>JANAVB010024996.1:1567666-2118706 GCA_029216955.1 Iris pallida
CACACACTATATATATATATATATATATATATATATATATATATATAATAATATATATATTATATATATATATATATATTTCTCTTTTCAAAGAAAAAACCCCCAAATAAATCCCTAACCTAGACTAGAAAACCTACAAATTCTAGGACAAAGTGTAGAGAATTCACTTCTCAATATTTATTTGAAAGAATTAATGCTAAAGAGAATTAAATGGGAATTTATGACATACCTAGGTTAGGTTTCCTTGGAGAAAGAAAAGCTTTGGAGAGAAAGAAATTTGAGAGAGAGAGAGTGATTGCTTTGTGGAGAAAGAGGGGGCTCCTACATGTGGTCGGTCATGGTGGGGGGGGAGGGTTACTGGGTTTGGGTGAGATCCAATAACCCTCCAACCATTACACTTAGGTTTAGTTGGTTCGGGTTTGTTCGGTTCATTTCGTCTAATTTTAAAACTAATTAAGCTCTAAAATGACTAATTAAGCCATGGAAAAGGGCTTATGATTTCTAGCCTAATTAGGATGGTATGTGGGCCAAGCCCAGCTGTATGTGGGTCCCACTAGTGTTCAGGCTACCCGGGTCTCCAACTTAAGTCCGAATTGGGTAAAATTCAAACCAACTCAAACAATCCTAAAAATCATATAAAATCAAAGAAAATTCCTAAAAAATTCAGAACTTGAAAAGACAAAATACCCCTAATTCGAAAACGGGGGGTAAAAATTGGAAGGAAGTGCAGGTCCCCTCTAGCATGGGACGATGTGGAAGAACAAAATTGTTGGGACCAGAGATGATCACGCGGACCATGGAAACAGTCAAGATGATCAGAGAGCGGCTTCGAGTCACGCAAGACATACACCGCCACTGGGCAGATCAGCATCGAAGGCCTCTAGAGTTTGGCGTCGGTGACCAAGTATTTCTGTGAATTTTGCCGACTCGGGGTGTCATTAGATTTGGAACCGGGAAAGCTTAGTCGAGATTCGTTGTCCTTTTGAGATTATCGCTCGGGTAGGCGTGTTGCTCATCGGCTTGCCCTTCCTCCCTCGCTATCTGGCGTACAAGAGGTGTTTCATGTATCTCAGTTGCGTGGGTATGTCCCGAATCCGAGTCATGTCCTCGACCATTCGGAGTTAGTCGTTGGTACCGACCTAACTTACGAGGAACAACTGTGTCTATTTTAGACGGCGAGAGAAGGTGCTCAAGAATCGGACTATTAGCCTTGTCCGTGTCGTTGGGGCCATCACTCTCCGGAAGAGTCAACCAGGGAGCATGAAGACGAGATTAGATCTCGATATCCGTACTTGTTTGACTCAGGAGGTATGTTTCTCCTCATAGCTTAATAAACTGTTTACAATTTGTTTTGCACCATTTTGAAAAATATGATCAATGATTACAAATGATAGATTGCTTGCGTAGATTGTGATTGCACCTTGCTTGCCCAGATTTCCTCTATCTTTGTCTTGGCGAAAATTCCAAGGACAAAATTTTTCTAAGAAGGATAGAGATGTCACTCCCCAATCCCGATATACGTACTCTTCATGGATTCTGTATACGGCCTTTGTATTTAGCATGTGCATAAATTTTGTTTATTATTTATTAATGGTGGCATATAGCTTTTTTAGCATTGTATTAGTGGAGTGATTGGGGATTAGGGTTTTTTAAACCAACCCAACCCCTATTTAATATCCTCTTCCTCACTCTCTCTCTCCTCATTCACTCTTCCATTATTTCTCTCAACCACCCATAGGCAAGTACAACTTGCTCAAAAAGAGGAGATTTTATGCATTTTACATTCTTGATTTTTTTTCTTGATATTATTTGTCTATTTGTTCTTCTCTGTATCTCTACAAGTTTAGTTCTTGAAGCTTTTGATTTTGATGGCTAGATTTGTGTAGATCTAAGTTCCCAAAAACTAGGATTTTATGGGTTTTCATGGTTTTGATCTATCAAACTTGGCTATTTTTGAAAACCAATGGTCCTATGTTGTAGGAAATTTGATTCTACACAGTTTTGGCCTTTGAAAAGTTAGATTTCGACTTGTTTGGAGGAAGTTATGGCCGAAGCAATATTTAGGTTTCTTCGAGGTTCGCCTATGCTGGCTCTGGCAGGGATGATAAACAGTTCCCTGCAGCCACATAAGCAACGGCAGCCGCATGAGCATTTATGCCGCATAAGCTTTGCAGCCGCATAGCACTCCCGGCCGTATGGCATTTCCAGCCGCATAAGCTTTCGTGTCGCGCAGCCGCATGGCATTCCCGGACGCATGAGCATCTGAGCCGCATAAGCTTTCCAACCGCATGGCGCTGGGCAGTTTCAGCCGCATAAAGTGCATTCTGGACCGTATGACCCGCATTGGCCGAGCCGCATGAGACTCAGTCTTACCTGGCCGTATATAGGCCCAGTGATTCACTAACCATATAGGACTTAGCTCCCTGAGCCGCATGCGCCCTTTCCTTCTGGCCGCATATGCATGATTTTCCCCAGCCGCATGCGCTCTTTCCCACTGCCGTATATGCCCAATTTCTTGAGTCGCATGAGTATCTCCTTTCCTTGCCGCATAGGCCTTAGCCGCAGGGTTATTGTCGCATATGCTTGATTAGTTCCTGAGCCGCATAAGGCTCCATCTTCCAGCCGCATAGGTCTGTTGTCCATAGCCGTATGCGCCCTTCTCCTCCAGCAGCAGGAGCCCCTGCATTCCCAGCCGCATAAGCGTTGGCCGCATGAGCCTCAGCGCCTGTTCCCTTGAGTCTCAGTCCTCATTTTGAGCTGACTACCAATGTGATGGGGATATCCCTATGTGTGTACCGAGGTACAATCTACGTGAGCATCGAGGTGCTATCCTATGCGCTAAGTGTTCCTACATGATACCTGCTACCACTAAGAGTCCAGCATTTACATAAGTAATGGTCAGTAGCAATGGCGTGGTATGTGTTGTGTGTTACATTACACCAAGAAGGGGGAACATACGTATGACTCCTTGAGCTAGTATGGATTCCTTCTTGGGGTACTCGTACGATGTACGACATCTAGAGGGTGAACATGTGACCACGATATGTGATCTCTGAGGATAACCTAGGAATTAACTAGGCAACTAACTTGGTAGATGTATTGGGTAGGAAGAATCCGAGATCGTGCCATACTAGCCACCCCAGGTCCAGGCCTGACATGTCGGGTTGGCCGCCACAGATATGGTTTCATTCACCTATAGCGAATAGCTATATCCGACTCCTACGAGCTATGTGTTAAATGTTTAGCGCGGTAGCCCTCCGGGGAACTGGTGCATAATCAAAGTGTTATATGACTTATGGTTTGGCTAGCCCTGCTGGGTTGACACGATCTGAGGATTCCTTTTAATCAGTATATCGGGAATAACCTCGCCAAACTTAGAAAGTCGCATGATTGAATGGCCGCTTGGAAAATGACTTGACTGTGCTTGAGCCATCCATTAGTAGCTGAAGGACATGGACTGTCATGGTGCGTGGTCCAACCCATGTCCTTGTTTGGTTGTTGGGTTGGTCTATCGTGCTAGGACAGGCTGTGGCCCGAGGTTACGACCGGAAGCTTTATTTACTATTGTAATATTATTTTATGCTTAGGTTTTATCTCACTCTTTTGTGCTCCCTTGTGGAACTTGCTATTCGGGACTGACCCTGCTGGTTTTGTTTGGCCAGCTCACGTAGCAGAGCTTGAGGATCCGACCTTCTTCTCTGACGTCATGGTGCATACTAGGAGCATGGCTTGCGGGGAACTCGAGTGGGTTTCTTCTCTACCACTCTAGTATCTTTACTTATGTCCTGGCGTTTAGCCACCGGCACCTGTTTAGCCGGCTAATCTAGACATTTTGTCTTGCATTGTAATTAAATTAGACTGCAGCTGAATACAATTTTGTACTTATGACTCTCTGGGCTAGTTAACTTATAAAGCTAGATCCACATGATCATTCTGATGAAGCGTCGGGGATGCCTTACTGCTTTATCTTATATGTTCATTAATTGATATTTTCTTGCTTGAATGATTGAGACATAGATGTTCTGTGTGACCATAGGAGACTTGAATGTAGCATACACCCCCTTGTCTCTCGACAGCCACGATCGCCGTATGACGTTTGTATACCTCATATGGAGTAGTTGGCCTAGTCCGTCTCCGTATTTCGGTACTGGGGCGTGACAATCACCTACTCGCTCAAGGATATCGAACGGCCCTATGTACCTAGGACTAAGCTTTTCCCGTACGCCAAATCGAATGACGTCATGGGTAGGCGAGATCCTAAGGAACATGTGGTCGCCGACTGAAAACTCAAGGGGATGCCGATGAGAATCGGCCCAATGGCGCTGGCGATCTTGGGCAACTCGAAGATGATCTCTGACTTGTCTGACCACCTCGATTGTCTGCGTATTCATCTGGACCAAGCATTTGTCTCTCACCGACATTATTCCAAGCTAAAGGTGATCTGCACTTCCTGCCATACAGTGCTTCAAAGGGTGCCTTCTGGATACTAGCCTAGAAACTGTTGTTATAGGAGAACTCCACGAGATGCAGGTAATCTTTCCATGAACCACCGAAGTCGAGTGTACAAGATTGCAACATATCTTCGAGAGTCTGAATCGTGCGTTCTGACTGACCATCTGTCTGTGGATGATAAGCTGAACTGAACTTGAGACCAGTCCCCAAGCTCTCTTGAAGACTGCACCAAAAGTGCGATATGAATCTTGAATCTCTGTCTGATATGATACTAACTGGCACTCAATGCAATCTGACAATCTGCTTGAGGTACATCTTGTAGAAGCATGGAAAATATCAGAATAATGGTCCATGCAGCTCCAGATACGAAGCCCATGCGGCTCATATGGGAGCTGTCTTATACAGTTCAAAAGGAAGACTCTCCGTCTCATGCGGCTCGAGAGTGTATGCGGTTCAGCAGGAATATGCGGCTCGATCGATGCCACGTGTCCCCTGTGATCCTTCCCTACAGCTGGCCCTTTGAATAGTGGCCTCATTTAATGCTCTGACACGATTTGACGACTGTGGCGGCTCTGGCATAAAGTGTCATAATTGTTTTCCATAAATAAATTCTTTTATTTATTGTGTTTCTGGGAAAATTACAATTGTGGAAATCCGATCTAGAAGACGATCGCTTTATCCCTTGGACTATGCGAAGAAGAAAAGCTCTCAAAATTTTGACACTAGATATCAGTGTATCTGTACAATGAATGAGAAAAAGAACTCTATTTATAGAGTCGAAAATAAAACTGAAAAGATAACTGTCTTCACAGCCTGTGCTTAGTTGAAAATCACGCAGGATTTAACATACGCAAGGTTGTGAGCAGTTAATGGACGTGGCCTGTAACTGTTGGACACATGGCGATCATGCATGAGTCGTGTGCAAGTTACAGGACACGCAGGCGAGAGATCAGTGGCATGGCTGCCACGTACTCCAATTTGATAAAATCCACGCAGACTTGTTGAAGACGAAATCCACGCAAACTCGGTGTAGAAAGCTTCAAATCCACGCAAACTTGGGACAAGAAGCTTCAGGATCCACGCAGACTCGAGGCAAAAATGCTTCAAAATCCACGTAGACTTGAGGAAGAAAACTTCAGAATCCACGCACGTTTGAGATGAAGATCTCACAAATACACGCAGACTTGAGATAGAACTGCCAGCTGTCTTGATTTGGCGTGCCTCGACTGACACAAAATCTCTGACAGTGATTGCTTTGTCAGTCGCATTAAATGACAAGAAGCACTTTGGTACGCCAACTTGACGAAGGCTGAGTCTTGCTGAAGAAGATTTCGAAAATCACGCAATAGACGGCTGTGATCTCTCGAATTCTGTGCATACGTGGTATACAAAGAGACATTCTTCGACTGTCGTGCTGTCAGTCATAATTACTCTCTGACAAATGATGAGATGTTCCCCAGCGTGATTTGTAAATATTGTCTGGATCAACTGAGCGGCCTTTTGACTCTATCCTGATCAACTCAGCGTGACTGTCATTTTTAAAGGCCTACAATAATGGCTCTGCCATAATGACAGACGCTTCGGGAAAAGAAGAAGATCTCTGACCCAATCCGTCAGAAATCCTAGGTTGCCACGTGGCAAATCTCATGCGGCTTAAATAGAGAACAGCTTCATGCGGCTCACTGAGAAGTCACCATGTATGACTAGCAGAAATCAGCCATATGCGGCCCACTGAGAGCTCAGCCCCTGCGGCTCAATACAACGCTAGCTCATGCGGCTCGCAAAGACTATGCATATGCGGCTCATTGAGAGTTCGTTCCCTGCGGTTCGATGAAGCATTGTCCTATGCGGCTCACGAAGAGTATCTCCCTGCGGTTCAAGTGTTGCCCATCCTATGCGGCTCTGGCAGGACCCACAATCAAAATAGTGGCATCGGATCAATCAATGATTTGACCGAATCTCAAAAATATATTTGACATCGTCATCATAATTAGAGATCAAGGCATATCATTCATCATCAATCCAACGGGACACGTGGCGAGCAATCGGATATTGGTAGAATCATGGAGATTTAAAGCAATTAACATTGATTGCTCACAAGATTCGGTGCTATCTCATTAATGGCCGAGATTCATTGTAATCAGGATCAAGGGTTCAGATAGATTGAAGGAGCGCCGACATTCCAAACAAATAATCATTAGCAAACCCTAATGATCATACCCCACTTAAATAGCCAGCATCATTTCTTTGCACAAGGACCGACAACATAAAGAGTAAAAATATACAGAGTCAGAGAGAGAATACACAGAGAGAGAGAGAAGCCAGGAGAGCAACAGAGGAGCAAAAAGAGCACTTCTTCGTCAACGCCAACCATCTTTTCAGAAGGAGCCAAGGCTGCATACCAATCGTCCAAGGAGTAAGGCAGGGCTGCCGTCGCCTTCCCGAGCCTCTATCGTCCCCCAGAATCTAAAATAAACAATTGTACTTAGATTGATGTACCTAGGTTTTCGTCCCTAGGCTTTCTTTGTACAAGCGAGTTTGTATTGTGAGTCTAAGTTCAGTCCTCCGATAATTATTCTGTACTTTTACAATCAATGGCAAACACGATGGCGACTCTGCTGGAGACTAACTTCTCCACGGCTAAGGAGTTGGTGACGCAATCGGATGCAGCCAAACTTGGCTCCACGCAACAAAAGATGGTCGTCCGCTTCGACCAACAAGCGTTTGAAGAGATGCTCTCCGAACGAAGCGCTGGCACGGTCCAGAAGCGCACCCGCACGACAAAGGCTCGCAGAGAGTGGAGGCCAAAATCATTTGCTCCTCCCCAAGCCCCCGACGGTGTACCCTCTGTTGCTCAAGACGGCGAAAAGGACTCTTCTGCGGCCCCACTTCAAACCGTAGACAACTCTGCTGTCCCCAAGTCCGGCAGAAGAAAACACTATGATGCTGGACTTGCAGGGGCAAAGAGGAACTCTACGCGAATTGAGCCGCATAGGGGTGCTAGCCGAGTGAAAAAGGCTCATGCGACCACATCCGCTAGCCGCATGGACAAAGCCCATGCGGCCACAGTCGCTAGCCGCATAAAGAAGAATCATGCGGTCACATCTGGCAGCCACATAGTTTATGCAGCTACGGTCGCCAATCACATGGATGAAACACATGAGGCTACAGGAGTCAATCGCTTGCAGAAAACCCATACGACCACTATTGCCAACCGTATACGGCCAGCCTGCACGGTCGTGACCCCTAGCCGCCCAAAGATAACTCATCCGACAGCAGAAGATGACCGCATGCAGACAGCCTGCATGGTACCCAACTCTAGCAGCATAGCGTCCGTTCCATGCTTCTCTCGATCAGTCTTCGACCATCTCTCATACGGTCCCGACCCTGATGATTCTCTGTATGATAAGCCAGACTCTGTGGCATTCAACTTGGACTCTCCTATTACGCACCCACAAGTGCTAGAAGGAGGAAGTCCAGGCAGCGCGGGCTCATCGAGCCCGTCAGCTGTCCCAACCTCTGACTATCGGAGCGTCCCGTTGACTATCACACGGGCCTCGGATGGAAATTTGTATACAACCACTCAAGTCCAGTCCCCCGCGGCAAACAGACAGAGTGGTTCCTCTGACCTGCGGGAGATGATCCTCCATAAACGCAAGGAAAGAGAAGGAGTGTCGGTGTACAAAGAGTCCTCGCTTGGACATCGCTGCACCCAAATCATCGTCAATTGCTGCTGCAACAACGCGGGCAATGACGGAAGCTCGGCCATCCGTCTTCCAAAGGCTATAGCACCCGAACTCAGAAGATGAGCACCTCCTGTTGTCTCCTGCAATTCTGCTCAAAGAGTCCCCGCCGAAGAGAGGAGGAAGAAAACGAGCATATCCAGTCCGAAGATATCAACCACTACAACTAAGAAATTATCGGCTAAACGGTTGTCCTCCACCGGAGTATTTCAACACCCCTTCGAAGACAAAATCTGCTGCAACGGGAGATTCATCGTCCACGTCGCTGGGGTCGTAGGAACTGGGGGTAGCACTCCTCCGAACGTCCACAACAATCCGATGTTTCGAGGAGACGAGCCCAGAGAAACGACCCTCCCGTCAGATGCAACAAATGCTGATGTCCCCGAGGACATCCATGACTCTCAAGACGAAGCAAGCTCCGAGGCTGGGGGTACTGTTCCCTCTGAGTCCGAACCCGAAGAGAACATTCCCACCTATCCCGATGACTTCTCGGTGCATGGGTACGACTCAGAGGGCAGATCCTCCACCGTTCCTTCCATCACTCCTCACGTAAGGACGGTATTCATGACGGACAGCATCAAGGTGGTTCCAGAGATCGCCAGCGCATCGACAGTCTCGAAGCCATATTACTTGCTTTAGTCAAGTCTGTAGACGAGATTAAAGCGGCCCTGCCCACTTTACAAGGAGGAGCGCCAGGTCATTAAACAACACGGGCCCCGCGGTCAATATAGATTCGAACTCAGCGGCACCAAACCCGGGCAATAATTCTCCCGAAATAACAGCCCCCGCCGACAGATGAGACCCGAGAAGTAAGAAGAGAGGTTCAGGAGCTCCGTGCCATGTTTCATGCCCGAGAAAATGCTCAAGATCTCAGAATACGGCAACCATACCCTGCTGAGTGGAGGGATGTTCCATTCCCACCAAGATATAAGCCGTTCAACATCAACCCATATGATGGCAAAACCTCAGCAAGTCGGTACATCACTTACTTTGAGGTCACCACCGACCATCTGCCCCATGATGCGATCCTCATACGGTTATTCATTGGAGCATTGGAAGGAGTCGCCTTTGATTGGTACCGCAATCTACCGGACAACTGCATCCATTCCTTCGCCGGCTTCAAGCGCATGTTCTTGGAACGGTTCTATGAAGTAGGACAAGACGTCACTATGTCCACTCTCATGGACGTCGTCCAAGGGGAGAAGGAGCTAACAAGGAACTACATCGAGCGGTTCCGCCAGACCGCCATGAAGCTGCCTTCCGGAATCCGGATTCTTCTTTGATCGAAATCTGCCAAAAGAGACTGCTTCCAACGATCAGTCTCTGGATGGGCGAGAGTCAATTCAAAGATTGGAAGGCATTCATCATCAGCGCCACAAGCGCTGAAGAACGACTGAAGAAGGCCCGCCAACTGGGGTTGCACATCTCAGAAGAAAACAAGGGCAAGCGTCTCAACAACGATAATGGGGGTAACCCTCCAACAATCGGGACAGCAAGGAAAATAGGCTATGGTGGCCGACACGGCCCAGAAGCCCGAGCCACAGCCAGCAGACAAGCAATGGCCTCAAATCACTTACTCTTTCGAAGATGGCCACGTCAAGCCTATCTTAGACATGCTCATACAAGGAGGTAGAATTCAGCTTCCTCCACCAAGACGGGAGCCTCGGCCGGCTGATTTGGAGAACCCGAAGTTCTGCCATTACCACCGTTATGTACACCACGCTACACATGACTGCTACCAATTAAAATGGTACATCCAAAGCCTCATCGATTCGAACGCTCTGGCCATCGACTTCGAAGAGGTAACCGTAGCAGCTAATATGGTGTCCGTACAGTTCGGCAACTTCCCTCCGACGGAGACTCAAGACGGGGTAATCCCCGTCCCTCTCGCGACAATGGAGATTACCAATCTTCCTCCGCCCCGAGAACAAGCTGCTGGTCTAGTACCTCTCACCACCTCACGAGGAGAGGTCATGTGGGTCCATCCAGACTTGGTGTCAGAAGTGACTCGGCCCACACCATCTCCCCCAACAAAAAGAGTGAAAAATCAAGACCTGCCGCACAGTTTCAGCAGACAACGAGGAAGCTACAGCCGTCGTCACGCGGTCCGGAGCGCAATCCCAACCTGTGGTTGATAGTCCAGCTGAAAATCATCAACCCACTGCAACTGATGCTCTGGACCGGCTCAGCCTTCGACGACCGACAAGCCTAGGCCGAAGGAGACTCGCTTCGACAAATCTCTCCGAAAGGACGCAGCCCAAGGGCTAGAGAGGCCCTACAACTTTGACATCTTAGCACAATTGGCTAACACTCCGGCCAAATTGTCATTATATGAACTCCTGAGGCTCTCCAAAGACGTTCGTATTGCATTGAGCGAAGCACTCCAAAATGCCGATGCCTATCTCGCTCAATCTAACCTCACTGGGGAGGACTCACCCATGGATCTCCAAGATAGTGCCTGCACGGGAGCAATGCCCAACATCGTCTTCACTCCGCAGGATGCTCATCAAAACCAACCTACATGATCGCCCGTATACTACACGGGATACATCGGCGACGTGAAGGTGGATCGGATGCACATTGATCCTGGCTCTTCCATAAGCATCATCCGAAAGGTCTGCTACATCATCTCCGCATCCCAATGCATCGCCTAACACCTACAAGCACCGCCATCAGCGGTTTCAATTCGGGCAGGAGCTACCCTATCGGGAAGATTCGTCTGAAGTGTCAGATTGGCGATCTCCAATCCGAGGTCACCTGCTACGTCATAGATGCAGACACTTCTTACAACATCCTCTTGGGGCGCCCATGGATACACGATTATATGATCGTCCTTCCACGCTACACCAGTGCTTCAAATATGTCGACAAATACGGCTTCGTGAAGACAGAGTTTGCTGACATCGATCCCTTCAAAGGGTCGAATCTACTACTCGGACTCCGTTTATACGAAAAGTCGAAGAGGCACCTGGATGAAGGAGACGACAAGCTCATACTGAGACAGCCACGGGATCAGAAGGACCCCTGACGATCCACCTCCAAGCTCGCAAACCGGGCAAGTCTGCACCCCTCACCGCCACTCTGCGGAAGGACGCGATCAGCCTCTCGCGCAAGAGGAGCAGATGATAATCCGGCTGCCAGATCCGGCCAAGTGCGAGACCCACAACGGAGCCACTAACAATCAGGTTACCAAGAGTCAGTCAACCACAAACAGGGACTCAACCCCTCGGACAGGCCATTGACAATACGCCTTCCCAAGAAAGGTTGTCGCTTCGATGCAAGGTCTGACACTTCCAGCGAACCAGCCACTCCTCGCTCCACATCGAATGCCAAACTGGGGGTCGCCAGTCTGCCAACGACTCCGCGCTCTGCTCCATCAACTGGACCACTGACGATCAAGCTTCCTAGATCGTCTTCTCAGTCTTCGTTCACACAGGGGGTAGCCGAAGAGGAACCGGAGCTAGCCAAGTATGTGGCCCACACAAATGTCCCCTCCGCTGATGATGTAATCCCCTAGAAATACCTTACTTCATCAATAAAGGGTTATCTTTGAACTACACCGAGCTCAATAAGCTATGTACGATGTATGCTATGGAACACGGATAGGCGCTCACCTACACACACAGGTGACAAATGTGTACACCGCAATCCAGCTTACTCCAGTAGAAGACGCTTACCGAATACACAAGGGAGGAGATCATCCAGTCATCTTCGGCCGGACGAACAACCCTCATCCCCGCACCATAGAAGAAGACGACCTCGGGTCAGATGCCGGGAGACTGCCTCTGTATCTCTATAGCCCTCAATCCAAATATCTCATGCAGAAACAGGGGTATGATCTGGAGACTACGCCAGGATTGAACTATGGCACTGGGCGACGATTACCTTTGAAGCCGCCAGTCCCGGCGGGCAAACCACGGAACTACTATAACAAAACTCGATGCGGGTTGGGGTATGTAACGCCTACTACGACCCCGAAAGTTCAGATGAAGAATGCGACTGGCAGTCACATTCAACCGGATCACCAACTTCCGACTCAGATACCAGCATCGGGGATGTATTCAGACAAGTCATGTCAGTCAACATGACGTTCGTCGACGCTTACGAGGAAGACGAAGACATCCCCGAAATCCTCGAGCTAGAGCCATGGGCCCAGCAATTAGACGCACAATGGGAAAAGCGGTTCGAACTGAGAGAACCCCTACTGAAGATGAGGTCATACAAGTGGATCTCGGCAGCGAATCTTCTCCAAAACCGATCTTCATCAGTAAAAGCCTCACCGACGAAGAACGGAGTCGCTGTTAGAACTTGTCAGAGATTACATTGATGTGTTCGCCTGGAGCTATGAAGACATGCCAGGGTTAAATCCTGACATCGCTCTTCACAAACTTAACATTCGACCAACACGAAGCCGGTCAAGCAACAGCAGCGACGCTTCCGTCCAGGCATCATGGACGCAATCGAAGCTGAAGTCAACAAATTGATAGCCAGCGGTTTCATTCGTGAGGAGCAACATCCTGAATGGGTCGCCAATATAGTACCCGTCCTCAAGAAGAATGGGAAATTCGAATCTGCATCGACTTCCGCAACCTAAACGAGGCATGCCCCAAAGATGAATTTCCCCTTCTATCACAGACATCATGATCGACAACACCTGCGGCTTCGAACGCATATCATTCATGGACGGCTTCTCGGGTACAACCAAATCAAAATGTCTCCTGACGACGAAAAGCATACGTCATTCCGAACACCGATTGGCACGTACTGCTACACAGTCATGCCTTTTGGTTTAAAGAATGCTGGTGCCACATACCAAAGAGCTATGAGCATCATCTTCAGAGACCACTTACGCAAGACGGTGGAGTGCTATGTTAATGATATAGCCGTCAAGAGCCGTAGCAAAGAAGACCATCTGCAGGATCTAAGGACGGTATTCGACCTAATGCGGATGCACAATTTAAAATGAACCCTACGAAGTCCTTCCTGGGTGTATCTAGCGGGAAGTTCTTAGGCTTCATCATCACTGCAAAGGGTATCCATGTAGACCCCGAGAAGACAAAAGCAATTATGGAGATGAGTCCCCCGAGAAATCTCCGCGAACTCAGAGGCCTTCAGGGAAGGCTAGCTTACATCAGAGGTTCATTTCCAACCTCTCTAGGCGATGCCGACCATTCACGCACCTCATGAAGAAAGGAGTCTCATTCGTATGGGACGAGGAATGCCACGTGCTTTCGATAGCATCAAAGAATATCTGTCAAATCCTCCGTCTTGGTAGCCCCAGTCCCTGGAAAACCATTTCTGCTCTATGTACGAGCAATGGAACACTCCCTCGGTGCTCTGCTGGCACAGAATAACGATGCAGGCCATGAACAGGCTATATATTACCTCAGCCGAATGATGATTGGACCAGAGCACCGATACACCGCTGTGGAGAAGGAATGCCTCGCTCTGGTGTTCGCCATTCAGAAAATGCGGCACTATGTCATCAGACAAACGATACATGTGATCTCACGAGTTAACCCTCTCAGGGTCCTCATGACTAAACCAGGGGCACTCAGCTCTCGCCTCGCTACATGGGCAATACTGCTGTCCCCTTATCATATGATCTTCGTCCCCCAAAAGGCAGTCAAAGGTCAAGCCCTGGCAGATTTTTGGCAGCCCACCCAGGCTCGGAGTCCTCCAGGATATACGAAGAGATCCCAGATGAGGTCGCCGACTCGCATACAACCTCCCACGAAAATATATGGCGAATGTTCTTCGACGGCGCTTCGAGGACCGGACCTAAAGGCAATATAGTCGTCGGAGTCGGAGTAGTACTAATCTCTCCTTCCGGATTGGTGATTAACCGCGCTTATTCCCTCACTGAACCCTACTCTAACAATGTGGCCGAGTACAACGCTCTGGTCATTGGCCTCCAACTTGTAAGAGAGCTGGGGGTAGAATACCTTGAAGCGTACGGCGATTCCCAACTAATCGTCAATCAGATCCGGGGTTCGTACGAGGTACGCCATGAAGACATGATCCCTTATATCAAATAGCGATTAATATCATCTCGGCATTTGAGGGGTTCTTCATCGAGCACGTCCCCAGACTCCAAAATATTGAAGCCGATGCCCTAGCTGGTCTCGTCGCTTCCTAGCAGTTCCGAATTATGATCGACAATCAGTGGAAGTGATAGGCCATGAACTGGTCTGTCCCAAAAACAATGTGCAATTTGTCGCAAGTTATTCTGTACAGACGATCGATGACGCCCCAGATTGGAGACAACCATTCATCGACTTCGTTATCTACGACATCCTGCCTGAGAACCCAAAGGAAGCTACTTCCATCAGAAGGCGTTCCCTCAGATTCTTCTACGATACAGAGACGAAAATGCTGTATCGCCGCTCCTACGACGGATTACTGCTTCGGTGTCTGTCAAACGCAGAAGCCAAAGAAGCCGTACGAGAAGCCCATGACGGTGTTTGCGGGGCCCACTAACCCGGCCCGAAACTGCAAGACCGCCTTCGCCGAATGGGCTACTATTGGCCCACATGGTGGCAGACGCGATAGATTATGCAGAAAGTGCAAAGCTTGCCAAGTCACGCGGACTTCATCCACCAACCATCCGAATTTTTACATCCGACAGTGGCGTCCTGGCCATTCGAAGCATGGGGAATGGATATCATTGGTCCAATCACCCCACCTTCCTCCCGAGGACATCGCTTCATACTTACGATCACTGATTACTTCTCTAAATGGGCGAAAGCTGTCCCACTCGCAGAAGTCAAGACTTCAAACGTGATCAGCTTCCTTAAACACCACGTCATCTACCGCTTTGGACTGCCCCGAAGGATCATCCATGATAATGGTCCGCAGTTTACAAGCCACGCATTCTATCGGTTTTGCGATAAGCACGTATTCAGAATTGCCTCGACGCCGTACAACCCGGCAGCAAATGGGTTAGCAGAGGCGTTCAATAAAACAATCATCAAACTGCTCAAGAAGTTCGTCCTCCAACAAGCGCGACTGGAACGAGAAGCTCGGCGAGTGCTTATGGGCTTATCGTACCACGGTCCGAACAGCCACCGGAAATATGCCATTCTCCCTGTATACGGAGTGAGGCAGTCCTCCCCTTGGAGACACAGATCCCCTCACTACGTGTGCCCTCACATCAATTGACAACCGATGATAACTACCGACGTCGACTGCAAGAGTTAGAGGCCTTAGATGAAAAGCGCCTCCTAGCTCAGCAAAGGATCGAGCTATACCAAGCACGCATTCAGGAGCCTTCAACAAGAAGGTCAAAATCAGAACATTCCAGGTAGCGATCTCGTCTTGGCAGTCCGGAGGCCAATGGTCATGACTCACAAACCGCCGGCAAATTCCAGCCAAAGTGGGAGGGCCCATTTATCATTGAGACGGTATTCTCCAACGGTGCTTACCGCCTTGCAAAGCAAAACGGAGACTTGCTCATGCTGCCCGTCAACGGCAAGTTCCTGAAGAAATATTATGTCTAAACGACATTCGCTACAAAGTCTTTGAGTCATGTACCCGCTGGTACCACTGAACTCACACCCTCAGCATTTCAGATTATCGAGTCATGTACCGCTGTGTACCACTGAACTCACACCCTCAGCATTTCAGATTATCGAGTCATGTACCGGCTGGTACCACTGAACTCACACCCACAACATTTCAAGATCATCGAGTCATGTACCTGCTGGTGCCCCTGAACTCACCCCTACATCCCCTTTAGATTATCGAGTCATGTACCCGCTGGTGCCGCTGGACTCCCACTTTCTCAATATGTTAATTTACCGAGTTATGTACCCGCTGGTGCCTCTGAACTCACATTTCGGTCACTCTTTCAGATAGTAAGTCACGTATGATTATACCTCTGAACTTTCTTCCTGGAAGAGATCCTCCCTCATGATCCAATACCCGCACTCCCAGTGCACAAAAAGGGTAATCGATCCACAAATTTCGAAAACGGACATGTCCTCATTACCTCTGAATCGTTTTCACTTCCACCAAAAACAAACCGCCCCTCACATAGAACCTCCACGTTCTCCTACCTCTGAGTCGTTCTATGTACTCCCTCTTCATTGAGCCCACTCCTGCCATGTCATCATTACCTCTGAGTGGGAAGGCTCCGTCGAAGAACCCTTCATGCTTGCCATGTCCACATTACCTCTGAGCAAGTATGTCGGTCTCCTTTCGACCTATTATCTGTACCCACAACCGGAGTACGACAAGGATAATAGGTCCACAAATGTCCTGTTGACCACGAATATTCCGTGAAACCTCCCTGCCATGTCCTCACTACCTCTGAGCAGGAAGGTTCCACGGTAAAACCCTCATGCTTGCCATGTCATGACCTCTGAGCAAATATGTTGGTTTTCCTTTCACCCTATTATCTGTATCCCGAACCAGGGTACGCCAAGGATAATAGGTCCACAAATATTCCTTTGCTAAGCTTCTTAGCATAAATCCACTACCCCACCATGCCCCGGGAGCCCAGCTGCTCTACGGCATTCCTTTTTTTAAGCACCGAGAACATCCATGACCACTTTGCCACGGCTGTTCCGGACATCCTGTCCAAACTTGTTATCCGTACTTAAAACCAAGGTACGCCTAGGATAACAGGTCCACAAATAATCCCCCAGCAAGTCCAGTTCCACAAACACCCAAGTACAAAGAAAGAAAAGATGAGACGAAACATATCCATTTTCAAAGTTCACATCCTCGGGATTATATCGCTGCTACAAGATAGAAATAAAGAGAAAACAAGCAAGACAAGACAGAGGAACAACTATGGTTCAGAGGCACACAACGTCAAGAAATAGTCCGTCAGCGAGGCAGTCGACCGCTCAAACCACTGACTAGTTCGACACATTGACTCTGAAGTCAACTACGTCGCCCAGATGAGCAAAGATTCCACGGGGGAATAAAGTCCCCAGATTTGATATAACCCCACTCTTTCAGAATAAGTACCCAGTCATAATCTACACTAGGGATACAAAGTTCACACAGAACCAAAGGTAACCATTACAAGAAAAGAGGGAAGCAAGTACATTCCATTCATTGGAATGTCCAGCTACATTCACACAATTAACAAACAAAAACCAAAGGAAATTCTTCATTACTTCTTCAGACGAAAAGGAAAACACAAACCACAGCTAAACAGACAGAAACATACAAGGAATCCCTAAAACCTAGTTACAGAAACGCATATACCACTCCCTCAACCACTTCACATACGAGGGATGCAGTTGAAGGAGATCCTCGTCCAGAATAGGAGCATCAGAATTCCCAGAGCTACCACCCCAACAGCCTCGACATTTGGAGAGAGACCATCCTGCGCAGACGACGGTTCCTCCTTCTTCGTCTCTGTCACAAAGGGAGACCCCTGGTCGATGGCAGGAGGCGGCGGCTCTTCTGTCACTGCAACCTCAGCGTCCAGCGGAGATACTGCAAGAACAAAACAACAAAATGAAGTAAAAGATATTCTAAAGAGTCATGCGGCTCGTTGAAGGCAACTCGCATACGGGTCGAACATGGGGAAAACCTCATGCGGATTCAAGTCATGGGACGTATATGCGGACCACGTAAGTTGAACTCACATGCGGCTCCTACATAAAGCATACCCCATGCGACTTGATCATGAGATGTGTAGGCGGACCCCGTAACTCGCATGGAGCATACTCCATGCGGCTCGGTCACAGGATATATATGCAGACTACGTAAGTTGAACTTGTATGCGGCTCAGACATGGGGTACATCCCATGCGGCACGATCAGAGGACATGTATGCGAACCACGTGGTTTTGTACACAAAGTAGGCAGTAGAGCAGACCCTATCTTCTACACAGTTGTTACCTTCGATGGCGACGTGAACGTCAAGGCGGACAGGGGAAACGACAGTCGAAGACGAAGCTGATTTCTTTTTCTTCGCCGCGGCCTTCTTCACAACTTTGGAAATCCTAGGCGCCATTTCGGTTGGTCAGATGAAGGAAGGAGACAAAGACAGAAGCTTTTGGTCAAGAAAAAGTCTAAAAAAATCCAACCGAACATACGCATATTTATAGACAGAAGGACTATGAACCGACGCCTCGTACGACGTGATCGACCCTTCGGCTGTCGAGGCAAACTGGACAATCAAAAGAATAAAAACTTTGGGATCCTCCCCCAAAAGACGGCGTTAATTCAAAACAAATCAAGAGCATTTAATGAAGATTTGCACACGTAGTCAGGACACGTGGCAAAGAGCCTATGCGGACAGATGAATCTATGCGGCTGGGACACTTATGCGGCATGAACGGGACCATGCTTCTTATTCAAAGTGTTTCAATTTTGCAAATTGAAAACTTTGAAGGGGGTCCTGTAGAAGCATGGAAAATATCAGAATAATGGTCCATGCGGCTCCGGATACGAAGCCATGCGGCTCATATGGGAGCTGTCTTATACAGTTCAAAGGAAGACTCTCCGTCTCATGCGGCTCGAGAGTGTATGCGGTTCAGCAGGAATATGCGGCTCGATGATGCCACGTGTCCCCCTGTGATCCTTCCCTACAGCTGGCCCTTTGAATAGTGGCCTCATTTAATGCTCTGACACGATTTGACGACTGTGGCGGCTCTGGCATAAAGTGTCATAATGGCTCTGCCATAATGACAGACGCTTCGGGAAAAGAAGAAGATCTCTGACCCAATCCGTCAGAAATCCTAGGTTGCCACGTGGCAAATCTCATGCGGCTTAAATAGAGAACAGCTTCATGCGGCTCACTGAGAAGTCACCCTATATGACTAGCAGAAATCAGCCATATGCGGCCCACTGAGAGCTCAGCCCCTGCGGCTCAATACAACGCTAGCTCATGCGGCTCGCAAGACTATGCATATGCGGCTCATTGAGAGTTCGTTCCCTGCGGTTCGATGAAGCATTGTCCTATGCGGCTCACGAAGAGTATCTCCTGCGGTTCAAGTGTTGCCCATCCTATGCGGCTCTGGCAGGACCCACAATCAAAACACGTGGCATCGGATCAATCAACGATTTAACCGAATCTCAACAAATATATTTGACATCGTCATCATAATTACTGAGATCAAGGCATATCATTTATCATCAAGCCAACGGGACACGTGGCGAGCAATCGGATATTGGTAATCATCATGAAGATTTAAAGCAATAACATTAATTGCTCACAAGATTCGGTGCTATCCTCATTAATGGCCGAGATTCATTGTAATCAGGATCAAGGGTTCAGATAGATTGAAGGAGCGCCGACATTCCAAACAGATCATTAGCAAACCCTAATGATCATACCCCACTCTTATAAATAGCCAGCATCATTTCTTTGCACAAGGACCGGCAACAAAAAGAATAAAAATATACAGAGTCAGAGAGAGAATACACAGAGAGAGAGAGAAGCCAGGAGAGCAACAGAGGAGAAAAAAGAGCACTTCTTCGTCAACGCCAACCATCTTTTCAGAAGGAGCTAAGGCTGCATACCGATCGTCCAAGGAGTAAGGCAGGGCTGCCGTCGCCTTCCCGAGCCTCTATCGTCACCCCCAGAATCTAAAATAAACAATTGTACTTAGATTGCTGTACCTAGGTTTTCGTCCCTAGGCTTTCTTTGTACAAGCGAGTTTGTATTGTGAGTCTAAGTTGTCAGTCCTCCGATAATTGTTCTGTACTTTTACAATCAATGGAAAACACATCTCCTCAAGCTGATCCGTCGACTGACCAATTATGAAGGGAAGAAAATGAGCTACCTTCCAGTTGGTGATTTAGGTAACCCAGTTACAAAATCTATGGTAATGTGCTCCCATTTCCATTCTAGGATCGGTAAAGGTTGAAGAAGCAACTGGTCTCTGATGTTCAGCCTTAATTTGTTGACAAACTAAACAACGAGAGACAAACCGGGCTATCTTCCTATTCATGCTATTCCACCAGAAATGCTGACGGATATCTCGATACATTATCATGCCACCGAGATGAATTGAATACTGAGAACTGTGAGCCTCCGCCATGATCTCCTGTTTGATATCACCACTGGGTACACAAAGACGCCTTCCATGTCGAAGAGTACCATCTTCGTGAACACATAACTCAGGTCTCCGTCCTGCTACACATTCTGTCCTAAGCCGCTGAAGCTTAGAATCCGTTGATTATGCCATCTTGATCCTCTCAACTATGTTGGACTGAACTTGCATGCTGGCCATCAATACCACATTGGTAGGAAGAACTACTTCTATTTCCATCTTCTGAAGATCTGCTAATAACTTTGGCTGTGTTGTTAGAAAATAACTCCAGCTCTCCTGCTCAATGCATCTGCAATAACGTTGGCCTTCCCAGGATGATACTGCAAGTTGATATCATAATCGACAAGTAGCTCTAGCCATCTTCTCTGACGCATATTAAGATCCTTCTGGGTAAACACATACTTCAGAATCTTGTGGTCGGTGAAAATCTCCACCCGATCTCCATATAAATAATGCCTCTAAAGCTTCAATGCAAAAACTACTGCTACTAATTCCAAGTCATGGGTAGGATAATTCCTCTCATGGTTACGAAGCTGACGTGATGCATAAGCGACTACCTTATCATGCTGCATCAGACGCATCCTAATCCTCTGCCGAAAGCGTCACAATAGACTAAAAAATCCTCCAGTCCCATCTGGAAGCGTGAGAATGGGAGCCGTCATCAATCTCTGCTTCAACTTATCAAATAAACTCTGACACTCTGCTGTCCAAGCAAACTGCACATCCTTGCGGGTCAACTGCGTTAGTGGTGCTAAAATTCGAGCGAAGTCTGAGACAAACCATCGGTAATAGCCAGCCAATCCAAGAAAACTCCGAACTTCTGCGACGGTACTGGGAACAGGCCATGACTATATAGCCACTATCTTCTGGAGGTCCACTTCCACTCCACCTCTGGTGATAATGTGACCTAAGTACGAGAAACGATCCAGCCAAAACTCGTACTTACTGAACTTCGCGTACAACTGGTGTTCTCTAAGAATCTGAAGAACTACAAGAAAATGCTGCTCATGCTCTGCCTCACTCTTGCTATAGACTAAGATGTCGTCTATAAACACTATCACAAACTGGTCCAAATAGGGCATGAAGTTACGATTCATGAGGTCCATGAATACGGTTGGCGCATTAGTTGCTCAAAATGGCATAACAAGGAACTCCCAATGCCCATATCTGGATCTGAATGCTGTCTTCGGAATGTTTTGCTCTCATATTCTGATCTGATGGTATCCTGACCGCAAGTCCATCTTCGAGAATACTGCCGCTCCTCTGAGTTGAGCAAATAAATCATTTATCCTTGGTAGAGGATATCTGTTCTTGACTGTTACAGAGTTTAAGGTACGATAATCAACATATAATCTTGACATATCATCCTTCTTTTTTACAAAAGAGTATCGGGGCTCCCAAGGTGATCCACTAGCGCGAATGAATCCCTTGGTTCTGAGTTCTTCAATCATCTTGTACAAAATTTCTAATTCTGAAGGTGCCATCCTGTAGACTCCTCCTGATACTGGTGTCGTCCCTGAAAGCAAATCAATGGTGAACTCTATCTCTCTCTCTAGGGGCATGTCTGGAAGCTCTTCGAGAAATACATCAGGAAACTCTTCAATAACTCTGGAAAACTGAACTGCCACTTCTACTGCCATCCGCAATACTGGTGGAGAAGGTTCTACTTCACCTTGGAAAATGAAAACTCTGCCTCACCGGAAATACCAAAAATAATCCTGCCAATATGGCAGTCTATTCTTGCGTATTGCTCCTTCAACCAATCCATTCCTAGGACCACATCATAATCGGCCATCGGAAATTTTATCAACCTAGCGGGAAACTCTCTACCGCTAACTATGATTCGACACGAAAAATACTTTATCTACTCCCACAAGACCGTTACCAGTAAGTATATTGAGCCTTACTGATAATGACTCGGGCTCCAGTCCTATCCGTGTTACGAATCGTACAGACATAAATGAATGCGATGAACCCAAATCAAATAATACTGATGCTGGAAAAGAATTGACGAGAATGGTACCAGCCACCACCTCACCTGAAGCTAACTCTTCCTCCACGGTCAAAGCCATAGCCTGACCTTGCCTCCTTGGTGCTGGTCCCCTCTGCTGGTGACCTCTCTGCTGGTTCTGAATCTGAGCTTGGGCATACTGCTGAGCCTGAGGCGGCAATGGCCCCGGAGGCTGGTACTGCTGCTGCACTGGTGCTGGGCCCCTAACCGATGAACTGGTTAGGTTTGATGACGATGAACTCTATTTGGATAGGACCCTATCTTGTGATCCGGTGCCCCACAAGCCAAGCACAATTTATGTGCTCTGTGACACTCTGATACTACGTGTCCTGGCTTCCCATAATGAGTGCAGCCCATTGCGGAAGACTGCTTCTGCTTCTGTTGCTGAGGATACGCCGGCATCGAGTGCTGAACCGATGAAACTGTGGTTGCCCGCATAAGAGCTCCAATAGTCAAAGGCCTAGCTGCCGAGACTGGTGCTGAAGACTGGGATATCTGCCCATGAGACCTCTTCCGTCCTCCGCTTCTATCTATAATCCTCTGCGAAGTATACTCTTGCCTCTTCGCTGCTCGCAAGATGGCATCAAACGTCTAGTGCTCAAACTGCTCCACGGCTATAATGATCTCTAGGTGAAGCCCATGCTGGAATCGCTGGGCTCGATCCAACTCGGTTTCTGCCAAGGTTGGAGCAAACCGTCTGAGTCTAGAAAACTCGACTGTATATCCATCGACCGTCCTGCCCATCTTCTTAAGATTAGTGAATCTCGTCTGCAGATCATACCAAGCTACTGCATCGAAGTACTTGGTCTGGAACTTGTTGCTGAAAACCGCCCATGAGACAGGCATCAGTAATTCAACTGCTAGCATCGCCCACCAGCTACAGGCTAAGTCCAATAATTGTAGGCGCACAACGGCCACCTTCTCATCCTCAGGAATCCTAACTGCTTCCAGGATAACCTCTGTGTCCTGAAGCTATGTATCAGCAGCAATAGCATCTTTACTGGCATAAAAGAAATGAGGGTTCAGACGCTTGAAGCTGTTGGCCGCGTTGTTCCCTTGGTAACTAACTCTGCCCATGGCATCTTGTACTGTCTGGTACAGGGCATCTCCCCGACGATTTTGAGATACAAGCAATTCCCTGATGAGACCCACCAGGGTTCCATTGTCGGGCTCTGCAGGCTGGATGGGCTAAACTGGTGGATCTTGACCCCCGGTAGGCATGACTCTGGAGGCTACTCCTGAATGCTGGGCTTGGTCTCCAGGTTGCTGCTGGTTCACTGGAGGTGCTCCGCCTTGCTGATCGGTAGAACCAGAAACAATACCGCTGAAGAAATGACATGGAGAACATAAGGAAGGACCATGATAGATCGAGGATATAAACATGTGATCAGGTCAAGATTTCAGAAAGATTAGAAGAAACGAGTAGAGATCAAGGGCGAGTGCTGATTGAGACATCTATTCAGTGAAACCCTGACACATCTTGATTTACAAGACCTGTATGGGCCACCACCTAAATCGTGTCACGCCCCAGAACCAGAATACTGGAGAGCGGGGGACAGACACAGCCAGCTACGTATATTAAAGTGAATCCCACCTCGTAATACGGTCACGGCTGTCTAGATGCATGAGGGTTTACTACAAGCCATTAGTCTCTTAGGGTCAAGAACAAGCCTAGTGTCTCAATCTCAAGCAAGCAAGTAAATGTAACAAGATGGTAGATCATCGGACATACAAGGTAAGGCGTCCCAAACATTACATATTCAGATGATCATGAAGCTAGTCATAGAAAATACGAAGACTAGAAAGAGTTTAGGTCATACATGATCAACCCTAGGATTTGTCAATCATGTTACAGCCCTTAGGCAGACAGGAATGTAAATTCAACACAAGCTAACACTTGCTCGACGGCTAAACGCCTCAAAAGAATAATTTACAATAGAGTGGAAGAGCAAAATAAAACTCACTCGTTGCCAGGGTTGCGTCTAGTATGCACCATCTGGCTGGAAGGCTAGAAGATCCTCGGGTGCTACTCCGAAATATGGCCATACAAAACCAGCTGGGTCAGACCTCAGAAAGAGCAAGTGCCACAAGGGATGCTTCACTTAACAACTAAAACCAGCATATTAGCACATGATACATAAAGGATAATAAAATACATGAGTTAGAAAAAACAAGGTGATAAACGATAAGACAACTAAGGGATTATTCTGGTAGCCAAGTTACAACCCGTAAACCAAACAAGGACCGGGGTTGTAACCCTTCACCTGAACATAGCTTAGTCTCCAACCAATTATCGACAAGAGTAAGGCATAACAGTAATGTGCAGAAATAACCATGTAGTGGTCTTGCTAGGCAAGACTTGACTGGACTCCAACCATCAATCACGGCCAAGCAATGAGTACGGCTTGATACTTTAACTAACTAGGGTTATCACAAGCCTAATTACTAACAAGATGCAATGAGATGTTCCAACAACCACAAGCCCTGCAGACTTAATCCAGATTATCCGGTCACAAGTTGAGAGAGTTGGATTAGGTGACTTGGGGGTGCAACACATGACAGTATGCTGGAAATGTGCCCTACTCGACGGCAGACTACAAGTCCAATTAGAGCACCCAGATAACGGGACTGTCTGTAGCTGGAAAATCTCTTCATGAACTAAATGATCAAACTAGTCTTTATCCTAGTCAGATTCAGTATGAATTCCTGACCGTGGTAACCAGGAATTCATGTCTATAGACATGATGCAAGACGAGACATGTAGCTTACACAAGCAAAAACACCCACGGTGTCAAGACAAAAGTTACTTAGCAAGTCAAGATAGCCGTCACAACAGCATATCAAGATTATCATGTTGGATTTACTTATCAAGAGTGCGCCACGACGGGCTACTATCATGTCATGTTACTTGTCAAGAGTGCACTATGATGGGTCACTATCAAGAATCATCATGTCAAGTTACTTGTTACTTGGTAAGAGTGCGCCTTAACAGGCCACTATCGTGTTGTATCCTTATATTATCATGAGTAAGAGAAACTTGCATAAAAATAGCTAGTAACATATTTTTGAAGTCCAGAAAAAGATCTACAACTTTCATGTTGGAAGTTGGAAGAAATTTTGGCCACAGTTCAGCCAAATAGGACTTAAAACAGCCAAAAACAGCCAAAATAGGTCCTATACGACATTCTACGGCACTATCCAGCCTTCTACAGCACTATGCGGTACTATGCAAGCCATGCGGTACTATTTATTCCTGCGGCTGTGGCACTATTTATTCCTGCGGCTGTGGCACTATTCATATGGCACTATTCATTCTTGCAGCTGTGGCACTATTCATTCCTACGGCTGCGGTACTATTCATTCCTACGGCTGCGGCACTATTCATTCCTACGGCTGCGGTACTATTCATTCATGCGGCTGCAGCACTATTCATTCATGCGGCTGCGGCACTATTCATTCCTGCGGCTACGACACTATTCATGCGGCACTATTCATCGTCCCTGCCAAATTCAGCACAGATGAACTAGAAAATGCTTAAATCTTATTGGCTATAACTTACTCAAAACAAGTCAAAATCTAACTTTTCAAAGGTCTATTTTGGGTAAAATTGAATTCTCTGCAACATAGAACAATCAAAACTTGAAAATAATAAAGTTTGGTAGATCAAAATCCAAGAAAACTGAAAATGTAACCAACTTTGATCTACAATAAATAAACCATGAAAATTAAAAATGCCAAGTACTAAAGTGTCTTAGAATCTCATGAGAAAGACAATAGAACAACAAAAATAGAGTTCCTCCATGAAGCAAGTTGCACTTACCTAGGACTTGGTAGGTGGGAGGAGTAAATGAAGAAGATGAAGAAGTAAATGAGAAGTGATTGAGGAGAGAGAAAAAGTAGTTGGGTTATATATCATCCCTCTCCATCTCAAACTAAGCCAAGCCAAGCCAAACCAAGTCTAATTGAACCAAACCGATCAATAAACTAAGTCCAGATTAAACCAAGACTAGGCTAAGCAAAACAAGTCTAACTACGGTCCACCTGATAAATGCCAGAAATCTCGTATACGCACACAAAAATACGTATAACAGGAAACGGGAGTGACACCCACTTGGGCTGAAGCCGGGTGTTCACTAGAACACATATTGCCTCCATCCCCAGCCGGCCACAGGATGTTACACGCTCAAAATACTATTGCTAGATATATATTGCATCATTTTTTTCCAGATATTTATTGCATCACTGCTTCTTTATTATTATTAAAAAATAAATTATGTTACAAAATTGCTTCTTGTCTCTTTTAATTATTCATTAAAATGCTGGAATGGATATGTATGTTCTTGTTCCCCTCCTGATTGGAGACTAATATTTTAGGTGATTGCGATGACGATGAGATGACTTTTAGTTCTTACTACGGGTCCGACATGGGTTTCGAGGAGTTAGTTGAACCCGGACAGGGGACCTAGGAGTTCTAGATGCACATTTTCCATTAGTTTCTTTCCTTCTTAAAATTGTAATAAATGAACAAGTTGTAGTAACCAAATGTTTCCTGCTTTTGTGTTGTTCCAATTAGAGTCTTGGTTGCATTTCAAATGTTTTAATAAGTTTTATTCTGTATTTAGAATGTTGTGCCTGTGTTGCTACTGATTGATACAACTTACTGCCGCCGTCTCACAACGGTGCGGGCTGAGCATGATCCGACTGGACCCAGTATATTGGGATCGGGTCGTGACAATGCAGCACCAAAATGTTCACCAAATATGCATCACCAAATATGAACCCATCCAAATACATTACAAAATATGAACACATTACAGTTCACCAAATATAAACAGATTACAATTGTTCAGTACAAGCTTCACATCCAAAATATAATATAAACTGCACTATACTGTAGTGTAAGCAACAATTCGTAAATACATTAAAACCCAACATAAAATTTAAAAAATATCCTAAAAGCCAAAATAATAAACCTACATGCTAGCATCAATCTATTATCCATAATTTACAGGAGCTTGTCATCCACAAAATAGAAACACAAGTAAGAATTAATGAAATAAAGACGTAAGGATTAGAAATGAAGAAGAATTAGACATGAAATGAAGAAGTAACAACCTGGCATCCATAAGTTTACTCCAACCACCTAACATCCGTAATTTGTTCACGGACAGTGGCTCAGAAGAGTTAGTGAGTAAAGGATTTAGGTAGATATCAAAATTCATCAGTTGCTCCCCACGAACAAAGTATCCCATAGAGCTACATAGCAACATGTAGCATCCCAAAAATTCATCAGTAGCTCCCCACAAACAGAGCACCCCCACAAAGCTACATCACAACATATGGGATAATGCATTATAGCAACATATAGCATCACATAATGCAGCTGAAGCTCACTGTGGACCTTAAACCCACATAACTCCACTTCATTGCCAAATTTCAAAGAAAAGGTCACCAAAATGCTAAAGACCATTTACTTGTCTACAACCTATGAAAAGAGTAAAAGCCATGTATCAGAACTAAGGAGACTATAATAATTAAAATGCCAAATTTCAAAAATGAGTAACAAATACTAACCTTTTGGTGGTACCACTCTCTCCTCTTGCAACACTTTTAATATTATGGTTGGCATTTCCTTCAATATGAGGAGTTGGATTGTCACGCCCCAATCTCGCTGGGGTCATTCGTCCTTGCTTTGATCCCTGCGGGATCGTTCGTCCTCGCTAAGGCGTGATACCGTGCAAGCCTAAGTTGCACTTACACAAGGCTATTACCTGCACAAAATAACTAGACAAAGCAAAACGCACGCATACAGCATATATATATAAGCCAACATTGGAGAGAGAGAGCTTTGAAATAGAAATAGTTCTTTTATTGATAAACTTGATAGAAAATACAAGTACAAAGCTTTGCAAACTCAAAGTGCCTTATCTTGGCTACATTATTCTCTTTAAAATTCTCTTTTGAAAATAGTCGCAATGCCTATACATGATATCCCTTTACTACATGCTTGAAATATAACGACACCTTCAAAGGAAAAAGGAACTTGCGACTGGACTGGAAATGTAAGATACATTCGAGGCAATCCACAGCTCTACTGGACTAGACGAGCTTTAGTGCCTCACTTAAAATCCTCATGTCTCCTTCGCTTTCTAAAAAGGATGCCCACAACGTGGGTCAGCAAACATCATGTACTGGCAAGCGGCTTTTCGCCGAAACTCACAAATATCTGCACTAATTTAACATGTGAAGCTACATATTTACTAGTGCTCTTTCTGCTTGTCTAGGTTCTTTTTTAATAATTCATAAGAAACATGACAGAAGAATATTTTATAACCAACTCACCCATCGCCGACAGTCATCCCTGCACAAGACAGGTTAGCACAATTTGCATATGATATAAAGGTATACTGTTTAACTCTGCATATCTTGTTAGGTTGTAATGCACTCTGATTTCATAAATGCACCCAACTATATGTTGGTTCACGGGTCGTGTGAATCCCATGACTTTTATTTTATTTTTAATGTCCATGTTTTGTATTTTTTGGTGAGCCTTTTGTTTTTAGCCCGTAACTTAAGCCTTGGTACCCAAAACCTGAAGCCCAAAACCCATTAGACTTACCCATTATCCCACTCTCCGGTTCTCTCTCAGATCCGCTCTCCATGCCCACGTCCTCTTCTTCTTCATCTCACGTAACATTTCTTCAGAAGATCAGAAACCCCACAGGACAGAACGTTCACAATCCCATTTCCCATAAAAAAAATCCATAACTTCCTCCTCCCTCTACTAAATTCAAATCCAAGACCACCATCGCGCTCCTCTTACCGCCCTCTCCGATTCCAGACCCCACTCCCCCACCTTCCGAGCCCGTCCCCGGCACCTCCCGCGCGCCCTCCTTCGGCGCCATCATCTCCCTCGCGTGCTCCGTCGTCGCGTGTCTTCCCCACGTGTCCGTCCGTATGCGCGCACGTGTCTGTGCTCATCATTCCGGCATCGTTCCGAGTCCGAGGCCTCTCCTCGGTACTCTTTCGTGCAAGTTTGGGTAAACTCTTTCCATTTCTCTCTGTCATTTTCTTCACAGAAACCCATTTGTCATTCTGGCCGTAGAGTCTATGCTGTAGATTATTATTTTGGTTCTGTAGAATTGTTTTATTAGGTTATGTGGTTTAATATTTTAGCTTTTCGTATTGTAATTAGCAATGTGGTAATAATATACATATTAGGAAACTTTATACATGTTTATTTTGGTATTAATTGATTTATGGATTAACCTTATAAATTTAAATATAGTTTAAATGATTTAATTGGTTTAAATTAAAGTTGGGATTATCTTTTAATTTAATGTTAAGTTGTAGAGATTTTTAAACCAAATAATGATTTAATATTTTGTTTACAAAATATTAGTTAAATAAATATTCGTTTAAAAGTTATTATCTTTAAAATAAAAGTTTGGCTAAGTAAATGGTATAAAAAAATTAGATTTCATTAAATGGTTATATATATGATATATATATATATATATATATATATATATATATATATATATATATATATATATATATATAAATGTTTTCCTTTTAAAGATGATTTCTGATCAAGAAGGTTTTATAAGGAGAATTAATATAATAAAAACTAATATTTATTTAAAAAGGTTATTTTGGTAATGATATTTAATATTAAAACCCGAAAACCTTTTATATTAACTTTAAACCAAGATTTTGGTAAAAAAACGTATTTTTTTGCATTTATTATTATCTATGTTTAAAGGTGATTTTCTACATAATTTATGAAATGTCTAAAAGACATATTTTATGAAAATCATTCTGATTAAATAAATTCTATTTTAAAATTTTATTTAGATAAAAACTATTTTCTTACGAAAATTACTAATTTCGAGAAATTCATTTTAAAGTATTTTTTCTATTAATTAATTTGTTGTAAGGGCATAAGTCCAGTTTTTTTTTATTTTTCTGTGATCCTGTATTGTGTAGCTTAGATTTTCTATTTCTTTTCTGGGTTGGTTATTTGCGTAGCTAGACGTATAAATTATAATTGGGTATTAATTATTTTGTACAAAATTAATAAGATTTTCTCATATTAAGTTAATGAATAAAGATTCTAATAATTTAAACAACTTCATGTTTTCTCACTTAAAAGACCACTTAGTTTTATATATATTATTAAAAATACAAAGTCTTGTCAATTAAAGTGTAATTGCTATTTTTTCCAATAAATCAATAATCGGTTATTCCGTAAATTGATAACCAATATAGTTTACGACGTTAGATGAATTTCGCTAGATTAATTAAATAACTTAAAACCTGACTAGGGTCTGTTTCTAGAAATTGCAACTAGCACACCTAGATTTGGCTCATCTATATTTTTAAGTCAGGATTCTCAACTGTAGGATTTTGAGGACGTATTTGACTTCCTTCCCAGGTACCGACATCATGTTCCAGTCATTAACAAAGGCAAGTTACGGTTATATTTTCTTGCATTTTATTTAGTAATTATCATGTTGCATGCTTAAACCACATTGCTACACGGAACCCTCTCCTAGGGTTCAAATATTGATTGTGGGGATATTGGAGAAATAGTGTAGCGTTTATGACCAATATCCCTCATATTGTATATTGTTATTGTGCGAGCTTACCCCTCTTACACACGGGGATAAGCCATATCGCGTCTCTAGGATGCTATTGTACAACCCAAGCCGGTCATAGACGTTACCTATTCGAATCATATTATTTCAAATACTGAATTGCTGAAAATTGTTGGAAAATATTGTTCAAAGTATTTCAACTGTTTAAAATTGCATCTTTCTATTATTATTTAGAATGTCGGATTATGTACTCGTACTTGCTCCTTTCCTGACTGGATCCCCCCAATAGGTGATGTTGTTGATGCTGAGCTATTGTTCAATAGCTACTATGACCCGGTATTATATCCTGTGGTGTTGCCAGAGTCCCCCTTGGAGGACGCAGAACTAGAGGCTGATGAACCGACCGTTTAGCTAGTTGTTTTCCTCGTTATCTAGTTTATTTGTGTTGGAGTTGTAGATTTTGGTTTCAGTATTTTATTTTAGTACTTTCAGTTTTAGTTTGTACTTTTCAATTGTTGAATAAATTTTTTAAATATTCATAAATTTGTGTTGTGATAAAATACAAATGAATGTTGTTGTGAATACCTGCAAATAGAACAGCTTACTGCCGCCGTCTCACAACGGTGCAGGCTGGGCATGATCCGATTCGACCCAACAATTTGGGATCGAGTCGTGACATATTTTTAGTGGTGGCCCATGCAGGTACAAAACAATAACTTAGGTAAACATATCTAGAAACAATTAGAACACTAGAATATTGATTTGTCACAACAAAGGACTGAATTATCTATATATAAGTAACTATTTTTGCTTGCTTATAGAACGGTAGGTTACCTTGTTTACGCTTGCCCCTAAACTTGCCAGACTATGAAGACAACCTGACCTATGCCTATCAGTCGGTACTAGCAAGATCTTGTTTTCTATGCACGATGCAAGAAAATATGACAATATAATCGTAGTAATAGATTGAGCAGTGGGAGGCTGCTCGAACCAGACCAGGACCAGAAGAGCTAATGATACCTAGAATTATTGATTAGCACTAGATGATACCCTACCAAAGCATAACATATTACCCTTGATTACACTTTTTTTCTGGCCAATATCTTTTCCAAAGTCATGTCTCCCCTACGATACAATTTCTGAAAAATTGTAATCTTAATGAGAATGTATGTAAGGTGGTATTTATCAAGGATATATTGGTGATTAAGAATTGGAAGAATATAATTTTAGAATACCTATATATATATATATATATATATATATATATATATATATATATATATATATATATATATATATATATATATAATATACATGGTGAACAGAGAGTCTACTATATTCACCATGTTACAATATAGGGCCGAAATTATTTATTTTAAAATATTTTGGCTTGCTTATAGTTTTATAGGTTACCTTGCTTACGTTTGTACCTAAACCTTATCTAGATTAGGCCGATCGTATGATGGTATATTTTACTGCCTATTTTATTTTCTAGATTTTTGGTATATTTTAGTGTCCCATGGCTTTCGGGATTATTTTCTTCCATATCTTTATCAGATTCTAGCATACTTTAGGATCCATACTCTTTCGCCATTTTTTTGGACTAAGATTAGATTTTTTTTTTCAATCTCCTTCTTTAGCAAACCTATTTCCAACTTCACCATTTGTTGATCAAATCTTATTCCTCTATCTTTATTTGGAATCTAGATCCAATCACTATTTAGAGTTTCAAATTCTTCTATAGCAAACCTAATAAACTCTTATCTACCTAAAGTATTTCTACGACTAGTGTATCCAACCATTTCTCTTGACCTTATTTCCAATTGACTTTCTCATAACCGATTTTGAACCGAATTCTTTTGGAACCATAAAGCCCCAAGGTTAATTGTTACCAAAGAATTGGTTCAACTTAGCTGGTTCACATATCTCCCAAGGGAACTATTTTTCGAAAAAATAATTCCAATATGGATTGATATTTCCTAAGTTATTCCAAGTACCGAAAATATTTTTATTTTTGATTTCCTCCACTCAACTCGAAACCTTACTCTCCCTAGGCAACTTCTTGATCAATTCAAGGCCTAGGAAGCTTTTAAACTCAATGCTTGAGTATCATAAAGCACGAACGGTCAGAGAATCGATTACATCCTAATATTGAATTTTCTTTAGTCATTGAAAAACTTTTTGAATTGTTGAATTATCCCTTTGAAATTTCCATGGGCAAAGTTAAGAAAATATTCAGTGACCTAATATGTCTTCGCACATATACGTCGCAACCATCTATTTGAATTATAGAAACTGCGAGTATACTGCAGCCAGTTGCGCACTGGCGGGGCAAAGACTCTAAGTTGAAGTGATTCAGGTGTTGATAGGTTTTGTGGATATTATTGAGACTACGTCCTAAATTCATCAAATTTGTCTCCTATGTTGTTCAGCCAGGAAATAGATAAAGTTGATAGACTACTCGAGAACCTATTACTGTTCAAGTTATGGAGCCAAAATTTTACTGTAGTCAGGTGCACTCTGGTGAGGCATGAATTTGAGGCAAAGTGACTTCGGATATATTTGGGTTTTCGAATATTATTAAGAATATATCCATAATATGGTTGTCTTTTCTGTACTATCAAATTATTCTGACTGTTGTCCGATTAGAGAATTTGTATTTCTAGCGGCTTTCCATTTTCAGACATCTCTTATTACAGCCAGAAAGGATAGATTTTCTATAAAATTGTACTTAATTTTTCTTAGAACTTATTAGGACCATATCCATCTCTATTGGCTCAATCTCTTTCCTGTTTCAACCTTAGTACGTTGTATATATTTTTTTATATTTATTTATTCATTTATTTATTTAGTATTATTTTTTTTAGTTACACATTTTGGAAGCTGTAGATAGTTGTGGTTAGATTTATATATTAAATAGTTGATATACGTCTTGTGGATGACCATATGTATATAGTTGATAGCTATATGCGGAGGAAACATAGATTGTTACTTATCTCATTCCTTGTAAGGGATCCTTGGGATTAATATTAGATAGCTAAAGGGTAGAAAAGGTAGAATAATACCTTGAGTAAGCTAGTCTTGAGAGAGTGGTATATCTTAGCTTGTGACTTATTTGGGTTAAAACCGTTAGTAGCGCTCACTAGTGCCTAAATCTCATTCAAGTAAATGAAGGTATTTGACGATTTTAAATTTTATGATTAAAGGAAGAGTTATAGAAGATAGAGGAAGACGTAGGTAGAGTTAGCGAGGAAGGTATAGGATTTGGTAATGTTCTCCCATGGAGGAAGTGAATTTGGATAATATATATAAACATGTGAATATAATGATCAAATAAAGAAACACTTAACGAGGATCAACTCTTATGGTTAGATGACTACTATACCTAGAAGGGACAGATATAGCCATGGAAGGAATAACACGAGCAATGGAATGATAGGTTCTAGAGAAGGAATAAGCAGAGAGGAATTGAGATAAGACCATTGGCATACAACGATGGATGAAAAATTGATTTAGGTGATTTATGGTTCCATATATATATTTTGTTTTAATACCTTGGCAGCTGCCTTAGTTTTCTGTAGATCCTGAGAGTTCAGCTAGTTTAGCGAGTTAGAGTAGTTTTTGCACGTGTATTAATAAGTTTTATCTTGTAAGTCATTTTATTTTTGCATACCCTATCTTTTGACACTTGAAATAGTGATACAATATTCTTTCTATTCCCCATATTATCACTCAGTTCTCAACGAAAATATCATATCCGATTACATTCCTATCATAGTTATATTATTATATTCACCCTCGTTATCCTACTGTCATACAACTTGTTAATTTTTCCTGCATCACAAACCCTTATAACCCATTCTAATTTGATTTGGAATTTTTAGTCCCTCATCTCATAAGATTCTACTATTTTATGCTTTCTCAGTAAACTGTTGACGTTCGTTTCTTTCCTGTCTTTTCTGTTTCACGAGACCTCGTTTAATTTTCTCCTATTTTATGATCACATTTTAATCATATAGATTTTTTTCGTGTCTAAATTTTTTTTTATCACAACAAAATTTATATCTCTATCTCAGATCATATCTAGATAATTCTGATCATGCCTATATTTTTATCATTGTACCTAGTAATCATGCCTAGAATCCGATCGTGTCTGATGATTTAAATTTTGCTTTTGATCAAGCTAAGTGATTTTGATTGTACCTCGGCCCTCGTCTTGAAATTTCAAGGACAAAATTTTCTAAGAAGGGAAGGTTGTGAAGCCCATGACTTTTATTTTATTTTTAATGTCCATGTTTTATATTGTTTGGTGAGCTTTTTGTTTTTAGCCCATAACTTAAGCCTTGGTACCCAAAACCCGAAGCCCAAAATCCATTGACTTACCCATTATCCCACTTCCCGGTTCTCTATCAGATCCGCTCTCCATGCCCACGTCCTCTCCTTCTTCATCTCACGTAACATTTCTTCAGAAGATCAGAAACCCCACTAAACGTTCATAATCCCATTTTCCACAAAAAATCTATAACTTCCTCCTCCCTCCACCAAATCCAAATTCGAGACCACTACCGCGCTCCCCTTACCGCCCTCTTCGATTCTATACCACACTCCCCCACCTTCTGAGCCCGTCCCCAGCGCCTCATGTGCGCCCTCAGCCGGTGCCGTCGTCTCCCGTGCGTGCTCCGTCGTCGCATCTTCCCCACGTGTCTGCCCATGTGCGTGCATGTGTCCGTGCTCGTCATCTCGACGTCGTTCTGAGTCCGAGGCCTCCCCTCGATACTCCTTCGTGCAAGTTTGGGTAAACTCTTCCCATTTCTCTCTGTCATTTTCTTCACAGAAACCCATTTGTCATTCTGACCGTAGAGTCTATTATGTAGATTATTATTTTGGTTCTGTAGAATTGTTTTATTAGGTTCTGTGGTTTAATATTTTAGCTTTCTGTGTTGTAATTAGCAATGTGGTAATAATATACATATTAGAAAACTTTATACATGTTTATTTTGGTATTAATTGATTTATGGATTAACCTTACAAATTTAAATATGGTTTAAATGATTTAATTGGTTTAAATTAAAGTTAGGATTATCTTTTACTTTAATGTTAAGTTGTATAGATTTTTAAACCAAATAATGATTTAATATTTTGTTTACAAAATATTAGTTAAATAAATATTCGTTTAAAAGTTATTATCTTAAAAATAAAAGTTTGGTTAAGTAAATTGTATAAAAAAAATTAGATTTCATTAAATGATTATATATATATATATATATATATATATATATATATATATATATATATATATATATTCCTTTTAAAGATGATTTCTGATCAAGAAGGTTTTATAAGGAGAATTAATATAATAAAAACTAATATTTATTTAAAAAGGTTATTTTGGTAATGGTATTTAATATTAAAACCCGAAAACCTTTTATATTAACTTTAAACCAATATTTTGGTTAGAACACTAATATTTCGTATCTGGACTTTTGTTCAATTTCAAATACGCGGACAAATACATTAAATAATTATTTATTTAATTTCAGAATCTGTGATTTATGAACTTTGAATTTTCAGACAACTTTTTAATGCTGAATAAATTCCAAAAAAATTACTATAAAATACTATGTTAATTAATCTAATTTAATATAATTTTTCTATGATTTAGTTTACTGTTTTGACACTGTTTAAAAATAGTAAACCAGAACTCATTTTCAATGTACACTTATATTCTGATTTTTAATAAATAGTTACACTGGATTATAAATTCCAAAACATTAATATTAAATTACTATAATTAACAAGTATAAATTTGGTTTATTATTTCACATAAAATAAGACTGTATAACTATCTTAATAATTATTGGAACACAATGTACAGTCTGAATAATTAATTAATTAATAATGACTTGTGTGTTTTGTGGGTTTTTGGGGTATTTTAGTATCAAGACTCTACCCTACCTTAGTGTAGAGACATACTTGTTAGTATAGATATTGTAACACCTCACTTTGGACTGCTAGAGCTTCACCTAGCTAGTGTCCTATTAGGAGCCGTGTCACAACACTAGTGTAATCTTAATCATAACTTAGAGGCTGAGTTTGTATATCATTTTGATATGATACCGGACATCTGTATCTTTATATTCTTATTCTTGCTTTGCTCGAGGCAAGTACTCCTACAAACTCACTTACTGTATATGATAATAAACTGTAAATGAAACATGTTAAAATACCGCTTTATGGAAACTGCAAAGTCATATCATTACATGCTTTATACGGATTCTCGGTATCTTCACATGCTTAGAAGAGCTTTTACATATCTCACATGATATTTAATGGGACATGGAGGAAACTGATAGTTGAGTACGTGATCATGCCCCTTCTTCCGTACGTATGTACCGAGCAAGGTCGCATTTTATATGCATACCTTGTCGTAGGCCATTACCCCATATTTCTGTACGAATGTACACCTATGCTTGTACACTTATACGTATGTCCATTTTATTTACATGTGCCACAGTACATTGTACACCTATTGATGATCACGTGCCTGCTCTAGTTTTAAACAATATATATACATATGTCGCCATGACAAATGTATCCTTGACATGATAGTTGTGATATTACATGATAGATTGTGCCATGACATGATTCCAGTTATTACATCTCTTTTCATTTCATGCTCAGTATATACTGTTTGTAGAATCAGTACTTGCTTCCGTCCTGACATGATAACGTTGTAGGTGCACTTTTCGAGAAGGAAATGCTATGTGATACATATTATGGTGCAGCATTTGAGGACCTGGCCTTAGCTCCAGAAGAGACCCCAGCGGAGAACCTTACTTAGATATCTTTCATGTGTTTTGAGACTTAGACTTTGGTTTGAACTTATATTTGGATACTGGACTTTGTATCCAGTCTCATACATTTGAAGTGTAATAACTTTTAACACTTGTTTACTTTCGTCAATAGAAGCTGTTAAAATCTTATTTGGCTTAATATTAGCACATTTAGTATCATTCATGTATAAACTCTTAGAATAGCATACTACGCTTTAACCAAGTGTAGGCTGGACATGGCTCGACCCAGCCCAACAATTTGGTTAGCGGGGTGTGACATATTTTAGTGGTGGCCCATGCAGGTCGAGACTAAAGTTGTTTGGTTACGTTATTGTACCAAGCAAGCCTGCAGTTAGAATCTTAGGACAACTTGATAACACTAGGGATAACATTTAGAACACCTAGAGGATTACTAGGATTACAATATAGGGAAAACTCATCACAGCATAGGATCGTTAAATATAATTAGTCTCTTATTTGTAGTTAAATGGGTCAATTTAGACCAAGATAGTACCCTTGCGATGACCCCTGAGGATCTCACTCTAAATCTTACCTCAAAATATGTTTCCACTTGTTTCCATTTACTCTTCCTTAATTCATTGTTGAATTTGATTCCTGATATTTGTTATTGACTTTTGATTTTGCATCAAGATAAATTTTATGGATTGAGTTAAGGTGTATTCTGATAACATATTTGATGATGACAGTGATAACGATAAATGTCTGCTTTAATTATGGAGTTTAGAATTTATCGCAGCCATATTAGTTGGTATGACAAAAACATAGAGTCTGATTTTGGATATACTTATCCTAGTCATGAAATTTAGATTTTCTTGCAGCCATACCGGTTGGCGTAGTGAGAATTCTAGATAACATGATTATAGGGTGTATACTTTAGTTATGACTCCATCGTTTATTGCATCTATGCTTACTGGCATGGCAAAATTCTGACAACATGATTTCAGAAAGACGTGTATGGTTATCAGATCATATCTTAAATCAGTTTACTTCATTGTGACCAAATAATCAAGAACAAATTTCTATCATTATTTCTTTTGTCTTACCATTATTTCTTCACCTTAATTAACCCTGTCCTAATTACATCTCAATTATCTCGTATCTACTTCAGTTAGTTACACTTTGAAATCATTTTGAATTTTCGTTTTTCTTCACTTGGAAAATGCAAAAAAAAGAGTATCGTAAATCATCTAGCTCGGAAAGGATGTAAGTTGTTATCATATGGTAATCTTGGTAGGAATATAAAATATTGGATATTCAGATAAAATTATTGGAAGAAAGCTATGACTAAAATTAGAAACATGAAGAGATCAGTAGTATCGGCTTAGAAATGATTACACTAGAGAATTATTTTGAGGATGAACTATTTGGAAAGAACATGAGAGAATTTCGAATGAAAAAAGGAGTAAAATATACATTAATGGTTAGAACACTAATATTTCGTATATGTATTTTAGAACTGACATGGATATTCAAGGTCGAAATATTTTTGAGAACTTGGATGATTTTAGGATTAATAATTCTTGAGATATTTCATTTTGAGGTTATGATACCAATTTAGGAATTTAAAATAATGGGGAAGAGACTTTAATCGCATGTTGTGATGATACAAAATTGAACATCGATTGGTAAGAGAATGACTAGAAACAGGAAGAACACTACGTTACTGAGTTAAAGGAACCCTTAGAGATAACGATTAAGGATTTATGATTAAAGGTGTAAACTGAAAGGATTGTGAACTGATTTTATAATGAAGGATAAAATTTTATATGGCAATAGTGACGTTAGACTTGAGCAATACAAGAGTATCAATTGAAATAACGATTAAGGATTTATGATCCTTGATTCAAGAATTTCGGATCTAGGTTAAAGGCAAGACGAAGGAATTTCGACTTCATGATGACTAAATGGAGAATGAACTACAAAATTAAGGAGGGTAGAAAATTTTGAGAAGCTCTAACAAGAACATACTTTATGGGTTAGTAACCTTGGAATACAGGTCAAGTCTATAGTATTATGGCAGGGTTCAATCTTCATGATTGAAGGTTATGATTTTTGGTAGTAGTCATAAAAGGGTTTGATTTTCATATTTGGACTTGTAAGATAAATGTATGATTGGCAAATAATGATCAGATAAACTTGGTAGTAGCAGAGTGAGATGATTATCTTGACTTCCCTATGAAATCTTGCCTTTTGATTTCTCTATCATAATAGAAGGAATTTGATTTTTCCTATCCTTAAATCATTCTTTAAATTCTAATATCGCTAATTACTAAATCCCTTTGATCGCGACCATTCAACTTTGGTAATCTCCTTTATCATACCAATATTCTTAATCCATGATCGTACTTAATTGATTTAAATCCCATCGTGACCTAGATCTCTATCTGTCACGACCCTCTCCCGAATAATCGGACACGAGTCGGACACGCCCAGCCTTCATTGTTAGACAATGAAGTAAGCTGTACCAAAAGCTAGGGAAATCTAACCAGATAATCAAGACAAGTAAAAATCACAGCATCTATAACGTATCCCAGAAAGATCACCATAATCCACAAATTCAGATATCATAAAGTACCAGAAACAACATGAATGAAAAGTGCTATGAACTCTAAAGTCAATATCTAAAAGTAAAGCTAAGTAGTCTAAGCCTGAAGCCTCAAGCTAAGTCTCATCCTGCTCGGCTAATATCCTGGGCTCTGGCCCATAGAGTAGAACAATATCCTGCAGGTACCTGCAACTTATCCAGTCAGGAGCGGAGCTAAGTATATCCAAGGAAATGAACATGTACATCATGGTATGAACAAGAAACAGGAATATATGTAAAGTACAGGAAATGAGAATCAAGACATGAAACTGAACAGGAAATACTGATAGTAAAACAGGGAACATGGTAAGAGTCCTGAATCATGAAATACAATCTGAACATGAAGTATAACCTGAACATGAAATACAACCTGAACATGAAATATAACCATGAATCCTGAAATACAACCTGAAATCCTGACATGTGCAATATTGAAATACATCTAGATTGTGATCGGCTTGGGTAGATGCAATGAACATGAAATGGTACGGCTTTGGCCCCGCGTGCACGGTGCGGGACCCAAGCTATTCACATGAGTAGTAACAGGGTTTGATCACATATCTATAGTATTTTCCCTCCCAGACACAAGTAATACATGAAACATGAAATCAGACAATACCGTGATACATCGTGTCAATCAAGGAGATACAGGGATGAACATGCAAGACATAAGAAATGAACAAATCCGAGGAGTATACTTGCCTTGCTCAGGGTGATCAAGTGTGGAATGGGATGTAGATCTGAGTATCCTCCTGTTTAACGATTATAATTTGGTTAACATGTTACTATCTTCATTGTTTATCAAAGACTAAGCTCTAGACTAGCTAACTATAGTTTCCATCTAACTTGAAAGACTAGTATCCATGCAGTTTAAAAATATATAAAAAAAATTAATCACTAGGATACATAAAGGAAATTGGTATAATTATTAACTGATGTAGAAAGAACTATTACACAAGATAATATGTAATCTTTATAAAATATTCCTATTGACAAATAGATAAGAGATTAGCAACCTTTAAGCTATCACTAAGCAACTCCTATTGCATAAAGTATCTAATTTATATCTAGAATCCTATTTTATCAAATCAAAGTTCAATTAAGATCAATTTAGATTTAGCCTCTACCTATTCCAGGTTTATATACTTGATGATTCTCCTGTACCATGCATCCTTCATAAATGAGTGACAAAACCCTATCTCAGTCCCTATGATCACCTAGAATAGGAAAGTAGAATTAGTAAATATTCTAAAGGAGTTTGACTATGCTTCTTACTTAAACTCTACTAACCAAAATAGCACTCTTTCTAATCTCTTACCTATTTCTAATAGAGAATCCAGCCTAGGTAACAATACTCAATCCATTTACTATTAACAAAATCATCCCTAGGCCCAACTAAGCTAAAAAAAACTGAACAACACACCCATTAATATCAACAGGCCCAAAGTCTGACCTACACCCTAAAATGAGCCCAAGTTCAGCCCAATCTCTAGTCTCACCTCAAATGAAAATCCACTCTTCACCATAGTTCAATTGTCCACTGGCTCTGCTTAAAATTGAATCTAACACAAAAATCCAACACAAAACCCACTGATTCAAATATAACATACCTGCACAGTGACTCGATCCACTCCACACACAAATGTTCCATAACAGTAGCCCTTCACTGATACTAACCACATCAACCCGTATAAGAACTGATACCAAAGGTGTGTGTAGTGTTCATTTAATCCTCCATATTTGTGTCCAGATAAAATACCCAGACCGTGTCCTCATGACACATCCATCGCCTACAGCCTGTGTCCGATCCATTCGATGGTTGCTATATCATCATTATTATTTAATAATGTTAATGTCTAAACCCTGTTTCCATTCAATGGTTTTACCACCATTAAGCTTAGCTCATCCTAGGTGGGAAAGTCCCTTCCTACATCTGCAAGTCTTAACATTCTATAAAATAGCTCAACTATTGCATCATAATCATACTCAATTTGAAAGAACACAAAAGTACTCTCGATATATAAAATACTGCAGATTATTTATATTCCAAATCCATTAAGGTGGAGGGTTCCTCATTACACTTGCCACAAAACAGACAAAGAAAACAACACAACCTATCCCTATACTGCATTCACACAACCTAATAATTTGAATTGGACTTCCCAACGGCTACTGTCTCTCATCTTTGCTTCCTAGACTAATACTTAATATCCTTCATTCAACAGCTCCCTCAACCTCACCCAGCCTGGGTCCTACAACCTGGAGTGCAGCCTGGACTTCAAACTTGAACAATTTGGACATGTCTCATGGGTGAATGTAATTCTAGCCCATACACAGTAAGGATGTTCTGCTATGAACTTCATGTCTAACCGCCCATTTATATGCACACGAACTCAACTCCAGACCCTAAATTGATATCATTTGCCAACTGGCCATCGATCATAAAAGTTAAACATCAACTCCTGGACACGCAACGATCCTTTTCAGATACTCACACTAACCCTTGAGTCCCGAATGATCCCTACTTAGCCAATATTCTATCGACGTTCCCTCTTCACTGCAGCACCAAGTCATGAACACAGCAAAACTGACACAAATCCAGGTCTGACACGAGCTGCTCAGGCAATCAACACTTTAAACAGAACACCCATGGCAACCCGACACATCTATAATCCAATTGATGCTCTGAAGTCACTGAAACATTCCATCGAGTAAATTAAAAGCAAGAACAGAACAATTAGTTTCAAGAAAATCCATACCATCTCTCAACAAATCAGGGGAACACATTCAATCACTTACCAAGATCCCTCTACTGTACTTCTCCTAAATGCACTGTGTTCGATCCGATCCAAGAATTCTATGTTCACAATATACTAAGAGATCTAAAAAATTAAGAACAACTAAGAGTGTCATCCTAAAATTCTAAGAGAATTCCCAGATTCGAAACTTACCAAACGAGGATCACCTACTCGAGAAATTGACTGCAACCCAAGAACGTTTAGATCGATCGATCTCTCTGACTCTGACATGAATTCGAGAGTTCATCAATAAGAGCGAACGATCGAAACGATCCCTCGACAAGGAAGAAAGAGATCAAATGGCTCACCTCAACAACGGAATGGAAATGACGATGATCGCTCCGTCGGTAGAGAAGATTCGTGTATAGTCACTGGAGAGAGAGTAGCACCTCGTCTAGTGGTCGTCCTTCACCGAGCGCCCGCCCGTTGCTTCCGCCATGGCGATTCGATCAACCGAGAAATTCTTGGAATTATGGTTTGCACAGAGTTGAGGGAGACGAGAGTTGAGAAAAGAACTTCGTGTTCCTCTGATTCGAGCAGAGTGAAAAATGAGGAGACTATTGCTTCATGGCTTAAATAGCAGCAACTGAGAGTTAGTTGCTTGCCAGGAAATAAAATGAAGGAAAGATTCAATAAAGTAAAATTTTGAATGTATGCACATGCTGGCACACAGTTTGTTAGGAAATTCAAATGGAGTTTGTTAGGAATGAGGCCCTCGCCAACTTCCTACCACAGCCCTTTATAACTGGGCTTACAATTGGGCTAGAAATGAGCCCAAGAAAATGAGAATTAATATTGGTATTAATGCTATCCTACAATCACTAATGTTAAAACTAATCATTCAATTTTTTTTAAAAACTATTGGAACTACTATATATATATATATATATATATATATATATATATATATATATATATATATGATCTATGAAAAGTGGGGTTACAAATCTACCCCTCTTAGAAAAATTTCGTCCTCGAAATTCAAAGGATACAGTGGACAAGTTATAGCACTCAAAGATAAAAATTTTAAGGCTGAGCACTACGTTAAACCTGATGTAGAACATAGTCTAGTCATAACTAGAAAAAAAAACCTCATTTGGCACGATTATCTAAACAGAATTTAGATCAAAGTTGAGGCATGCTGGAAAATTGGTCATGGTCAAAACGGAATTTCAATAAGTAGATATGATCAATAGGTACTGAGTGTAACATTATAAAATCTAAGCAGAATCATGATCATCTTCATGTGATCAAAAGTGGAACTTGGAATTACTTGTTACGACGAATGAAACGGGTAACATGACATGGTCGATAATGGTCAAAGTTGGTCGGACACAAAGTGAAACAAGGTTCAATCAAGGCCAAGTATGATAATTTCAGACCGAAAATTGAAATAACACAATTTGTTAATAATAGAAGGATCAGACAGGCACGAGATGGATTAAAAATTAACTACAACTTTGAAGTGTAAAACTATGAAGATGCGATTTACTAAGCACGATCAAAACCAAGAGTTTAGCACAAGTGGACTAGAACAAGATAGGAGAACCATGGTTAGATAAACATGATCAAGATCAAAGTTTAGACAAAACACGACCGAAATATATAAGTATGATTAATGGGAGATCTGGTGGGACGGAATCAATATACAGCAATCGGTACTTTTGAGAGAATTAATGGTCCAACAACAATATGCAAAAAAAAAAAAATTGCAAGGGTTGATTGAGAAGGAGTATGGAACATCCAAGAAGCATTAGTATCAAATAAGGGTGAACGTTCAAGGATTCTCGAAATATCAATAACTATATGGAAAGGGAATTTAGTTTCCACGGTACCGGAGAACATATAGGTATTTTGAAATCACCTTGCCTAGAATCCCTACCCCGCCAGTATATATCTGACTGCAGTGGACTTCGGCTCCTTGACTCAAATAACAATATATTACCGAATATTCTGTCAACTTTATCCATTTTCCAACAATCATTGACGAAGTAATCCAAGAGATCAAGATATGAAGAATATGGCTAAGTCTCAATAATACTCGAAAACCTATAAATGTCTGAACCACTTCGACTTAGAGTTCCTATCTCGCCAGTGCGCAGCTGGCTGCAGTGAACTCTCAGTCCCCGTAGTCCAGATAATGGCTGCAGCGCGCAACTGCCACGCCCTAGTAGGTCATCGAATAGTATTTTAACCTTATCCATAGAAAATTTCAAGGAATCAAAATGAGTTTCAATAGTCCAAGTCACAAAAATGATGAGGTTATCTGACTATTAGAATACAAGGGTTTATTAGGTACTAAGAGATGACAGGGGATCCAATCAGTGAGTAAAAACAACCAGTGAGATTTAAAATTTCAGACAGGGAACGAAGTTTCAAATTATAACAGAATTTCAACTGATATCTGGAATGATAACAAGATTCCATATACGGGACATTATCCCGAAGGGATAACAGAGTCTCGAAGGATGAACTGAAGCAAGGTATCAGATAGAAGACAAAAAAAAAGAAATAAAATCCCGTACTAGAAACAAGTTTCAATAAAATCTCGAATAACAATGAAATCTCGAGCAAAAACTTGAAGTGAAATAAATTCTCTAATAAGGTACACAGTGAAAAATAGAAAATCAAGTATCAACAAAGTCGTGAATAAGGAACAAATTTTCAAATAGAAAATCTCAACGACGAAACAAGATTTTGAATAAGGAACACTGTCTCAACTAGTCGCGAGTAGGAACTGAAGTTTCAAAGCCTAAAAAATCTTGGATATGAGACAAAATCACGAACGAAAGCAAAGTCTCGAAATAGGAAACATGGTCTTAAAATCTCGAATGAAACCAAAGTCACGAGTAGAAAAAAGAAATCAATGGGTGAATAGAAAACAAGTATCCATGAAACGAGTGATACCTCAAATAGGGGACAAGATTGAAACAAAGTGGTGATCAGAACAATTTCTCAAACAGAAAACAAGCCATGAATAGGAAAAGAAATCTCATATAGGGAACATGTCAATTCCTCAGATTTGAAAGGAAATTTTCAAACGATGTCTTGAATGGTGAATAGAAGCAAATATTGAATAAAATCAAATTCCAACAAGCCCTGAATAGAAAACTGAACCTCGGGAAGAAAACAAAATTTACAAATTGTAACTAGTTCTGAATAGGAAACAAAATTCCTGAATAGAATCTCGAAAAGAAAACAGGGTTACGAAGAATGGATGGAGGAGTATCAATCAACGAATAGGAAACAATATCTCGGAATAAGATTTGAATATCCACCAAGGTTCCAAAATAGAAAATAAGAAGTTTCAAGAAATGGTCTAGATGCTAAAAGAAATTTAAGGAAAGACTGGATTGCGAATCAAGATACATGGTTTTTCCAACCATGCAAAAGAAATTTTCTGCCTTCAGTCTGTCTTCAGTATTCCTCCGGGACTGGAATCACCTCAACTGTCCTGATGTAGACTGGTCCTTGCGATAGTGCTCCATGTGGTTACTGATTCTAAAAAGGTGGGTCCCTTTGCTGTAGTCCGATGCTCCTCGTGCTTGTTCTCGGGCAGTGCGATCAACGGTCTCCGGACAATCATTGACTTGGTGAGTAGGCGATCCGCAGTACAGGCGTAATCTTCGTCTTTTGCGGCACTTGTTGTAGTGGTGTCCTAGGTGGTGACAGAAATTGCAAGTGGCCATCGTCTCTCCTGCTGGGGCTAAAATGCAGGGCTCTGACAGGAATATACGGCTACTGGTGTGCTGGCTGCTGAGATCTGCTCTCGATGATGCGACTGGTGATGTGACCGAAGAAACGCTGACTGAGTGTTGTGATGCTTTACGGGTCTATGGTAGTTGTTGTCTTCGTCATAAGTCTTCATGTCTCTTCTGTTCTTCAGCTTTCCGTCTCGTTCCATTGTCTATGATATATTCTGGATCTCCTGACTAGTGGTTTCAATCTTCAGAGAAGTCGGTTTCTCAAGGATTTGTATGATCTTCAGTAGCAGCTCCAGGTTCTCGATTTACTCCTCGATGCAAGATATGCGCTCGGTGTCGGGAAAGTCCAATGTCTGAGAGTCTGAAAATCAGAAGTCCTTCATGGATCGGAGAGTGTACCCACAAATCTGGCTTGGAAAAATGGTGGCCTGCTCCCTCTGGTGTCAAGGAACTCTTGGAACGTCTCCGTCAACTGCGTACTACCCATGGGGATAGTAGGGCGATAGTAGAAGGTCGAAACCCTCGAATGTAGATGGATCAATAGTTCCGGGGTCGCGTGCTTGAATTATCTGAAAAACAGAAAACTGTTAAAATGTCCTAATCCTAAAAATAACAAGTGTTTATTGATATCAATATACCTGATATACCCTTATTTCTCGATCTTTCCTATGCTGTGATCAAGTTTCCATAGTTTAAATCAAGTCCCCCAATAGTACGCTAAGACCTAGGTACCATTAGGATAGACCTGCATGGACCACCACTAAAACATGTCACGACCCGCTCCCGATTAATCGGACACGAGTCGGACACGCCCAGCCTTCATTGTTAGACAATGAAGTAAGCTGTACCAAAAGCTAGGAAAATCTAACCAGAAAATCAAGACAAGTAAAAATCACAGCATCTATAACGTATCCCAGAAAGATCACCATAATCCACAAATCCAGATATCATAAAGTACCAGAAACAACATGAATGAAAAGTGCTATGAACTCTAAAGTCAATATCTAAAAGTAAAGCTAAGTAGTCTAAACCTGAAGCCTCAAGCTAAGTCTCATCCTGCTCGGCTAATATCCTGGGCTCTGGCCCATAGAGTAGAACAATATCCTGTAGGTACCTACAACTTATCCAGTCAGGAGCGAAGCTAAGTATATCCAAGGAAATGAACATGTACATCATGGTATGAACAAGAAACAGGAATATATGTAAAGTACAGTAAATGAGAATCAAGACATAAAACTGAACAGGAAATACTGATAGTAAAACAGGGAACATGGTAAGAGTCCTGAATCATGAAATATAATCTGAACATGAAGTATAACCTGAACATGAAATACAACCTGAACATGAAATATAACCATGAATCCTGAAATACAACCTGAAATCCTGACATGTGCAATATTGAAATACATCTAGATTGTGATCGGCTTGGGTAGATGCAATGAACATAAAATGGTACGGCTTTGGCCCCGCGTGCACGGTGCGGGACCCAAGCTATTCACATGAGTAGTAACAGGGTTTGATCACATATCTATAGTATTTCCCCTCCCAGACACAAGTAATACATGAAACATGAAATCAGACAATACCGTGATACATCATGTCAATCAAGGAGATACAGGGATGAACATGCAAGACATGAGAAATGAACAAATCCGAGGAGTATACTTGCCTTGCTCAGGGTGATCAAGTATGGAATGGGATGTAGATCTGAGTATCCTCCTGTTTAACGATTACAATTTGGTTAACATGTTACTGTCTTCATTGTTTATCAAAGACTAAGCTCTAGACTAGCTAACTATAGTTTCCATCTAACTTGAAAGACTAGTATCCATGCAGTTTAAAAATATATAAAAAAAAGTAATCAGTAGGATACATAAAGGAAATTGGTATAATTATTAACTGATGTAGATAGAACTATTACACAAGATAATATGTAATCTTTATAAAATATTCCTATTGACAAATAGATAAGAGATTAGCAACCTTTAAGCTATCACTAAGCAACTCCTATTGCATAAAGTATCTAATTTATATCTAGAATCCTATTTTATCAAATCAAAGTTCAATTAAGATCAATTTAGATTTAGCCTCTACCTATCCCAGGTTTATATACTTGATGATTCTCCTGTACCATGCATCCTTCATAAATGAGTGACAAAACCCTATCTCAGTCCCTATGATCACCTAGAATAGGAAAGTAGAATTAGTAAATATTCTAAAGGAGTTTGACTATGCTTCTTACTTAAACTCTACTAACCAAAATAGCACTCTTTCTAATCTCTTACCTATTTCTAACAGAGAATCCAGCCCAGGTAACAATACTCAATCCATTTACTATTAACAAAATCATCCCTAGGCCCAACTAAGCTAAAAAAAAACTGAACAACACACCCATTAATATCAACAGGCCCAAAGTCTGACCTACACCCTAAAATGAGCCCAAGTTCAGCCCAATCTCTAGTCTCACCTCAAATGAAAATCCACTCTTCACCACAGTTCAATTGTCCACTGGCTCTGCTTAATATTGAATCAAACATAAAAATCCAACACAAAACCCACTGATTCAAATATAACCTACCTGCACAGTGACTCGGTCCACTCCACACACAAATGTTCCATAACAGTAGCCCTTCACTGATACTAACCACATCAACCCGTATAAGAACTGATACCAAAGGTGTGTGTAGTGTTCATTTAATCCTCCACATTTGTGTCCAGATAAAATACCCAGACCGTGTCCTCATGACACATCCATCGCCTACATCCTGTGTCCGATCCATTCGATGGTTGCTATATCATCATTATTATTTAATAATGTTAATGTCTAAACCCTGTTTCCATTCAATGGTTTTACCACCATTAAGCTTAGCTCATCCTAGGTAGGAAAGTCCCTTCCTATATCTGCAGGTCTTAACATTCTATAAAATAGCTCAACTATTGCATCATAATCATACTCAATTTGAAAGAACACAAAAGTACTCTGGATATATAAAATACTGCAGATTATTTATATTCCAAATCCATTAAGGTGGAGGGTTCCTCATTACACTTGCTACAAAACAGACAAAGAAAACAACACAACCTATCCCTATACTGCATTCACACAACCTAATAATTTGAATTGGACTTCCCAATGGCTACTGCCTCTCATCTTTGCTTCCTAGACTAATACTTAATATCCTTCATTCAACAGCTCCCTCGACCTCACCCAGCCTGGGTCCTACAACCTGGAGTGCAGCCTGGACTTCAAACTTGAACAATTTGGACATATCTCATGGGTGAATGTAATTCAAGCCCATACACCGTAAGGATGTTCTGCTATGAACTTCATGTCTAACCGCCCATTTATATGCACACGAACTCAACTCCAGACCCTAAATTGATATCATTTGCCAACTGGCCATCGATCATAAAAGTTAAACATCAACTCCTGGACACGCAACGATCCTGTTCAGATACTCACACTAACCCTTGAGTCCCGAATGATCCCTACTTAGCCAATATTCTATCGACGTTCCCTCTTCACTGCAGCACCAAGTCATGAACACAGCAAAACTGACACAAATCCAGGTCTGACACGAGCTGCTCAGGCAATCAACACTTTAAACAGAACACCCATGGCAACCCGACACATCTATATTCCAATTGATGCTCTGAAGTCACTGAAACATTCCATCGAGTAAATTAAAAGCAAGAACAGAACAATTAGTTTCAAGAAAATCCATAGCATCTCTTAACAAATCAGGGGAACATATTCAATCACTTACCAAGATCCCTCTACTGTACTTCTCCTAAATGCACTGTGTTCGATCCGATCCAAGAATTCTATGTTCACAATATACTAAGAGATCTAAAAAAATTAAGAACAACTAAGAGTGTCATCCTAAAATTCTAAGAGAATTCCCAGATTCGAAACTTACCAAACGAGGATCACCTACTCGAGAAATCGACTGCAACCCAAGAACGTTTAGATCGATCGATCTCTCTGACTCTGACATGAATTCGAGAGTTCATCAATAAGAGCGAACGATCGAAACGATCCCTCGACAAGGAAGAAAGAGATCAAATGGCTCACCTCAACAACGGAATGGAAATGACGATGATCGCTCCGTCAGTAGAGAAGATTCGTGTATAGTCACTGGAGAGAGAGTAGCACCTCGTCTAGCGGTCGTCCTTCACCGAGCGCCCGCCCGTTGCTTCCGCCATGGCGATTCAATCAACCGAGAAATTCTTGGAATTATGGTTTGCACAGAGTTGAGGGAGACGAGAGTTGAGAAAAGAACTTCGTGTTCCTCTGATTCGAGCAGAGTGAAAAATGAGGAGACTATTGCTTCATGGCTTAAATAGAAGCAACTGAGAGTTAGTTGCTTGCCAGGAAATAAAATGAAGGAAAGATTCAATAAAGTAAAATTTTGAATGTATGCACATGCTGGCACACAGTTTGTTAGGAAATTCAAATAGAGTTTGTTAGGAATGAGGCCCTCGCCAACTTCCTACCACAGCCCTTTATAACTGGGCTTGCAATTGGGCTAGAAATGAGCCCAAGAAAATGAGAATTAATATTGGTATTAAAGCTATCCTACAATCACTAATGTTAAAACTAATCATTCAATTTTTTTAAAACTATTGGAACTACTATATATATATATATATATATATATATATATATATATATATATATATATATATATATGATCTATGAAAAGTGGGGTTACACTATCAACATGTTGCTCGTGCTTGTACTACGATTATATTCCTCATCATGCCTAATTACTGTTTGACCAAGGATAGATTAACCTTATCTTTGATCGTGTCAAAATTTCGATTATGATCATGTTTGGATCTAGATACCATTATCACTCGTACATAAACTTTCGATTTAAATTCTTAATAATGACTAGTTTTGTGCTAACCATGATTTGACTTAGCCATCATTCTTCATGTTTGATCATGCCTAGATGATCTGGCACGGCTAGACGACTTCGATCCCCACGATCGTAATTCTAGGACTTGATCGTGCCAAACATTTGATTATTCTTAATGATGTCTAATCCCATCGTCCCTATATTAGATCGTGCCTATCCTATTGACCATTCTATACTTAGGCCTGATTCTAACTTGATCGTAACTAAACAATTTTGATTATCTTAATCACATCTAGCCATTGTTCTTTTGATCGTGCATAAGACATTTTCCTAAACTCACTATCGTGTTTTGAGCCCCTATCAACCTTAAATTTCGAGGACAAAATTTCTTTAAGGTGGGTAGATTTGTAATCCCTATTTTCAAAAAATTTAATGAATAAAAAATAATTCCAAATTTGCCCCAAATTGATTCAATTAGGTTCTAAATATTTTTCTATTAATTTTAGAATTTCTTTTGCCATTTTTTTGGAGTCGTTTGGACGTCATTTGAATTTTTTGTAATTAAATAACTGCTACCGTAAAAACTGTATTTCTTCCCGTTTTGGCAAAACGGTAAAAATCTTACCCTAGGGTCAAGTTAGTAATTAACCATGGTTAGTTTGCCCTAATTATATTTTTTTTATAAATAGGCACACACCCCAAGGAAGAAAATCCGAATTTATAATCAATTTTAATTAATGATAAATTAAATCCTCAAATTAATTATTTTAGAAATTTTCCTTCTCTGATACGTGCTGACACGAGCTCGTCACCGACGACTGAACTCCGGCGAACCCCCCCTCCCCGTTCTTCGTGCCCAGACCCCGCCGTCGACGACCAAGGGTACCAGCGAGTCAAACACGACGAGCCCGACCCAACGCGGCCGACCACGACCGCCGCATCACCGCCGACATAGCCCGCCCGACCGACCAAGTAAGTCGACTTCCCCAATTCTCTGTCGATTCTTAAAATTTTAGGCATCATCGTGTTCGTCTCCTCGAGACGAATCGATTGCCCCCACTCTCGACCCATCTCGACACCTACACACCGAGATACACGATGCCCTAGCACGGACACGACGAGTTTTTGCGTCCTGGTAGCATGTGCTTGACACCATCGTGTCGAGAATCTTGTGACGAGCACATTGGTATGCTTCGACACAAGTTTTCGTGTCTAAATAGCCCGAAACGAGCTCTGGACACATTTCGGAGTGTCCACACACGCTTCGGACACGAAGAAGGAGACCCAACCCGAACCCGCTAGGGGTTCAACAAATATTAAACCCCCATATTTCTTCATGGCGGGCCAAGTTGGGCCACTGGCCAACGTGTGTGCAGTTAAACCCGTGCCCTTTCCCTTACCCGAGTTTAAGCCCCTCTTTGTAGGTTTGGGGGTTATTATTATTAATTTTTTTTTTTGTTTTGTTTTTGGGAGTAAATATATTTTGTATATATATATATATATATATATATATATATATATATATATATATATATATATATATATATATATATATATATATATATTCTGTATAAATACATAATAATATAAATAATGTATAAATACTATATAAATACAGTATAATACTGTCTTATGCTAATTTATGTATCCTTAAATTAATTAATATTATTTATATATATATTTGTCTATATGTTTATATATATATACATATATGTATATGTAACCTAAATAAAATATAATAAAATAATATCAATATAATATTAATTTCTTTTGTGTTTTTGGATGAATATATTACATAAAATTATATACTTAATATTGTTATTTCACTTATGTCATTAAATTCTTGCTTTTCATTTCTTTTGTGTTTTTGGAGAATTACATCATTTAAGATTATATATATATTTACATTCTGTCATTTCCATTATGTCATTTAATTTACTTCATTTAAATTCATGTCAATATAAATACAGTGCCTATACTGTAATATTTAAATATGTACTTTATAAATACTGTCCCTATACTGAAATATGTATTTTAAATTATGTCATTTAATTATGTCATTTAAATTATGTCAATATAAATACAATGCATATACTGTAATATTTAAATACGTATTTTGTAAATATAGTGCCTATACTGTAATATGTAAATAAATACAGTGCCTATATTATAATACGTATTTATTAATACAGTGCCTATACTGTAATATGTACGCTTTCAATTTCTGCAATTTAAATTTCTTTAAATTACATGTATTTAAATTCCGCATTTATTGACGATTTTACGTTCTTTGTGCAAACGACAACTCTAAGTCCAAGCCTAGCATGGGTTGATCGGACTTAGGTGAGCCTACACATATTCGGGGTCTAGTCGAGTCATGTTGGACTTGATTCATGGCTTCGGGTCCCGTATCTGGACTTCGTTTCAATTTCAAATACGCGAACAAATACATTAAATAATTATTTATTTAATTTCAGAATCTGTGGTTATGAACTTTGAATTTTCAGACAACTTTTTAATGCTGAATAAATTCCATAAAAATTACTCTAAAATACTATGTTAATTAATCTAATTTAACATAATTTTTCCATGATTTAATTTACTGTTTTGACACTGTTTAAAAATAGTAAACCAGAACTCATTTTCAATGTACACTTGTATTCAGATTTTTAATAAATACTTACACTGAATTATAAATTCCAGAAAAGTTATATTAAATTACTATAATTAACAAGGATCAATTTGGTATATTATCTCACATAAAATAAGACTGTATAACTATCTTAACAATTATTGGAACACAATGTACAGTCTGAATAATTAATTAATTAATAATGACTTGTGTGTTTTTGTGGGTTTTTGGGGTATTTTAGTATCAAGACTCTACCCTACCTTAGTGTAGAGACATACTTGTTAGTCTAGATGTTGTAACATCTCACTTTGGACTACTAGAGCTTCACCTAGCTAGTGTCCTATTAGGAGCCGTGTCACAACACTAGTGTAATCTTAATCATAAATTAGAGGCTGAGTTTGTATATCATTTTGACAGGACACCGGACATCTGTATCTTCATATTCTTATTCTTGCTTTGCTCGAGGCAAGTACCCCTACAAACTTATTTACTGCATATGATAATAAACTGTAAATGAACCATGTTAAAATACTGCTTTATGAAAACTGCAAAGTCATATCATTACATGCTTTATACGGATTCTCGGTATCTTCACATGCTTAGAAGAGCTTTTACATATCTCACATGATAGTTACTTTGACATAGGGGAAACTGATAGTTGAGTACGTGATCATGTCCCATTCTCCCGTACGTATATACCGAGCAAGGTCACATTTTATATGCATACCTTGTCGTAGGCCATTACCCCGCATTTCTGTACGGATGTACACCTATGCTTGTACACTTGTACGTATGTACATTTTATTTATATGTGCCACAGTACATTGTACACCTATTGACGATCACGTGCCCGCTCCAGTTTTAAATAATATATATACATATGTCGCCATGACAAACGTATCCTTGACATGATAGTTGTGATATTGCATGATAGATTGTGCCATGACATGATTCCAGTTATTACATCTCTTTTCATTTCATGCTCAGTATATACTGTTTATAGAATCAGTACTTGCTCCCGTCCTGACAGGATAACATTGTAGGTGCACTTTTCGAGGAAGAAATGCTATGTGATACATATTATGGTGCAGCATTTGAGGACCTGGCCTTAGCTCCAGAAAAGACCCTAGCGGGGAACCTTGATTAGATATCTTTTATTGTTTTGAGACTTAGACTTTGGTTTGAACTTATATTTGGATATTGGACTTTGTCTCCAGTCTCATATATTTGAAGTGTAATAACTTTCAACACTTGTTTACTTTCGTCAATAGAAGCTGTGCCGTGTTAAAATCTTATTTGACTTAATATTAGCACACTTAGTATCATTCATGTATAAACTCTTAGAACAGCTTACTACGCTTTAACCAAGCGTAGATTGGACATGGCTCGGCCCAGCCCAACAATTTGGGTAGCGGGTCGTGACAGATATGATATGAATCCACAAAATAAAATACAACCATGAGAGAGTCTAAGTGTCTAAGATAACATCGCCACAACATCCCAAATAACACAAGATCCCAAATAACAATAAAGTATCCAAATGAGATAAGACAACAGAAATAAGATAAAGTCTAAGCTAGCAAGCCTAAACTATGGGGGTATCATCCTTTACTGCTAGTAGATCCTGCTGGAGGTCCAGATCGCAGGTGTCGTCTAAGGTTGCTCCATAGTAAGTGGTACAAAATGTAGTGCCCCGTTCCGCTCAGTCAATCGGAGGGATCGAAACACCGACGGCATTCGGACTTAGCCTTGCAACGGTTGCTCGAAGACATCGCTCGGTCGAGCCGACCACTCGCTCAGGTAGGGTAGTTTCGGTGAACTTGCCTTATTATAGCCTTCACATAATAAATCGCATATTTTCAACTTGCACAAGTAGGCTTGATAATAAAAGAGACGAATCCACATAGATAAGGAAATAATCCCGACGGGTCGAATTGAGTTAGAATATGGAAAGGTCCAACGGTCGGCTTAGAGTTGATGCACGGCATGCTTTGAAAATGACATTCGATCCTTTGTCTCGTGGCTTGGAAGAAGGAAAGTTGGTTTGAGTTGGCAAAGTTATAAACGTAGCCTAATTCATAGGCGTCGCCCGCATGAATGCTTCATAAAGCATGCACGGTCCCATCGTCCAAGGCTTGGCATAGCCTTAGTTTGTCCATGAGTTAAGTTGCGTTGAACGGATTGTGACATAAGTCCAGGCACCCAAATAACTTGGTTGTTAGAAGTCGAATGCATGCACGCCACGTTCCTACAAGGCAAAGCTTGATGCAGCCTTTGCTCGTCAAGTTGTTTCAGAGTTAAGTTAGGCAAGTTATGTTAGGCTATCAGAGTAGTAGCAAGCACGGTCCTATGAGTTCTACGGCTGGGTATAACAACTTAGTCTTACGGTTTCAAGGCCCGTCATATAGAGTATGACGTGGGCGGTGGTCTCGCATAGAGTTTAAGTTGGTTTAAGACACGATGTCACGGACTTAGTGTTTTAAGGCACGGGTTACGGTTGATTCATTTAGTTTGAAAAAAGGGATTCAAATAGTTGTTTCTGAGTTGAATGAAATGATAGGGCAAGAAAGAAGAATGCTCGTGACTATAGGTCGTCGAGGCGGTCTCAGAAGAAAGAAGAATACTCGTGACTATAGGTCGTCGAGGCGGTCTCAGATTTGAGAAGTATTGAACTTGGCCCTGAAAGAGATGGTAACACTAAAGGTAGAATGACTGTGTGAGACGTCAGTTTGAGTCGAGTCTTGCATGGTCATGGATAACTTATCGACAAGGTGGGTTTATCTCTCGAACGGCAACCCGGATGTCCCACGGGACCGTTACGATAGAGACATGTTAAGCAGTGTTGGATGACCGCACAAGTTAGTGCAGAGACTTCCAGCGGAGCTCGCTACTCGCACTGGAAGTACGGCCGTCTAACTAGCTATGGAGTCCAAGATGGCTCCGGAAGTCAGTGACCAATTCATATAGATGAGTCGGCATGGCGGTAACCCGCATGTGTGCCTTTGGATTGAGTTGAGTTGAATGTGTGTGTGTAGTTAGAACACAATATTTGGCCTAAGATTTGGTTTCAACGTAGGCGACGTGCTTCATCACGAGATGTTGTGTCGATTCATAAGTTGTTGGCATATAAGTTGCATAAGTTGGATTTGAGTCATCTTGATTTTAAGTCAGGAAACGCCGCAAGGCAAAGTTGGTCGAGTGACCTTTAGTCCACAAGTCTTGATTTGGGTCAGTTGGTGATTAAAGTAGCAAGGGACGCGAGGCGGCAATATGGTTAAGTCACACTGAACTTGCAAGGCACGACACGTTGGACTTGTAGCACGGTCACGTAGAAAATTGGATACTATCGCGTAGTCGTGTCTCTAATTTTGGGCCGTAAGGCAAACACGACTTGATAGGTTAACGTTGTTGTTGCAAGCACGGGATGGTCTAGAGACACAAAATAGGCCAAGGCGTCGGTCCTAAAATAATCTTAAGACAATAGTAGAAAGACAATCAAAAGGGTTATGTTGCACAAAGTAAATGAACGTGTCGGTTTTGTATGGGTGGGCGAGGAGCTTATTCCACCAGTACAGTTGAGTACTGACACCCACATAGTTTTCATGTGCATGCACAGGTAGAAGCTCGCGGTGCGGAGCTCGCTTGGATGCGTCAAGGCATGGAGTTCCTTGGCGATTTGTAGCATACGGTCGCGTGGAGTCAAGACTTATATGGGACATAATGTATGGACGTCGCCTTCCGAAGCATCCACTGGCTCAAGACATGTATTGAGAGATAAGAGAGAGCTAAGTGACCTGTAATGTGAGAAGAGTGAGCTTGAGTGATTGTAATCTTGGCCTTGCGCCCCATTGTAATCCTTGTTTCAATATCAATAAATATATCTTTTGAATAACTTGTGTTTTGTTCTAAATTTTTGCTGCTATTATTCAATATCTCTGCTTGGGACTTCTGTGCGACGACCCTGTCGCAGCCGCTGTAATCGGCCGTTATGGAACCCGCCTTGCACGAGCGCAATTTAGGCTCGTGCGGCATCACGCCTTAGCGAGGACGATCGCTCCTACGGAAGCGGGGCGTGACATAAATGGTATCAGAGCACGACTTTACGTCCTTGGACTACCGATTGAATTCCTTAACTCCGTTGTTTTTGCAAACTCTGAAAGTTGCTTCCATAAAGTTGATATTGTTGGCGGGCTCTCTCTCAAATGTTCCATGGGATGTCCATACAAGAAGTCTAAATAATTTGCAAAATGTAGAAGAACAGTTTTTGACAAGAAACAAAAAGATGGTTCACGTAAGCACGGTTGGCTAAGTCGGGCTGGGCATATACACCAAAAGTTATGTCGACCTTAGAAAAGTCGAGTGCAGAAATTGGATAGTGTCGAGCAAGAATGAGTTGAACTCGGTTGAGTAAAGTGAGATGACTATCGATAGGGGTGCTATCGAGCGACGATAACGTCGGTGCGATATAGATGAGTGTGCTTGAAATTTAAGGAATCGTTCGAACGAAAATTCGAGGAAATAGATTGCGAATCCAATGATAAGTTGAGGATTTGTTGAATAAATTCATCCCTGAGTGGTGTATGCGATAGCCTCAGGGATGACGATCGATCGATTAAGAATACGGGGTGTCCGTGAGTCTATCAGCAAGCGTCGAGTGTATGTAAAGCCGTAGATCGAGTATCGTTGAATAAGTTGTAGTTTTAAGATTTGATGAGTTGATTCAAACAACCTAGAAATTAATGCGCACGGAACGTGCACGGGATTGAGGATTGAGCGAGCATGAAACGCAAAAATGATTGAGTACGTAAAATCGAATCGAGGAAAAGTTAGGGTGTACAAATGGATGACTTGATAAAGGAAATCGATAGGTGGATCGTATAAAAAAAGTTAGCACGACAGGTAGATAGCGTGCATGAAGGATTTGATTTTGAAGTTACGCGAATGACTCTGAGGATTGGATTGAATGTTGCTCGATGATTTGAGTTAGCAAAGAGACGATGCGAATTGAGAAAATACGTTGGTCGATGAATTAAGATAGAGGGATAAACAATACGCAAATTTGGATTTGAGGAAATTGATGTTGTGAATGATTTGAGGGATAATGATCGAACTTAAATTTAAATGTCAAGGAGATTATCCAGTCGGACGATAGCATCATTCGCACGACTCAAAATTTATTGCAAAGGAAGATCGTCAGGTTACGTATGTCATCGATGGTATTGAGGCGTATCAAAGATCGATATACGATAACTCGGGGGTACTCCGACTCGACGAATGACGGTTTTGCAAGTGTTATCGTTATGACGGATAATATACTTAGGATTTTGATTGAGATGAATGTTGGATGAAAATGATTGTGTCGTGATGGTTACGCGGATAACCACAGCGTCGACATTCTTGTCTTGTACGAGCGCAACTCCAGCCTCGCACATGCGTCACGTCGGATTTGGGACGATCGTTCCGCATGAGCGCTGACATGTTGATTCATGTCGCGGGAGTGATCAAACTCGGAAAATCAGGATGCGACAACTTTGATTGTCTCAACTTATTGGTTTGATGCGAAGGAAAAATTAAAGGATGTTTGGACTTGCGATTGACGAATAAATAAAACTTGAGGATTGAGTAAGTTCGATCCGCGCATCGAGAATGAACTAGTCTAGGCTCAAACAAGAGTTACGTCCCGATGAAGATGATTACCCCACGGGAGCGTGCATGGTAATTCATGCCCACCGTGGATAATCTGAATCGCATGAGATCGGAGCGCAATATATTGTTAAGCTAGACGACGTCATAATCGAATACGTGAATTGGGATGAATGACTTAGGGAATATGAAATGTGAATTATGGTTTAGCGGTGAATTATGTTGTAGCGTGCTTGACTTGGAAGGATTGATAGGCAGAGTATGTCGAACGTGTTCGAAGAGATAGACTATACGAAATGGCTTGATGAACGAGTAATATGGATATGTCAAGGAATTGGTTGAAATGTGAGTTATCGTAGGACGACTTTGCTGAATGACTCGGACCCTGTGCGACAAATGTTGGGATGTGTGTAGGAGATCTATGCTCAAAGTTTAGAAATTGGAGTGATGCGAGCTTGGATAGAAAATCCCGTACTACCAACTTGGTTTGACCTTAGGATAGGGTCAGTGTTGACATTGTTGTTGGGAACTATGATTCAAATACTGACGGATGACCTTAGTCTGAAGACATAGCCTAGCGGTTAGGCAGACGTCCCGGTACGAAGCGATAAGAATTCTGGTAGCACCACTCATTGTCACGACCCGCACCCTAGAGTTAGGGCACGAGAAGTGGGTACGTCCAGCCTACGCCGCAGTGTCGGCGGTAGAACGTTGTCCTAGGTCTCATGCATCTAACAGTATAAGGCTAAACAGTTTATACTCCCTGAATGGGGGTGACATAGCAGATACAGACTCAATCACATCTAAGGTAGAGCATGATAAGGATAAATAAAACATGAAATCCAAAAGAGGTACAATAGAGAGAAATCTAAGTGTCTAAGATACACAAATCCAGAAATACATCTCAAATCTCCAAACTCAGATACAGTAATCCATAAAGTAAATACAACTCCAGACAATTGAAATAACTATCTAAACAACCTCTAATGTGTCTTCTCTAGGCTAGCAGGCAATCTCCAAGCTATCTGTAAAATTTATCAACGGGTCCAGTCAGGACAGGAGCGAGTACAGTACATCTCAACAATATCATAACAGGTTAGGAAATATAAACATGCTAGAGAGTAAGATACAGGATCTGAAGAAATAACATGATAAAAAAAAGAGAGACTGTAAGTAAATAGCTACCATATATAGAGAACTATCAGTGACTAGTGATTCAGAGCACAAGATGGTTATGTAAACGGCACGATGTTGTACACGAGTAATCTACAGAGGTTGTACACGAGTAATCTACTGGATTGATTACATAACCACTTCTACTCCCCCGCCCCAATCAATACACAAGGATCAAACTAAGTTATGTTATTGCACACGAAGTATAGTCGCACACGAGATCATGTGAATACATGAATATACACGATTTTACACGATTTGTACACGAATGTCAAGAATACAAGGAGTACACGATACTCACGATAAAGTATACGAACACGAATACCCAATGTATCCGCTAAGGGGATAACATCGCACAACAAGATCCATATAGTACTAATCCGTGTTTTCAACGTGTCAGCATCATGTAAAGTAATCTAAAGCAGAAAATATAATCCTAAACAAGATATGAAATGATCAGAGAATGTACTCACCTGATATATGAATATCCAAGGTAAAGATACTGTCCGAGGAGAGGTGTCTGGCTCCTAATTAGAACAGCACAAGTCACAACATGTCCAGAAGGGTAATATAAAGCACTACAATGCATTCTACATGAATCTAGGTCAAACTAGGCCAAAGTCAACCCTTGGTCAACTCTGGTCAACTGTACTAGTCAAACTAGGTCATGTCCTAACCCAGCAAGTCTTACTAGGCCTAACCAAAACTATCCTAGCAAGCACACATCAATACAAGGCTATACAAGCCAACATACATCCAACTCTATATAGCATGCAATTATTCAATACTCAAATAGGCAAGAATTCACATTAGATATACAGTAGGTAATCTATTACTTTAAGCTATACATGTCTACACATATATACACATGCATATATTGGTATTCAACATTAGGTCTATAATCATGGCATTTTAAATGGCTGTATAAACTTATATATTACAATACAATATGCTAACATATATATAATATACATACATAGCTAAGTTAACTATATTCATAAATACTTATTTAAGAGGCTATGTGTGTGTATGTGAACATGGCAAAGGGGCAAGTGAGGGTTAAATGGGTATACATAGTGTATACATATCAAAGAGTGTCAAAGTGTAAGTGAACAAAGTGTCAAGTGTGATAGTGTCAACATAGTGTAAGGGGTACATGAGGTAATATAGGATTTGTGTTAACATAGAACATTTCATCTCATTAACTTGTATATTGCATATATTACATCTATTATTACATTACATTCATGCTTGCATTCATTCATCATTCATTTATTCTCTTGCACTACTATATGCACCATACATTACATACTATGGAACCTACATATTCATTACAAGCCATACTTATACATACTTACATTAGATAGGATACTTACACCTCATACATAATTTATTTAACCATTTACTCATGCTTGCATTCTCTATTTAGTTACATAATGTATATACATTAACATGGGTTAAAATCAAATAGAACATTATATTACACACAAGGGTGCACAAAATGCATATGCCGAATAGTAACTCCTACTAATAATCAATACTATACCAACTCAGCATGAATTAAATTCTAGGATTAAAGTATCTTATAGATCTATATGTTAGCTTTCTGAAACTTCAAACGGATCGCGTTTTCGTTTCCGAAAACTCCCGAAATCGCGAAAACACCGAGAACGCGTTTGTCTTTCATACAACTGACACTCAAATAATTCTCCAGAAAGTTACAGAATGAATTAGGCCTATTAATACATGTTTTTGGAAAGCTAACTTCAATACTCTTCTTTTTAAAAAAATGGGAGATTAAACCGAGCTTTGAGCTAGAAGTTATGACATTTCTAAGTTAGGGCTAAAATTAAAAACGTGGATAAAAATCATGACGGATTTAGATAGTTTGAGCCAAAAGAATACACAATATATATCCTAATTATCCACAACAATAATGACAATAATAATATGAGGAATCACACTCACAAACTTGATTATATAATCATCATGAACCATTTATTACATATATAAATATAGATACACTCTCATTACAATATATATATATATATATATATATATATATATATATATATATATATATATATATATATATATATATATATATATATATATTTTGTTTTTTGTTTTTTTTTTTTACAATATATATATATATATATATATATATATATATATATATATATATATATATATATATATATATATATATATATATATACATACATACATACACAAATCTATATATGTAACATGAACACATCTATAAGAGATACATGAATAAAATGTAAAGTACTCAAGAACACATCTCTACATATTCAAATCTGAGATTTAATATGAATTAATTTATTTAATCAATATTTTAAATATAAAGTGTGTCCAAGTTTGGGGATTTTCCCCATGAACACAAGACACAACAATAATACAATAGAAATCCCTAAAGGACACATAATGGACACAAGAGGACACAAAATAGGGACACAACAATGGGGGTCATTCCTATGGTTAAAAATTTCCTAAATGTAAAATGGAGAAATAAAAGAGAAGAAAATATTACCTAAAGGAGAGAAAATCCAAGGAGAAAGGCTTCTTCCTTGGGAGAGCTTGAGAGCACTTGGGGAAGAAGACTTCTCAAAGAAAGGAAATGAGATGGGAGTCCTATTAGGACCGGCCACAATGGTTATATCCCCCCTTCATTGAATATTACAAGTTTGCCCCTCCCTTAGTTACAAGTGTTTAAAACAATTTTGGTTAGGGTTTGGGGGTAAAATGGTCAAATAAAAAAAACTCTAAATGGTTAACCTAATAATTAGGATTATGACTAATCTTTCTAACATGACTAATTAAAATGTGGGCCATGGCTAACTAATGCATGGGTCCAACTAGAGTCTAAGTTATCCCGGGTCCCCGTTACAAGTCGGATTGAGATAAAATTCGAACCCGACTCAAATAACCCCAAAACAATGTCATAAATAATAAAATAAATATCAAAATAATTCAAAGAGGTCAAATGCAAAATATCCTTAGGCCAGAAATTATATTAAAATATCATAATCACATGGTTAGGCTCTAGGTCAAACAGTCTCTAGGGTTTCACTAGCAAAACGTCAAAACCACAAGTCATTGATTTAAATAATTTTAAAATGATTTAAAATCACCAAAATCATATCATGAATTAAATATCATTATTAAAATAATTATAAACACAAAATTTCAAAATTATCCTTATTTCGAAAACTGGGTGCTACACTCATGAGGCTCGGCTGACATGCATGTATATCAGGGACGTCCGAATATGTACACGATCCGGCTCGAGTGGTGATGGCGAATTCTCTATCACGAGGCTTGGCTGAAATACATGTATTTTGGGGACGCCTAGAATATGTGCACGATCCAACTAAGTAAAATGTTGAGTCAAGTAAAACTCGAGAAATAGAAAAATTATCGAGGATTTTGAGATCATGAGTTTTGAAAAAAAGATTGTGGGTAGCATGAGCATGGCTCGAATTTGAGAAATGCATAGGAGAAATATGTGTGAGAAACGTAGAGTGTTGAATCAAGTTATAAGTCGATAAGTATACTCAGTTAGTTTCGAGGACGTAACTTTTTTTGAGTGGTGTATGATGTAGTGCTCCATCCTGCTCAGTCAAACGGAGGGATCGGAACGCCGACAGCGTTCGGACTTAGTCTTGCAACGGCTGCTCGAAGACATCGCTCGGTCGAGGCGACCGCTCACTCAGGTGGGGATAGTTTCAGTGAACTTGCCTCATCTTAGCCTTCACAAAATAAATCGCATGTTTTCAACTTGCACAAGTAGGCTTGATAATAAAAGAGACGAATCCACATAGATAAGAAAATAATTCCTACGGGTCGAATTGAGTTAGAATATGGAAAGGTCCAACGGTCGGCTTAGAGTTGATGCACGGCGTGCTTTGAAAATGACACTCGATCCTTCGTCTCATGGCTTGGGAGAAAGAAAGTTGGTTTGAGTTGGCGAAGTTATGAAAGTAGCCTAAGTCATAGGCGTCGCCCGCATGAATGCTTCATAAAGCATACACGGTCCCATCGTCCAAGGCTTGGCACAGCCTTAGTTTGCCCATGAGTTAAGTTGTGTTGAACGGATTGTGACATAAGTCTAGGCACCCAAATGACTTGGTTGTTCGAAGTCGAATGCATGCACGGCACGTTCCCACAAGATAAAGCTTGACACAGCCTTTGCTCGACAAGTTGTCGCAAAGTTAAGTTAGGCAAGTTATATTAGACTATCAGAGTAGTAGCAAGCACGGTCCTACGAGTTCTACAGCTGGGTATAACAACTTAGTCTTACAGTTTCAAGGGCCATCATATAGAGTATGACGTGGACGGTGGTGTCGCATAGAGTTTAAGTTGGTTTAAGACACGATGTCACGGACTTTGATTCATTTAGTTTGGAAAAAGGGGATTCAAATAGTTGTTTCTTAGTTGAATGAAATGATAGGGCAAGGAAGAAGAATGCTCGTGACTATAGGTCGTCGAGGCGTTCTTAGAAGAAAGAAGAATGCTCGTGACTATAGGTCGTCGAGGCGGTCTTAAAAGAAAGAAGAATGCTCGTGACTATAGGTCGTCAAGGCGGTCTCAGATTTGAGAAGTATTGAACTTGGTCCTGAAAGAGATGGTAACAATAGAGGTAGAATGACTGTGTGAGACGTTAGTTTGAGTCGAGTCTTGCATGGTCATGGACAACTTGTCGACAAGGTAGGTTTGTCTCTCGAACGGCAACCCAGGTGGCCCACGGGACCGTTGCGATAGAGACATATTAAGCAGTGCTGGATGACCGCACAGGTTAGTACAGAGACTTCCAGCGGAGCTCGCTACTCGCGCTGGAAGTACGGCCGTCTAACTAGCTATGGAGTCCAAGATGGCTCCGGGAGTCAGTGACCAATTCATATAGATGAGTCGGCATGGCGGCAACCCGCATGTGTACCTTTGGATTGAGTTGAGTTGAATGTGTGTGTGTAGTTAGAACACAATGTTGGGCCTAAGATTTGGTTTCAACGTAGGCGACGTACTTCAGTACGAGATGTGGTGTTGGCATATAAGTTGTATAAGTTTGATTTGAGTCATCTTGAGTTTAAGTTATGATGCGCCGTAAGGCAAAGTCGGTCGAGTGACCCTTAGTCCACAAGTCTTGATTTGGGTCAGTTGGTGATTAAAGTAGCAAGGGCCGCGAGGCGGCAATATGGTTAAGTCATACTGAACTTGTGAGGCACGACATGTTGGACTTGTAGCACGGTCACATGGAAAATTGGGTACTATCGCGTAGTCGCGTCTCTGATTTTGGGCCGTAAGGCAAACACGACTTGATAGGTTAACATTGTTGTTGCAAGCACGGGATGGTCTAGAGACACAAAATAGGCCAAGGCATCTATCCTAAAATAATCTTAAGACAAGAGTAGAAAGACAATCAAAAGGGTTATGTTGCACAAAGTAAATGAACGTATCGGTTTTGTATGGGTGGGCGAGGAGCTCATTCCACAAGTACAGTTGAGTACTGACACCCACATAGTTTTTATGTGCAGGCACAGGTAGAAGCTCGTGGTGCGGAGCTCGCTTAGATGCGTTAAGGCATGGAGTTCCTTGACGATTCGTAGCATACGGCCACGTGGAGTCAAGACTTATACGGGACATAATGTATGGACGTCGCCTTCCGAAGCATTCGCTGGCTCAAGACATGTATTGAGAGATGAGAGAGAGCTAAGTGACTTGTAATGTGAGAAGAGTGAGCTTGAGTGATTGTAATCTTGGCCTTGTGCCCCATTGTAATCCTTGTTTCAATAGCAATAAATAAATCTTTTGAATAACTTGTGTTTTGTTTTAAATTTTTGCTGTTATTATTCAACGTCTCTGCTTGGGACTTCTGTGCAACGATCCCATCGCAGCCACTGTAATCGACCGTTATGGAATCTGCCTTGCACGAGCGCAATCTAGGCTCGTACGGCATCACGCCTTAGCGAGGACGATCGCTCCTACGGAAGCGGGGCATGACACAAAAGGCCTCGTGCTCATCCTCTGTAATATATCAACAGGTCCAGTAAGGACAAGAATGAGCACAATATATCTCACGCAGTTTATATTATGTCAAAAAATATAAAGCATGCAATAGAGTAAGATACATGAATAACTAAAAGAATGTACATGAAGTAAAAGAGATGACTGTAATAGAAATATCTACTATAAGTAAGAAACTATCAGTGACTAGTGATTTATAGTACAAGATTGACATGTGAACAGCGAGATGTGATTCATGGCTATACTACAGAGTTGATTCATGGTTACACTACTTTAGAATTATTCACATGACTATTTCTACTCCCCCATCCCCAATCAATAGATAAGGATCGAGACAAGTTATGTTAAGATTCATGATTTCACTGTCTCATAAATGAGAGCACGTGAAATTGATTCATGAGGGCTTTATGAACATGAGAATACATGAGTCACAAGAGTATACATGAATAGTGAAAGCATAGAGATATATGATGTAAGTAAAACGCACATGACATGAAGTATCTGATGTTTCCGAGGGGGATAACATCTTATGAAATGATCCATATAGTACCAATCCGTATTACCAACGTGACAGCATCAAGTAAAGTAATTTAGAACAAGAATATAAGTTCTAGCAAGTATGAAACAGTTAGAGAATGTACTCGTCTGATATCCTGAGTATCTGGTGAGTATGATGTCCAGACAGAGTAGATGAGTCATATTTAGAGCAACACAGGACACAACATATCCAGAATGGTAATATTGAACTTTACAATGTATTCTATATGATTTCTAGGTCATTCTAGACTAAAGTCAACTCTTGGTCAACTCTAGTCAAATATACTAGTCAAACTAGGTCAATCTAGTTAGGGTTTGATCATGGTCAACTAGTCTAGGTTTAGTCAACTAGGCCTAGCCAAAACCAAAGCCTATGCATACCAAGTTTACTAAAGTCATATATACATATCACTAGCACATATATTCCATATATTACACTCAACCTAATCCCTAAATTACCATATATATGTACACATCCAAACTATATAATCATAGGCTAGTACAAAACCTATATATACAATACATATATATATACATGTATACTTGCAATTTTATATACATATACAGAGAGAAATGTGTGTGTGAGTATAGAGATGTGAAGTGTGTGTGTCAACATATTGTGAAGTGTCACATGCTTAGATGAGTGTGCTAACATGGGGTTTAAAACTGAACAACAAAAAGGGGGAATCATCATTCTCATTATCAACACATTTTCATATATACATGTATATATAAGGTAGGTTATATATAGTGTTGTATGTGTGTAGAGTGGCAGTAGTGATAGGGGGTGTGTGTGTGGACAGTGAGTGATAGGGGGTGTGTGTGTGTGGACAGTGAGGGGTTAATATAGGTTCAGTAAATTCTCAGGTTCACAACAGTTCTCAGGTTTGCAACTCATGACAGAAATAACCTAAAACTCAGGAATTTGTGTAAAGTGTCAGCCTTACACAGTTTCCAGGTTTGCATCAGTTCTCAGGTTTCTCACAACCCCAATCTTAGGATTTCAACCCATATCCCAGCCATGATAACATGTCTAAACATTAACATTTAACATTAATTTCAAATCTCAATTTTCAATATCCCAAACCCAGTTAACAGTTAAGTCCAGTTTAACATTTCGAAACTAAAACAAAACCAAATCATCATTCATAACTCAAATCGAAGTGTGTATTAGTGTAGCATACATGTGCACATATTAGGGGGTGTCCACGTGTCCAATTACTGGATACGAAGTGTCCAAAATATACCAAATAGGGTGCATTAGACCCTATGTATCAAACAAGCTCGTGCAACGTGTTCGAGCTCAACTGGGCTCGACACAAGATACGAGAGGTGTCATGCTTGTCTCCACACCTAGCCCAGGTGTAGGGCTACACGTTCGACACCCTGACACATCACCACGACGTGTCCAGGGCGACCCGATACCCGTGTCAGTGCAAGAATTCTGCCCGTGCACAGTGTGCGTAAAATCTATGCTCGTGCAATTTCTCCAAGACCATAGTACGAGACTTGATGAAACTTTAGGGTCGTACTCGCAAACATTGTCCCCACGTGCTCACCAAGTTTCGTGTCAAACTGTACCGTGTCGTGTCCTACAGGACGCTCGAGCAGCAGGGCGCTGAGACACTGCCTCGTGCACGGGTTCGTGTCCGATTTTGGACACGAAATTCGACACGATTCATGCTCAGTCCTCACGAAAATCAAAGTACACAAGAACATCTACAAAATTATTTAAATACAATTTAAAAATAATAAAATAAAATTCATTGTGGCATTCCATCGAACACCTATGTACACACACTAATACGTGTCCGATACAGATACCAAATCAATACAATTTCTCACCAAACTCACTCTACAGTTAGGGGACACCTAGGTGGATGCATCTATGGAAAAAAAATCAGGATTTAGAGGTGATTTTAAGGGATTACCTATTGAGAGTCGATCTCAATAAAAAATCTCCAAATTGCGAAGTCTCCTTTCCTCAAGCAATGTCCAAATGAGCTCCCCTCCTTGCTAGCTAGCCTCCTTCAACCTCTATTCTAGATTTAGAACCAATTACAAAAGATTAGGATCAATTTGGTGGAGGAATGGGAAGATTTGATGATTTGGGAAAGAACTTTTAGGGTTTCTAAAGGAGAATTTCTAAAAGAGGCAAGTGGTCATGAAGAGAGACTTTATAGGGGGGAAATTAGGTCATAAGTGGCTGTGATGGCTGGCTAAATGAAGAGCTAGGGTTAGGGTTTCTTATGGTGGGCTTTGGGCCAAGATTGTTAGCTAGCTAGCTCAACTCCTTAGCCATAAGTCCAAATGCAAAACTCTCCCAATACTTTCATGAAACCTAGCCACACTCAAGTCAACTAAGACCAACTTAAGTTAGATTAGGGTCCCATATATTCTACCATGCTAACTAAGTCACCAAAGTCAAAGTCAAACTCGAGGCTAGTCTCTATAGTCTCAACTAGCAAAAGTCAAAAATTACAACACCAATGCAATAAATAATAAAATAATTCACAAAATCAAAATGACCAAAATACCCTCAAGGGTAAAAGTGGTAGTGACAGTTCAGCTCGTCGCTATTTGGACATTGATGCAACACTTGAGGTTTCTTGTACCTCGAAATGTCTAGACAATCTCCCCCAGGCCGAGCGATTCAAGGCGCCCCCAGAACCGCTCGAGAGATCTAGTTTCCTTGTGCACAAGTTATCCAGGACCTATGCATACTTTGTAAGGCGACTGTTATGCAACACATGTATTTATGCTTTGTTTTGGTTTAGGACAGAGCTATAGCTCCTAGCTTTGGGACAATTCTCTTTGCTGTAGCAACATGTACAAGTTCGCCTGTACACATCTAACATTTAAAGCATATGCATAGGCAACAGATATTATTCATATGGAAACAGATGAAGCGGCAACATATAATCCAGCATATGATTCAATTTATTATCTTCTCTTTATCTTTTGTTATTGTGGTATCGTTGATCGTAAGGACGAGACAACAGAGTGGACTAGAGATCATTTTTATTAGGGCGTACAAATAAATGCAAGTCCGGTTAGAGCAACTCACCAAGATGAATCTTAGCTGAGAGAAGGAGAGACTTCACGTGCTGTTTACGCTCTATGTATGTCTATGTGTCCTCCTACATAGGCACCAACATTTGATTAGCATACTTCGGTCTCTTTCTTTCAAGATTCGGAATGAATGCGATATACGATGAAAGCGAACAATGAAAACCAATCATCGAAAACCAACACGAAAACACATTCATCAAAACAAAGCAGTAAAAAAAATATCCAACGAAAACTATTGGACTCATTTCAATAGAAGCTGATCCATCAGTTGGAAAGGTTCATTGTATTTCATCTGTGATCAATCGATACCGGCAAAGGTTTCCCCAAATACTCAGTTCGAGACTGAGTTAGCAAGCCGTGGGTATTGCATAGTGGACCGCGAGGGGTAGGGCACTGCATAATAACCCACTGAGAAAAAAATTTGTCCTCAAAACTTAAGATATAAACTCACCTCCACTAGAATTGCCATATGTATCAAGTAGGATGGAGACATTAAAGACGCGAGCGGTAGCATTAGCATTCCACAACTGCTGATTATTTGGGTTGTCTCTTATTGGCAGTGGGTCCCTCAGCGGCCCACGCTCCTCGGCATCATTTCGATTTCTCTTTTGACAATTTCTGACGGCGTGACCCTGCTGGCCACAACCGAAGCAAGCTTTTCTCAAGGAAGGACAAGTTTCCTTTGTGTGGCCCTTCATGCCGCAGTAGCTGCATTCTAAAGTTTTCGTATGACAATTATCTGTGGTGTGGCCCTGACGGCCGCAGAATTTGCACTCTACTGTGTTGCGATTATCTCCCTCTGTTTTCTTCTCACCGTCGTGGTATCTTTTTGCAGATGGATTGCAACTGTACTCAACTTTAGCTGACGCCTTCCTCAGAAAAAATTGTTCCACCTGCAATGCCGCCTCAAAGGCCTGGGGATATGACTCACATTCTCGGTTCAGTACACTCAACTGAATGTCATCGTTCAGACCTTGAACGAACCAATTTATGTGGGCCTGCTCCGTTGGTAACATAACAGCAGCAAAATTTGCCAGCTTGGCAAATTCAGATTTATAGTCTTCCACGGACATGCTTCCTTGCTTTAATGATATGAAATTATTCTCCATCTTCTGAATGATAGCAGAAGGGAGAGACTGCTCCAAAAATGCTTTCTTGAATGAGGCCCAAGAAATATTTCCACCCTAGAAGTTGTAAAAAGCTCTGGTTTTTTTGTTTTCCACCAATCTTTTGCCCGCAGCCGTAGTTGCAAAGCGACACAAACTACCTTCTTGCTAATCGAAACTCCTACGAACACGAACAGACTCTTCATTTTATCGATCCAGTCCATCACCTTATCTGGTGATGTTCTGCCTTCAAATTTCTGAGGTTTTGCATCTAAGAAGTCCTTTGGCCTAAGGAAAGTGTGCCTGTGCACTGGCTGGGGTTCATCACCATCCACGGGCTCAATCTCAGGTGTTCCCATCGATTTGATTGCTGCGGTGGTATCTCGATTTCACGCTAGCAAAGTTACGAGCTGAGTCAAGGCATCCAGTTGTTTTTGCTGGGCCTCCAGTCGGGCCTGTTGTATCTGGCCACGCTCCTCATTATCTTGTCTCTATAGTTCCATCATGGTCATTATCAGCTCTATCAGATCAGTTGAGCCATATGGTCGAGGAGGAGCCATTTTTCTATAAAAGAGTAAAACTTCTGTCAGTCTTATAAAATATTATGGACTTATTGTATGGGGCATTGATTTTCATAACTCAAAATCGGGAACTTTTTGAAAGCCATCAAAATACTTTACATAATTTTTCGAAAATGATATTTGTAAGAGGCCAAGGACGTAAAGCCGTACTCTGATACCACTCTGTCACGCCCCAATCCCGCTAGGGTCGTTCGTCCTCGCTTTGATCCCTGCGGGATCGTTCGTCCTCACTAAGACGTGATGCCGTGCAAGCCTAAGTTGCGCTTGCACAAGGCCAGTACCTGCACAAAACAACTAGACAAAGCAAAACACACGCACACAGCATATATATATATAAGCCAACATTGGAGAGAGAGCTTTAAAATGGAAATAGTTCTTTTATTGATAAACTTGATAGAAAATACAAGTACAAAGCTTTGCAAACTTAGAGTGCCTTATCTTGGCTACATGATTCTCTTTAAAACTCTCTTTTGAAAATAAATGCAATGCCCATACATGATATCCCTTTACTATATGCTTGAAATGTAAAGACACCTTCAAAGGAAAAAGGAACTTGCGACTGGACTGGAAATATAAGATAACTTCGAGGCAATCCACAGCTCTATTGGGCTAGACGAGCTTTAGTGCCTCACTTAAAATCCCCTTGTCTCCTTTGCTTTTTGAAAAGGATGCCCACAACGTGGGCCAGCACACATCATGTACTGGCGAGCAGCTTTTCGCCGAAACTCACAAATATATGTACTAATTCAACATGTGAAGCTACATATTTACTAGTGCTCTTTCTACTTATCTAGGTTCTTTTTAACAATTCATAAGAAACATGACAGAAGAATATTTTATAACCAACTCACCCATCGCCGACAATCATCCCTGCACAAGACAAGTTAGCACAATTTGCATATGATATAAAGGTATATTGTTTAACTCTGCATCTCTTATTATGTTGCAATGCACTCTGATTTCATAAATGCACCTAACTATATATTGGTCCACGGGTCATTTTTTATGATTAGCCGCTGTGACACATGGGTTCAGCTCATCGCTATTTGGACATTGATGCAACACTCGAGGTTTCTTGTACCTCAAAATGTCTAGGCAATCTCTCCCAGGCCGAGCAATTCAAGGCACCTCCAGAACCTCCCGAGAGATCTAGTTTTCTTGTGCACAAGTTGTCTAGGACCTATGCATACTCTGTAAGGCGACTGTTATGCAACACATGTATTTATGCTTTGCTTTGGTTTATGACGGAGCTATAGTTCCTAGCTTTGGGACAATTCTCTTTGCTGTGGCAACATGTATAAGTCCGTCTGTACACATCTAAACATTTGAAGCATATTCATAGGCAACAGATATTATTCATATGGAAACAGATGAAGCAGCAACATATAATCCAGCATATGATTCAATTTATTATCTTCTTTTTATCTTTTGTTATTGTGGTATCGTTGATCGTAGGGACGAGGCAACAGAGTGGACTAAAGATCATTTTTATTAGGGCGTACAAATAAATGCAAGCCCGATTAGAGCAACTCACCAAGATGAATCTTAGTTAAAAGAAGGAGGGACTTCACGCGCTGTTCATGCTCTGTGTATGTCTATGCGTCCTCCTTCATAGGCACCAACATTTGATTAGCATACTTCGGTCTCTTTCTCTCAAGATTCGGAATGAATATGATATGCGATGAAAGCGAACAATGAAAACAAATCATCAAAAACCAACATAAAAACGCATTCATCAAAACCAAGCAGTGAAAGAAAACATCCAATGAAAACTATTGGACTCATTTCAATAGAAGTCGATCCATCAGTTGGAACGGTTCATTGCATTTCATCCGTGATCAATCGATACCGGCAAAGATTTCCCCAAATACTCAGTTCGAGACTGAGTTAGCAAGCCGTGGGTATTGCATAGTGGATTGCGAGGGGTAGGGCACTGCATAATAATCCACTGAAAAAAGTTTTGTCCTCAAAACTTAAGATATAAACTCACCTCCACTAGAATTGCCATCTGTATCAAGTAGGGTGGAGAGATTAAAGACGCGAGCGGTAGCATTAGCATTCCATAACTGTTGATTATCTGGGTTGTCTCTGATTGGCGATGGGTCCCTCAGCAGTCCATGCTCCTCGGCATCATTTTAATTTCTTTTTGGACAATTTCTAATGGCGTGACCCTGCTGGCCACAACCGAAGCAAGCTTTGCTCAAGGAACGACAAGTTCCTTTGTGTGGCCCTTCATGCCGCAGTAGCTGTATTCTAAAGTTTTTGTGCAATAATTATCTATGGTGTGGCCATGTCGGTCGCAGAATCCGCACTATACTGTGTTACGATTATCTCCCTCTGTTTTCTTCTTACCGTCGTGGTATTTTTTACAGATGGATTGCGACTGTACTCAACTTTAGCTGACGCCTTCCTCAGGCTAAATTGTTCCACCTGTAGCGTCGCCTCAAAGGCCTGGGGATATGACTCACATTCTCGGTTAAGTACACTCAACTAAATGTCATCTTTCAGACCTTGAACGAACCGATTTATGCGGGCCTGCTCCGTTGGTAACATAACAGCAGTAAAATTTGCCATCTTGGCAAATTCAGATTTATAGTCTTCCAGGGAGATGCTCTATTGCTTTAATGATATGAAATCATTCTCCATCTTCTGACTGATAGCAGAAGGGAGATACGGCTCCAAAAATGCTTTCTTGAATGAGGCCCAAGAAATATTTCCACCCCTAGAAGTTGTGAGCAGCTCTGGTTTCTTCGCTTTCTACCAATATTTTGCCCGCAGCCGTAGTTGCAAAGCGGCACAAACTACCTTCTTGCTACTCGGAACTCCTACGAACGCGAACAGACTCTCTATTTTATCGATCCAGTCCATCACCTTATCTGGTGATGTCCTGCCTTCAAATTCCGGAGGTTTTGCATCTAAGAAGTTGTTTGGCCTAAAGAAAGTGCGCATGTGCACTGGCTGGGGTTCGTCACCATCCACGGGCTCAATCTTAGGTGTTTCCGTCGGTTTGGTTGCTACGGTGGTATCTCGATTTCCCGCTAGCGAAGTTACGAGTTGAGTCAAGGCATCCAGTTGCTAGGCCTACAGTCGGGCTGTTATATCTGGCCATGCTCCTCATTATCCTGCCTCTGTAATTCTTTTATGGTCATGATCCGCTCTATCGGATCAGTTGAGCTAGATGGTCGATGAGGAGCCATTTCTCTACAAAAGAGTATAACTTCTGTCAGTCTCATAAAATATTATGGACTTATTGTATGGGGCATTAGTTTCATAACTCAAAATCAAGACCTTTTTGAAAGACATAAAAATACTTTATATACTTTTTCGAAATTGATATTTACAAGAGGCCAAGGACATAAAGCCGTGCTCTGATACCACTCTGTCATGCCCCAATCCCGCTAGGTCGTTCGTCCTCGCTTTGATTCCTGCGAGATCGTTCGTCCTCGCCAAGGCGTGATACCGTGCAAGCCTAAGTTGCACTTGCATAAGGCTAGTACCTGCACAAAATAACTAGACAAAGCAAAACACACGCACACAGCATATATATATAAGCCAACATTGGAGAGAGAGCTTTGAAATGGAAATAGTTCTTTTATTAATAAACTTGATTGAAAATACAAGTACAAAGCTTTGCAAACTCAGAGTGCCTTATCTTGGCTACATGATTCTCTTTAAAACTCTCTTTTGAAATAGCCGCAATGCCCATACATGATATCCCTTTACTACATGCTTGAAATGTAAAGACACCTTCAAAGAAAAAAAAAAGAACTTGCGACTGGACTGGAAATGTAAGATAGCTTCGAGGAAACTCTGCTGGGCTAGACGAGCTTTAGTGCCTCACTAGAAATCATATTGTCTTCTTTGCTTTCTGAAAAGGATGCCAACAACGTGGGTCAGCAGACATCACGACTGACAAGCAGCTTTTCGCCGAAACTCACAAATATCTGCACTAATTCAACATATGAAGCTACATATTTACTAGTGCTCTTTCTACTTGTCTAGGTTCTTTTTAACAATTCATAAGAAACATGACAGAAGAATATTTCATAACCAACTCACCCATCGTTAACAGTCATCCCTGCACAAGATAGGTTAGCACAATTTGCATATGATATAAAAGTATACTGTTTAACTCTGCATCTCTTGTTAGGTTGTAATGTACTCTGATTTCATAAATGCACCTAACTATATGTTGGTCCACGGGTTGTTTCCCGTGATTAGCCGTTGTAACACATGGGTTCATCTCGTCGCTATTTGGACAATAATGCAACACTCGAGGTTTTTTGTACCTCAAAATGTTTAGACAATCTCCTCCAGGCCGAGCGATTCAAGGCACCCCCAGAACCGTCCGAGAGATCTTGTTTTCTTGTGCACAAGTTGTCCAGGACCTATGCATACTCTGTAAGGCGACTGTTATGCAACACATGTATTTATGCTTTGCTTTGGTTTACGACAGAGTTATAGCTCCTAGCTTTGGGACAATTCTCTTTGCTGTGGCAACATGTACAAGTCCGTCTGTACACATCTAAACATTTAAAGCATATTCATAGGCAGCAGATATTAATCATATGGAAACAGATGAAGCAGCAACATATAATCCAGCATATGATTCAATTCATTATCTTCTCATTATCTTTTGTTATTGTGGTATCATTGATCATAGGGACGTGGCAACAGAGTGGACTAGAGATCATTTTTATTATGGCGTACAAATAAATGCAAGCCCGGTTAGAGCAACTCACCAAGATGAATCTTAGTTGAGAGAAGGAGGGACTTCACACGATTTTCACGCTCTGTGTATGTCTATGCGTCCTCCTGCATAGGCACCAACATTTGATTAGCATACTTCGGTCTCTCTCTCTCTCTCTCAAGATTCGAAATGAATGCGATATGCGATGAAAGCGAACAATGAAAACCAATCATCGAAAACCAACACGAAAACGTATTCATCAAAACCAAGCAGTGAAAGGAAATATCCAATGAAAACTATTGGACTCATTTCAATAAAAGCCGATCCATCAGTTGGAAAGGTTCATTGCATTTCATCCGTGATCAATCTATACCGGCAAAGGTTTTCCCAAATAATCAGTTCGAGACTTAGTTAGCAAGCTGTAGGTATTACATAGTGGACCCCGAGGGGCGGGACACTACATACTCACCAAGATGAATCTTCGTTGAGAGAAGGAGGGACTTCACGCGATGTTCATGCTCTGTGTATATCTATGCGTCCTCCTGCATAGGCATCAATATTTGATTAGCATACTTCGATCTTATTCTCTCAAGATTCGGAATGAATGCGATATGCGATGAAAGCGAATGAAAACCAATCATTGAAAACCAACACGAAAACGTATTCATCAAAACCAAGCAGTGAAAGAAAACATCCAACGAAAACTATTGGACTCATTTCAATAGAAGTCGATCCATCAGTTGGAAAGGTTCATTGTATTTCATCCGTGATCAATCGATACTGGCAAAGGTTTTCCCAAATACTCAGTTCGAGACTGAGTTAGCAAGCCGTGGGTATTACATAATGGACCGCGAGGGACGGGGTACTACATGGATTACCATGACACACATGCATGGTTGACTTAGAGAGCTTAGGCCTACCTGGTTTGCCTCTTGGCACTACCACCTTCTCCTTATAAGGATTTGGGCATGCTCTTGAATTATGTTATAACTGCTTGCACTTGCCACAGGTGATAGTGGCTTTAATCATACCTTTTCCAGCTTGCTTCTTAGACTTGCTTTCATCATCTTGTTTGTTTTTATTTTTTTGCCTTATCCCAATTTGGATATGGACTACATGAGATATCATAGGTACCACATTATGAAGTTGTCTTAGATTTTTCATTGAAAGAGGATTGATTACCTCTGCATAAGTATTCAAGTAGGTTGACTTGTGGCAGTACTTATCTACATAGTCTTCAATTGAATGTCTCTTCTTCTTAATACATGCAGCTGCATGCTCACAAGGAATACCTGTAAATCAACAAGATACAGACAATGCCAAACATTATATATGAATAAAAAAATTAGTTCATTATTCGGGACCACTCGTCTCAAAAGACTAATTTTTTTTAACAAATTTAATTCATTATTTGGGACAACTCTGCTCAAAATAATAAAAAAACTAGGGTTTTAGGATGTTGGGTTTTAGGATGTACTTGTTTGAGAATTTCATTAATTAACCCCTTGCTACACAGAATCTCCACTTGAATCAAGAAATCCTAGTATGGAATATGGAAAATTAGATAATTGGGGAAGGATTTTAGGTTTTGAGAAGAACAAATTTAGGTTTTGGGAACAGAGAAGAGGATTTAGGTTTGGGAAAGAAAGGATTTAGGTTTTCGAAACGGAGAAGGAAGTATTTAGGTTTTGAGAAGAAATAAAAGAAATGGTTTAGGTTTTTGAGAAGAAATGAAAGGTTTAGGTTTTGGGACGAGAAAGAAAGGGTTTTTAGTAGAAAAAAAATGAATTAGAACATCAACTGTAATGGTGGTCTGTTATATTTAGGGGTAAAATGGTCAACACACTCCTGATTTAACACCGGTTAATAAAAAGCACCCATTAGAGTGTCAATTAAGCATAATTGAAACGTAATGGAGTTTTTTAATCTAGAGGTCTTCAATTGCAAATTCTCCAATATAAGGAGGGGTTTTATGCACTTTACCCCATACAAAATGAAAAAAAAAAGGATGGGGGGAGCCTTCCGATAACAGCCGACAAGAATTGCACATTTAAATTCGTTGTCTTTTTTCAACCCACGTACAGTTAACCAAACAATGGAATGAGCAATTGTTGTGCCACTTTCAATTAAAGTGAGACCACTTTCAGCTAAGGTTGGGGATGGTGACGAGCCCGACCTCCGCCGTCAAGGCCGTACACGTCGAGCCCGAGCATCGACGAGCTCGACGTGTCCGATCCACTTCTCCGGATCCGCCACATCTTCGCCACAGAGCCGGAGCCAGAGCAGCGACGAGCCCGACGAGGCCTCCTCACTGTCGTCGGCTCTTCCTCTTCATCGGAACTAGCTCCGACTCCGTCTCTGACATGAGAAATGAGAGAAAGATAGAGTTGATTTGGAAGAGGGAATATAAGGACGAGAGAGAGAGATGATTTGTAAAATGAAAAAAAGATTTTAAGGAAAGAGGGATTAGATAAAATAATAAAATAACTATTACTAAATTAAGTAAAATAAGAATGTCGTTATTGGCACTCCTAAAATGTTATCCTGCACTTTTTTTATCATTCAAATTTTAAATATGTTCCTGCATTAACATTATTGGCACTCCTAAAATGTCATCATGCACTCATCCCTCCATTAATACACAAATTAATGTCAGATTTAATGCATGAATAGATTTAAAATTTGAATGATAGAAAATTAAAGAGTAGTGCAAGATGGCATTTTAGAAGTGTCAATAACAGCACCCTAAAATAATTATCATAATTATTATTAGATTACTACTATTTAATTTTTAATTAAATAATTATCATCATTCTTTTAGTATTGTAGCATACTCTTCCACTTTCAACTTCTTACTTCCTTATCCTAGCAAAATATCTTTGTCCCCTATTAAGGGGACAAGAAAGTGCATGAATTTCTAATCGCTTTCCATCCTAAAGTGAAAATCCAAATATTTTTCCACTAAAGGTTTACCCAACATCACCTATTAAAAATAAACAACGAAAATTTTGGGTGTGCTCCACCCAATTTTTTTAAAATTCTAGACAACATATGTGGTCTAAGTTGTATTTTAAAATTATTATTTTGTTGCATGTAATTAATGTTGTGGGATTTACAAATCTGTTATTTAGATTGATTTTAGTAATATGCATGGTTGTAACTTTTGTTGCTATAAATTGAATTCATGTTTGGATAAGACTTTACTATAAGGATGTCGCACTTTGGACATGATCGCCACTAGTCTGTGTCATATGACAGTCACCCATTGGCTTCCTAGTATAAATTTTAAAGGAGTGGCCCCGGTGCTAGCACGAGAGGCTAATGGACTGCTGCCATGTAGGCACTGTCAAGAGGTGGGCACGCAAAACGATGGACAAAATATCATTTTTGTTATTATAAATTTTTTCGGATGTTGAAGACGAGTTGCGGGCTTGGGCTTGTTTGTACTCTCCTCGAGTCCTTATCCTCTAAATTAGAGTAATAGAGTTTAGACTCATAGTACAGAAGTTGACTCAGACCAGACTCGGACAAACCATATTAGTAAGGAAATTTTTGACTTGCATCCCAAGTATTAATGTGAATTGTACTTGCATCATACTTTTAATTTTATTACACTTACATTTCACTTTTTGTCACGAAAAACATTCCTTTTGTCACGAAAATATATTCGTTTTGTTGCAAAAAAATATTATATATATATATATATATATATATATATATATATATATATATATATATATATATATATATATATATATGGAAAATTCTACAATACATCCACCCATTTTGGATGTATCGATACATCCGAAATCTGGACCGTTGGATGTTAATCCAACGGTCCAGATTAAATTCAGATACAATAATGCAGGAGACATCATTTAATGCTGATTTAGACTTTTGACCTGTTGGTAACTTGCTTTAGCAGGTCATTCTTCACTTTAATTTTTTCAATGAACACCCTAAATTAACTCATATTTACTCTCTCAAAAGTCCATCCAATTTAATCTTAACCTTTTTTTTTGTTACAGGCCATGGTAGTCGTGGTGGTGCTGGTGGTGGTGGAAAGAGAAATGGAGATGAAGAAGGAAATAAGAATCGGTTCGGATCGCGTCGAACGTCGTCGAGCCCTCCTAGAACAACGAGGAGTACCAGCTGCGCCGAGAAGAATCGGTTCGCTTCGCGTCGGACGTCGTCGAGACCTCCTCGAACAAGGAGAAGTACCAGCGGCGTCGCTCTAATTTTACTGCCCATGCCATTGTCAGAAATTTTATTTTTTATTTAACAATTTAATGTTTTGTTAATAAAGCTACATGTCATGGTGGTGGTGGTGAACTGAGGAAACCTGCTTCTGAGGTCGGGCGGATTATTTTTTAACTTTTCTAAAGATAATATTTTCGATGAGAATATTTTTTTGGACGGAGAATGGCCATTCTCTTTGCTTTTAACATGGAGAATGGCCATTCTCTTTGCTTTTAATACGGCGAATGGACGGAGAATGGTACATTTAGGACGGAGAATGGTACATTTAGGACGGAGAGTGGACGGAGAATACGACGAATGGTCATTCTCTTTGCTTTTAATACGGCGAATGGACGGTGAATACGACGAATTGACGGAGAATGGCCATTCTCTTTGCTTTTAATACGGCGAATGGACAGAGAATGGTACATTTAGGACGGAGAATGGTACATTTAGGACGGAGAATGGACGAAGAATACGGCGAATGGCCATTCTCTTTGCTTTTAACATGGAGAATGGCCATTCTCTTTGCTTTTAATACGGCGAATGGACGGAGAATGGTACATTTAGGACAGAGAATGGTACATTTAGGACGGAGAATGGTACATTTAGGAAGCCGACAAAAGCTCGTTCTCTCAAATCTCTTCTTTATGTAAATTAAATCCAAGGAGGACACAATACCTAATTTTAGTTATTGCTTAGCAGAGTCTGCTTAGTTGTTGTAAAATTGTGGTGTTGCTTCTGTGACACTTTCATCTTTAATCTCATGTTTTCTATGAATATGTGTTCTGTTTGATTTTGATTTAGTAATCTTTCCGTAATTAGTTTTTTTGTTTCATCTAACAATTTAATATTTTTGTTATAAAGCTACAGGGCATGGTGGTGGTGGTGGAAGGAGAAACGGAGATGAAGAAGAAGTTCCGGTTCGCGGCGGACTTCGTCGAGTTCCTCAATCAAGCGAAATTAATCCTCTTATAGAGTTCCTTAATTGAAGTTGATCACGATAACCTTTTGTATTTTTCAAACGGATAGTAGAATCTTCCTCGAGCCCTCCTCAATCAAACGGCTAGTAGAATCTTCCTCGAGCCCTCCTCAATCAAACGGCTAGTAGATTGTTTGCTAGTCTCAAAATTTATTTATCTTTCCATCTTTCTCACTTTTTGTACTTCTCTCTTGCTATATATACAATAGTTTTCTTGTTTCATAGTAGTATTATTCATTCTGAAATACATAGAATAGTTTTCTGAAATACAATAGTTTTCTTGTTCTCAAGAAGTCTACTCGTGTGGGGGGAAATGTAGAAGACGTAGAAGATTGGTTGCCAACTCCAAATGAAACCTTCATTCCGCGTATGTTGCGCAGGATTGAACAACAACTGTCGAAGATTTCAGCTGATGTTGCATCGATCAATTCTTTGCTTGGTTCAATACAATTTGAACAAATGAATTTATCTCGGCGTTTGGAGAAGATTGAAGAATCTCCAGCTTTGAAGAAGGCATCTTCATCTGGAGTATTTAATAATGTGAAGGTGGTTTCCGTTGTATCTTCTTCCGATGAGGAGGACGTGGAGCTACAGTCTCGTAGTAAAGCATTGGACCTAATGTTCGCATTGTCCCCTACAGAAGAACTGACTTTAGCAGTTCTTCTAAAAGAATGCGTGGAAATTTACATCCGGTCACACCATCGAAAAATTTAATAAGGGGTTCAACCTCGAAGCCTAGCAATTGTACTAGTGGTTCTTCGAGATATTACGACTATATTTTTGTCGATGATAGACCTGACGAGTAAGTAATATGAGTTTTGATTTAATTCCAACAGTTTTTTTCTCCTAATTTATTCGTTTCTTTTCTTAGAGAAATAATATCATCTTGCAACAAAAACTATGTGTCTCGGTTTGAGATGAAGACCTTAGCTCCTTTAACGAAAATTAGCAATGGGGTATGTATAGATAGTATATTTCTTCTTAGATGCCATCTATGTTTACTTCGATTCCATCGCTGATATTTTTAATGATTTATTCAGATTGTAGGTATTGTCTCTGCTCTTTTCACCGCGGAGGAACGGAAAAGAACCTCCAATAAAGCTAATGTATGGTTTTTACCAATAAGGATATCGATGAGTGAGCATTTTATTCTTCAATGCATATGCATTAACAATTTTCTCGTTTGTTTGTCCTTCGTAATGTATTAATTGATGTGTATGTAGAAAGCAGCGTTACCTCCATCCAACAAAAAGCCTCATGAAATATGGAAGAAGTTTAAATATTTTCAGGATTACATGGGATCTTTAAGCACTTGTAACGAGGTATTAATGTATTTATGTTTAAATATTAATCCTAATTTTCTGAAAATTTACTAGTTTGTTTTACCTAATTATCCTGATTTAGATATACATACCCATTCATTTGGGCGAACACTATACTCTTGCAAGAGTTCTGGTTAAAAAAAGGACTGTTGAAATTTGGGACTCACTTGCATCTAAAGATGATCCGATTCAAAGAAAAACAGTCATAAAAGAAATAGTAAGCTCATATTCATCAATTTTTATGAATTGGGTACAAGATACGCGGTATACTAATACATATTGTATTATGGTAATTGTTGCTTTCAAATTTGGATCTCTTTCTCCAAGAAGAGATTTTGAAGTTGAGAGATGCTAGGTTCAGCTTTTCTACTTTTGCAATAAAACGTCCTTCTTATGTTCCCCGCCAAGGCAATTCTGTTGATTGTGAGATTTTGTAATATCATTCATGAAAGACCGATGTAGTCTAGACTACCGTTCTCTCGATGTAAGTCTGAAAATATGTCGTCAAAAACTTCAACTTTTTAGAGCAATATTTTTGATGTTATGTTTGTTATATGAAGTTTGATGCGGGAAAGGAAAGACGCAAAGCTGCTGAATGGATTACAACTTCAGAGCACAATGAAGAGCTAAAAAAAGAAGTCCAATCTGAAATGATTGAATATGGAAGACGATTATTTTTTTTCTTCTTCTTTTATATCTAATGTATGGAAACCCCTAATGTATTATGTTCATTTGTTTTGTTGAGTTGTAATGACATTTTTGCCAAACGGCTTCGATTCTTTTTGATTAAGCAGAATCATTTTTGCCCTTCAAATTAATATAATTAAGCAGAAAGGAGTCTTTTGCCCTTCCATCGAATGACATTTTTGCCCTTCCAATTAATTCAAAACACCCCCGAACCCTTTTATTAAAAAAAAGAAAAAAGAAAACCGTTTCGAAGCTTCCTCTTCTTCTATACTCCACTCTGTACTCAAACCTAGGTCATTCTCCTCCAAAATCTTCAAACCTTCCTCCCCATTCGCAATATTCACACCATGTCGGCATCAGCGGCAGAATCATCACCGGCAGCATCACCAATTAGAGAAGATGCACCAGTTACAGAAAATCCAAAGGCGATAGACGGAGAACAACCGAAACCCTATTCTAAGAAAGTTGCACAAAGGAAAAAGGAAAAAGTTGCTAAACAAAAAGAAGTGCAAACAGAAGGTATATAACTTTGATTTTATGTTCGCAAATTCTGTATATATTACAAGGAAAATGACATTCTCCGTCATAAAACGCATTTGAATGTTAAATTCTATTCGTCGTTTAATTTGGAACGGAGAATGGCATTCTCCGTCTAACATGAAACAGAGAATGTCGTTCCCAATTTTAAAACCCATAAGAATGGCCATTCTCCGACCTAATTTTTTGTTTTTTTTTGTTTTGTAGAAAAAAAATCTGTCAGGAATAAGGATTCAAGACTTTTTCGTTCTACCTTCAAGCCAATGCTAAATCTTATGGAGGAGGTCAATCGAGATGTTGGCCGTTTACCTGAGCCAGTTATTGGTTCCTTGAAGAATACCGGTTTCTGGAATTTTGTCGAGATTTTCTACCAAAACAGAGTCCACGTCTCCGAAGTGGCCAAGGTCTCCGAAGGGCTTGAGAATTTAATTGCAAGTTACACAGAAGAAGAAGATGGCGTCGGGTGCTTTGAATTGAGCACCACTGTTAAAATCGCGCCAAGCGTCGAGGATATGGCAGTCATATTCGGTCTACCGCTGAATGAAAAAAGCGATGATGATGTTTCTTACAGAAGATTGATAAAGGAAAAACAACAGCAGCCCACACGACCAGCATCATTGAGCCTGTGTAGAGATCACTTCACAAGATTGCTGGCTAATACCAAGGGCAAACACTCAGAAGTCACGAATAAGGAAGTGAGAGACAAGTTCTCTGAATTGTTACGACGGCTTCGTGGCAGAGATAACGCTGTTAATCCAGATAATTTGGCCAAGCTAATAATCTTCCACTTGTGCCAAACAGTATTCTTCACAAAGTCTGGCGGTTCAAATTTGCCGTACAGATTCTTGGCCTTGGTAGACAGTGTGGACGTCATCAACAGTATATGCTGGCCAAGGTTAATCCTGGCATATGTAATGGATAGCATAAAGAGGAGTAGAAGTAAAACTGAACAGGGGGATTACTCAATGGCTTTCCACAAATTGGAAGGTTGCACAATATACTTCCTCTATTGGTTTGTAGAACATAGTAAATTTGTGGAAAGGAAGTTCGCCCCAATTCCTGAATACCCAAGATTTTTTACATGGAATGGGTACAAAATCTTAAACTTCCTCAAGGCCGAATATCACAACAAAATGAGATCGAAGATGATATTTGAAGATCTGGTTATACCTGTTGGGAAAGAAGAAGGGCACAAAGAAGATGAGCCACCTATAGAAGAACTTAAAAAAGAGGGAGAGGAAGAACACCAAGAAGCAGGTAGGGATAATTTTGATGAACAACGGATACCACAGCATCATGAAATGGGCGCTGTGATGGACGACTCAGCAAAGGAATTGGAGGATTTGAGAAGACATCATTCTGATATTCTTGCGCAGAATGAAGAACTCAAAGAAAAGTTAGAAGAGATGGAGGCACAAGGAGCGCAGTTACGTGCAGCCAACTTTGAGAATGCCATACTCAAAGAAAAGCTGAAAGAGCTCGAGGCAGAAAAAGCGCAACAACGTGCAGTCAACGTTGTGATGGAGGGCTCTGTGCATGAACTGGAGGATTTGAGAAGACATCATTCTTCATTCTTGCACAGAATGAAGAACTCAAAGAAAAGTTAAAAGAGATGGAGGCACAAGGAGCGCAGTTACGTGCAGCCAACCTTGAGAACGAGAAACTCAAAGAAAAGCTGAAAGAGCTCGAGGCACAAGAAGCACAACAACGTGCAGTCAACGTTGTCACGACCCGCTACCCAAATTGTTGGGCCAGGCCGAGTCATGCCCAGCCTACGTTGAGATAAAACGTAGTAAGCTGTTCTAAAGACAACAGGATAAGACTAAATATGCTAACAGTTCTATAAGTGAAGAAGAATCATAAATGCTCTAAACACAAAAGTCGTCGTATATAGTAAAATGTCCAAGTACAAGTGAACTAAAATGTAAAACTGGATACATGTCCAGTTACAAAATATGTAGCCTAATACATGACTACACTAGATATCCCAAACAGCTAAGCAAACTAGACGAGTCTCCCCGCAGGAACATCCTCGTAAAGCAGAGCCGGGTCCTCGGCAGTAACTCCATAATAGGTGTCACAAAGTAACTCCTCCTCAGTAAGGACACCTACAACGTTATCCTGTCAGGATGGGAGCAAGTACTGAATCTAGCAAACTAGCATATGAAACATGGAAATGAACATAAGAGGAATAACTGGAAACATGGCATCACATAGTCTATCATGGCAAGGATACATATGTCATAGAGACAGATGTATATGTAATGTTTAAAACTGTAGCAGGTACGTGATCGGTCAATAGATGTACAATGTACTGAGGCACATAATGAAATATACTTCCGTACAAGTGTAAAGGCGATAGATGTACGTACGCACAAATACAGCTTTGAGATAAAGGCCTACGGCGCAGTAACATATAAAATTAAACTTTGCTCGGTACTGTAGAGGGGGTATGATCACGTACACTACTATCAGTTTCCCCATAACCCATATTCTATCATGTGAGAGATACATAAAGACAGTTCTAAGCATGGTAGTAACTGGAAGTACAACATGTAGAGATTCTAACTTGCTACCCCAAGGATCAGCATTTAACATGGTGGGATTTGCAGTTCATTTATGTGACAATATGTAAAGTTTGTAGAAAGTACTTGCCTCTAGCAAAGCAAAACAAAACAAGCTGCGATAACAGTGCTATGGATGTCCGGTAACTCGTCACTGTAGAAATAAATACAATAACTTAGTTTTTACACTAAGCTAAAACACTAGGACACTAATTGGTACGACACGACTTGTGACTGGGCACCTAGCCAAAATGATGATTTTAGCTTAGGAGACCAATGTGGGGTGACACACTACTTTAACTAACTTTCTAGGGTCTTTACACTAGTGAGGGGTGGGGTTCAACACAGCTAAAACTCAAAATAACACAAAAAAGCTACAAGTCGTAATTAATCAATAAATAAATCAAAAGACTATTGTGTTCTAACAATTTTAGAGATAGACAAAAAGCTTAGTTTTACTTAAAGTAAAGTATCAAAGTGATCCTTGTTAGTCATAGAAATTTATTATAATTTTTCTGGAATTTATTAACCAGTACAAGTATTTTATAAAAATCAGCTTTCCTAAGTATACAGAAAATGAGTTTTGGTTTCATATGCCAAACTAGTGGCAAAACAGTAAATTAAATACTATAAAAATTATACTAAATTAGTTAACTTAACATAGTATCTAAATACTATTTTTCCATAATTTTAACAACACTCTAAGTATTTTTAGAAAATTAAAAACAGCATTGCACACAATTGAATTTAAATAATTAATTATCTGCGTATTTTGTCCATGTATATAATTTGAACCAAAGTTCAAATACAGGACCCAAGGCCATGAATCAAGTCCAATATGACTTGTACAGGTCTTGAATGTGTGAAAACACATTTGGGCCCAAAAACCCATGCTAGGCTTGGACACCAAATGGTTGCAGTAATTTAAATATACGAAAATACAATTTGTTAATAGTGCAAAATAAATACTATTATTTTAATATGGTAAAATTATACAAAATAATTATATACATACACATGTAAAAAGTACATATATCTATGTATAAGAAAAATACTTAATTAAAAAGTATATATACATATACAAAATATTGTATACACATATATATATTTGTATATATATAATAATATATATACATCTAAAAATATATACATATATACACATATGTATATGAATACTAACTAATATATACATAAATATAAAATACTATCAAAATACAGTATATACATATATATATATATATATATATATATATATATATATATATATATATATTTTCAGTATATACATATATATACTAATATATATATATATATACATATATATATATATAATATATATATAAAACAGAAAAAGAAAAAGAAAAGAAACAAAAAAAAAAAAAGAAAAGAAACAGAAAGGAAGAGGGGGCTCGAACCCGAGTCTGTGCAGGGGGGGTTTAGTTAGAATGGGCTGGCCAGGGGGTCAGCCCATCAGTTGTGTTAGGGATAGGACTTAGGTAGATTTTATTAGGTTTTAAGTGATTTAAAATGATAAAAAAAAAAAATAACACAGTCCTGTGTCCTGACAGTTAGGGACACAGGTATTAACGTGTCTGGGTCGATTCGACACGCACGACACGAATTTCACGTGTCCAGGTCCACGCTCGTGCTCGCCAGGACACGGCGAACAACCCATGCCCAACACGAGACACACACGACACAAAAAAGCACTGCTACTCACGTGTCCAACAAGTCGGAGGGGTTCGAGAGTGCTGGCCAGCGGTGGAGGCGTCGACGAGGCGGCGCTCTAGTGGCGCTGGGGTCGTCTCGTCGCGGCGCTTCTAATGACGGTGGTTGGGGGCGGTGGATGTCGACGGTGGGGCTGGACGGGGACTCGCCGGAGTTAGGGTTCCGGTTAGGGTTTTTGTCGGGGAAGAAGGACTGCGGTGGTGGTGGTGGGGTGTAGAGCTAGGGTTTGGGTCTGGGGAGAGAGAGGGGTTTATTTATAGGGGTTTAGGGCGGTCCTAGGTCGGTCGGGGCAGCCGGAAATGGCGGGGGCAGCGGTCGTCGGTCGTCGGTCGTCGGGCAGGGGGAGTGGGTAGGTATTTAGCACTTAGGTCCCTGGTAGTTAGGTTATTTACAGAAAGGCCCAAAAACTTAGGTATTGCAATTACTAATTTGCACCAACAAATCATAATTTGCAAACTGCTAATTTAACAATTTAACAATTTACATAATGATATTAAGACAATTCTAATAATTGCAAAACTATATAAAAACAATTCTACTTATTACAAAACTATATTAAAACATTTCTAAAAATTACAAAATGATATTTAAACAATTTAGAAAATTATATATTGATATTTTTAGTATTAAAACTCATTTAAAAATTATTTAAAAATTCTAGAAAAATTTTTAAAAATCTAAATAATTATTTTAAGGCTATAAATGACATTAAAATTAATTAACACTAATTTAACTAAAATTTGAAAAACAGGGGCTTACAAACGTTGTGATGGAGGGCTCTGTGCTTGAACTGGAGGATTTGAGAAAGCAGAATTCTGTTCTTAAATTAGAGCTACATGCACAAGGTAAAATCTTTTCTATTTTAAATTTCTGATTTATAATCTTCCAGGAGAATGACTATTCTCCGTGTATTATAACACGGAGAATGGTATTATCCGTGTTATTTGAAACGGATAATTGCTATTCTCTATCATTTCGATACTGGAAAGGTTATTCTTCGTGTAATTCCAAACGGAGAATGCTATTCTCCGTATTATATTACACGGAGAATGTCATTCTCCGTGTTAGGTTCACATCATACATTTAATTGTTGTTTGTTTTATTTCAGTACGAACAACCGAGTAACTCAGAGAAACAAATGAAAGGCTCGTTGAGGAGAAAAGGGAGCTTCAAAATAAAGTTGAATCGTTTAATATTGAAGCCAATAAAAAGGATGGAAAAATTGTTGATCTCCAAGCCATGGTTGTAGCACTTCAGCGTGAGGAGATTCAAGCAGCTGCTGAACTTGCTGCTCCAAAAGAAGCCAAAAGAAGAGGAGGATCGGGGGAAAGAGGTTAATAAAAAACAATACAGTTGGAGAGGCTAATAAAAAGTGGAAGGTTAATGCCGCTCCGAAATCCGGAGGAGACGCCAAAATGGCTGAATTAAAGAAAAACCACGTAATACTAAGGGAATGCGATGAACTCTTACTTTGGAAATATGCGAATAAAGAGCTGAAGAAGCAATACATCGACATCGTAACTTCCAGAAAGAATTCTCCAAAGTATGTATTCTGAACCCTTTTTTTCTTTCGTTTTTTGTAGACTTTTTTCACAATTATGTAATGAGAATCTATCTTTATTAATTTAATCTAAACTAAATTTATGTGCAGTGATATTGTATACACATTTATCCGAAAAAGGGTGAAAAAGGAGTTTCAGTCCAGCTGTCGGCAGTAGACATGCAAGACATACTCAACTATGACGACATGGAGGCTGGCATACTGGACATAATAATAAGGAAGCTGAGAGAAATTCAAGGCAGTAAAAGGTGTGCCCCGTCTAGTTCAAAGGACGTGCCATTGATCCAGAAGCAAAAGTCGGCGCCCCAATCACATAAGTGGTCTGCATTCATGATGGCCCACACATTGGTAAGAATTCAAACAGAAAAATCCATATTCATGTGTACACCGATGAAAAATGACAAAAAAATTACTCATGATATTGTGTTTTATTTTTGGGAAACAGAGCATCGTTGAACGTGCCAATATACGAGACGCAAAAGCCGGCACCTTTGAAGACATCCAAACAGAGTTAGTAGACTTCGTCATGGGTTTGGAGGACGACATAGAGTTACTATTCATCCCACTCTTTAATGCATCCATCAAACACTATACTCTGCTCACATTCAACTTTATCTCCTACGACTAGACACACTACAACTCCTTGAGGCAAAATACGTACGATAAGTGCAAGGTGGAGCAGAATTAATGAGAACACCTTAGCGCCTATCGTTAGGAGAAAAGTTGATAAGATGAGGGAGAGATGCCCGACAAAGCTATAGTATGAGACAAAGTGCTGAATTGTTCTCCAAATTGCCCACAACAACACACCCAACTGTCTCTTGTACACGCGTATATATGAATATGTTGACGACTCCTTCCTTCGAAATACCGGGGAAATGACAATAAAACTCACCAGAAGATGACAACGATGAGGTTGGCATGGGCTAAGGAGTTGCTTTCAAGCAAATATGTAACACGAACCAAGCAATGACATTAAAAACAACAATGTAATTATGATGTAATTGGGCAAGGAACTTCTGTCTTTTATAAGCTCTGCTTTTATAAAAAATTATTTTTGAATTACATTTATATTGTCAAAACCACGAAAAGTTTGACTTTTATTTACATATGAAACAACTCGAACTCATGCGCCAAGTTGCAGTCATTTTTATAAAGCTCTCCCAACTTCTGCCATTTATTGGCAAAATTTAACAACTCGAACTCATGTGCCAAGTGGCAGTCACTTTTATTGTCATTAATACCAATGAATCTGCCATTAATACCAATGAATTCTTCCATTTATATGCAATTTATTCCTAATGAATCTGCGCCTTCGGATTATTCTCCGTTTTATCTGGAACGGAGAATGGAATTCTCCGTTTACTTGAAACGGAGAATAACTTTCCCGTTTAAATTAAATCGTTTGATGATTCTATTCACCATTTATTTCGGAACGGATAATAACATTCTCCGTCTGTCTTGAAACGGAGAATAATATTTCCAGTGGTAAAACACATTAAAATGTTCATTCGCCATTTTTATTTAAACGGAGAATGACGTTCTCCGTGTCTTTCGAAACGTAGAATGTTATTCTCCGTTTAGTTTGAAAAGGAGAATGAAGATGAGCTTGATGAGAATATGACGAGGTTGGTATGGGCTAAGAAGACTACAATGATGAGGTTGGTATGGGCTAAGAATTAGATTTCAAGAGAACTTCTGTCTTTTATAATGTCTGCTCTGCTGTCTTTTATAATAAAATCCTTTTTGAGTTACATTTACATTGTGAAAACCATAAAAAGTTTGACTTTTTGAGTTACATTTACATTATGAAAGTCTGAAATACTACATAAAATCCTACTATCAAGAAAAAAGTTGAATGTGAGCTGCGTGCGGGCATCGCAGAGCAATGGAACTCCTTGAGGCAAAAGAATTCCTTGAGGCAAACTTCATCGTGCATCGTCAGAGCAATGGAACTCCCTGAACAAAGGAACTCCGTGCATAGTCAGAGCGAATCAAAGTGCGAGCGCTTCGACAGAGTGTGGGTCGGCAATAAATCCAAACCCAGGCACATCTCAGTCTTCTGAAGGACTTCACCACCAAAGCTTCTTCAACCAAAACCCTGCGGCTCTTCCAGTAACCAGCAGGAAAGAGTCTTGCCAAGGGGGAGATCAGTAGAGTGCATCTCCAGGATGAAGAAGGATGCCTTTGCAAGGTGCTCTGCCTCAAGGAATTCCTTTGCAAGGTCCTTTGCTCTCAAGGAATTCCTTGCTTCTGTTCCTGTACCTCAAGGAATTCATCTTGCTCTTGCTCTGACGATGTACGATGAAGTAATTTGCCTCAAGGGGTCATCCAAAGGTTCCTATGCTCTGACGAAACACGATGAAGCGATTTGCCTCAAGGAATTCAATTGAAAGCTTCGACTGTGGAGGAGGAGTGTTGTTCTCTGTCGTCTTTCAGTTCGTGTCCACGTGGTAGATGTTCTTCATCGTGCATCGTCAGAGCATAGGAACCGTTGGATGACTCCTTGAGGCAAGTCACTTCATCGTGCATCGTCCGAACAAAGGAACTCACTGAGGCAAAGGAATTCCTTGAGACAGAGCACCGTGCAAAGGCATCCTTCTTCATCCTGGAACATGTCGAAGAAATGAACTCCTTGCGGCAAAGGAACACCATACATAGTCCGAGCCAATCAACGTGCGGGCGCTTCGACAGAGCGTGGGTTGGCAATAATTCCAAACCCAGGCACATCTCAGACTTCTGAAGGACTTCACCACCGTGCAGCGTCGGACCAATGGAACACGTTGAAGAAATGAACACCTTGTGACAAAGGAACACCGTGCATAGTCCGAGCCAATCAACGTACGGGCGCTTCGATAGAGCGTGGGTTGGCAATAAATCCAAACCCAGGCACATCTCAGTCTTCTGAAGGACTTCACCACCAAAGCTTCTTCGAACGAGGAGATCGACAACCAAGAGGAAAGCATCTTGCCAAGGCGGGGGATCGGTAGAGTCCATCTCCATAAGAAAAGCTAAGTGAGATGAGAACAAACTCTCCCTACACTACTGCCATTTATAGGCATAGAATAACTCGGACTCATGCGCCAAGTGGCAGCCACTTCGAATTCAACTCAATTAATTTCCATCAACACCAATACATCTGCCCCTTCTCAAGTAAAGCTAAGTAAGACTAGAACAAACTCTCCCAAATACTGCCATTTATATGCCATTCATACCAATGAATCTGCCCCTTCGAATTCTGCCAACTTTGATACCCCCTACTGTATAGAAATATTTTTTTTCTTGATACAGTAGGGGGTATCAAAGTTTGATACCCCCTATGTATGACATGTGGGCCCTTCCTGCTTTATAAAATGTGTACACATATATATACACATAAATTTTGAGAGGGCCCACATGTCATACATAGGGGGTATCAAAACTTTATACAGTAGGAGATATCAAAGTTTTGATACCCCCTATATATGACATGTGGGCCCCTCTTGCTTTGTAAAATGTGTAAACATATATATATACACATAAATTTTGAGATGGCCCACATGTCATACATAGGGGTATCAAAACTTTGATACCCCCTACTGTATCAAAGTTTCTCTCCTGTATCAAAGTTTTTTTCCCTTTTAAATGGGCCCCATACATAACTTAAAAAAAGTATAAATAAAACAAAATTTTATTATAGTCAAGATTTGAACCAATGACCTCTTAAATACAAGTCTAGCATTGTAACCACGACACCATAATAGCATTCTTCATGTTTTATTAAACGGAGAATAGAATTCTCCGTTTGAATTACACGAGAATAGCATTCCCAGTGTTAAAAACACATTAGAATGTTCATTCTCCGTTTTAATTTGAAACGGAGAATGATATTCTCCGTTTCATTTGTAACGGAGAATTATATTCTCCGTTTTGAACTGCTCGGAGAATGTCGTTCCCAGTATTAAAACGAATGAGGATTCTATTCGCCGTTTAATTTGGAACGGAGAACGGCATTCTCCGTTTAATTTGAAACGGAGAATAAGATTCCCAGTGTTAAAAACACATTAGAATGTTCATTCTCCGTTTTAATTTGAAACGGAGAATAATACTCTCCGTGTCATTTGAAACGGAGAATGATATTCTCCGTTTTGAACTGCACGAAGAACATATTTTCTCCATTTTTGATATTCTCCGTTTTGAACTTGGAATTTGATATTCTCCATTTTTATCTAATTGTCTTCTCAAACTTTTGTATTGGAGAAATATTTTTTATCTAATTGTCTCGTGTGAATGACATCTTGCCACATAAGAAAGATTGTCTTAAGTCAACGACGTTTCATTTTATTCATTTGCTCTTTGTCGCTATTTCGCTTTCGTACTTTACAATTACGAAAATCGTGACCCGATTTTTTACAAACTCTACATACTCTAGGCTTCGGATAGGCTGACTTTCTGTAGGCTGGCTTGATTTCCCTTGAGAAGGCCTTCCTTTTGTTGCTACCGGATTTGGCTCTTTTAAAGCTTCATACTCCATGAACTGCATCAGCTACCATTTGTTCTTCTTCACCAATATCGGTCACCATTTCTTTCAACTCCATCAGAACAGACGACATCAACTCCGTTCCCTCTCTTGAATTTTGCTTGATTTTTTACAATAGTATGTAAACAGATTAACTTGTTCATGAATACCACCATACCTTCTGCTCTCAATACTGTCTGGGTGGATGAATCTTCTTTCTGAGCCAGGTCCGGAGAGATAACTCTCTTTGCAATCCTTGAGCCAACGAGATTTTATCAAGTTCTTTGGAATATCTCAATTTGTAATCTCTTCATTGCTGAAAAAATATGCCTACAAGGAATCCCCTTGGTCTCCATCCACAAGCATTCACAATTTATGATGTTGTCGGCCGGATCAAATGTAACCTTCGGTTGACACTGTTTGGCGACATATACTTTTGGACAGTGCAAACTTCTGACTCTCTTATGATGTGATGGGAGAACAGTATATACATCAGAACGGGTGATTTCCTTCCTTACATCTATAAACACCATTTTAGTGTAAATTGCGGCAAATTTACCTTCTATTACGGCCATGCTAGTTTGATTCACAACTGGTGTTGAGAGTTTATCATTGACATGCTTACCCATCTGGCCGTAACGTAAGGCCGCCAACCGTAGTCACAATTTTGAAGGGCCTTCTATAGTGGCAGCTTCTCATTCAAAAAATTTCAGAAATGCGTTCATAGATTCACATCTATTTGTTGCAGTAGAACCGCCAAAATAATTTCCACGTAGGAATGTGTCCGCCCATCGCTCCCTCGTTCTGTACAATGCAGTGGTCCACTCATTGTTCTCTACATTATAATCTGTTAGCATCTGCTGCCAACGGTTTTCAAATTCTTGACTGAATAGTACCTGTTTAGAAAACATGGACAGTAACTAAAGTTGTGATATTGTAACAACAACATACTTCAAAGTAAAGTAGCAAGTGTGCGATGTACCTTTTAATCAGAAGACTCAGTTTATTGTGAAAACCCTCTCGGTGTACATGTTTGGCAGCATTGTTTAGGATATGCCATGAGCACGTTCGATGAACTACGCTGGGCATTAAATCCTCATTGCTTTATTCATGGATATGCAACCATCCGTGAGAACTGTCACTGGTAATTTGCCATTCATACACTCTAGGAATTTTTCTAGAACCCAAGAATATGTCTCTGCAGTCTCATTATGGATCATTGCAAATCCAAACACACAAGTCATCGCATGATTGTTTGTACCCACTAGAACCACCAACGGCATTTGACTTCTATTTGTTTTATATGTAAATCGAATGCTAGTGAATCTCCAAATAATTCGTAATCGAATCGACATGCACCGTCAGCCCAAAAGAGATGGGTCAATCTGGAATCTTCGTCTACCTTGTACGCGTAGAAGAAATCTGGGTCACTGCCCTCCTTAGATTGAAGAAATGTAAGTGTTGTCGTAGCATGAACATCGTCTAGTGCTCTACTATCTTGAGCTAGAGCGTTGTATAAATCCTTTCTCGTCCATCCAACCTTATCCCAGCCACCTTTCTTCTGGACAATTAAATTCTATATCTGTCCAGTCCCCATACCTGATTGCTTCATAAGCTTAATTTTTTCCAACTCTGCGGGTGATATCGTACGATGGGATCTCAAAAAAACTGTTTCATAATCATTCGCCAGGTTATGGTTGTGATGTACATGAAATTTTTTGACGGACCACATCTTTGTTTTATGGGTGTACCCAATACGAAAAATTGTTTTACAACCACTTCTGCTTTCACTTCTTGGCTCACGAACCCTATTTGGAGCTTCTGCTTTCACCGTCGTCCCTAAGAACAGAATAAAACAAAATAAACATGAGAAACAGATGTAAAAATATAATGTATTCTTAAATCCATTAGAAAGGGTGATGCGAAATAACATTTCGTTGTTTGCGTTGATGTCGTCGTCGTCGTTATGATGCATTCTTCCATCGTTTTCTTCATCTTGTTCTTTACTGTCTCCTAAGTTAACATCTTCCAAACTTTGCTCATCATCCAAATCATCTGACAGTCCTCTTGAAAGGAAGCTTTCTTCATCGACTAAATCTTCCACACGACGATCACTTTCTCCATGTGACGTCGACATTGAAGAAAATAGAGTGTGTTAGAAACCAGCAGAAGAAACGAAGGACAAGAAACAATACAAGAAGAAAGAGTAATGCTATATTCGTACCTCCAAATTGTCCCTCTAATATATAGCCCTCCCATCTGATGTGGCATGTTAAATAATAGTGTGTGTCATCTACATGACTGATGACATGGCAAATTTTAATCCAAAAAGTTACTACCCAATTTTCTCCATAATAATTTAACGTTAATATCAATGTTAATTTAATGTTAATATTAATTTATGTTAATATTAATGTTAAGGTTAATGTTAATATTAATATAATTATTGTTAATGTTAACGATAAATAATATTAATGTTAATGTTAATGTTAATGTTAATATTAACTTTAATGTTAATTTTTATTTTTAGTTTTATTTAAAAAAAATGTTGCCACGTCAGCTGCCAGATCAACATATCACGTCAGCTGCCACGTAAGGATGGACAGTTTAAAAGTGCAATTTGGAGGTAAAAAGCATTATTCAGAAGAAACAACTTCCAGCAAGGCAACAACACAACCTTTTCGTCTTCCTTGTAACTCCGCCACGTGGCCCTCTTTTGATGCTCATGAAAAATCTTGAGTGATTTAGGAGCAAGCATAATTTTAAGGAAACAACTTCCAACAAAACAACTTTCTCGTCTTCTGGGTACATGTATTATTAAATTGTGTAGCTAATAACGCATGAGGAAGCATGCAACAGCAATCTCCACGTGGCCCTCTTCTGTAGGATAACGCATGCAGCAGCATTTAATGCTACGAAACCCTATTGTCTTGTTATGTGTTGTGTATCCTATGTGGCATGAGGCAGAATAATAACTTGCATAGGCGGCTATATTCACAAATGACAATAAGTTTAAAAAGTATCTCCAATACAAAAAAGTATTGAGAAGACAATACAAAGTAATTTTTACGACTTCCAAGACAACTTTTACTCTTCTAATGATATGGTATCAGTGTTTATTATTAAATTGTGTAGGATAACGCATGCAGAGCATTTAATGCTACGGGATCTGTTGTGTAAGGAACACAAACTGTGAGAGAGAACCCGAGAGAGAGAGAGAGAAAGAGAGAGTGTGGGAGATGACTAGATTTTAAACTTAAAATTAATTTTTGGTTATCATTACTAATAACTAGTTCGCACGTACGAGTTTAGACGAACACTAACCGAGCCCCGAGCAACGTGACATCAGCTAGCTAGGTTTCTAATACCGTGGCATTCCTGTTAATTTAAAATTTACAATATTATTGAAACTAATATTAATACTAAAATTTAAAATAGTTTTTGATTTAACATTTACTTAAAACTAGTTAAAGTTAAAATTGCATTCTTTTTATTTAAAATGTAATTGGAACTACAATTAATATTAACATTCGTTTGTCCGTAGTTTAAGTCGTATTTCACTGCTTCTTGCTTAAGTCTATGCACCCAAAGAACTTGATTGTTCAAGTCGAACGCGTGCACACACGTTCCTCGATGCAAGCTTGACGTAGCCCTTTTGTCAAGTCGTTGCACGAACACATTAGAAAAAGGTTTTTGGGCTATCGAAGTATAGCAAGCACCGTCCCGTGTCACGTGCATTTGTTAAGCAGTGAAAGGGTGTGAAGGCCACTGGCAATGTCAAGCCATCATGGACTATAGCTGGGTTAGACGACGACCCTTTTGCTGCGGGCCGAATCGGTCCCTTGGCCTAGGAATGGATTGGTTGAAGGAGCAATACACAAGAATAGACTGCCATATTGGCAGGATTATTTTGGTATTCCCAGTGAGGCAGAGTTTTCATTTTCGGTGAGGCAGAGTTTTCACCATCGACTTGATTCCAGGGACGGCACCAGGATCGGAGAGAGTCTACAGGATGGCACCTTCAAAGTTGGAAATCTTGTACAAGATGATTGAAGAACTCAGAACCAAAGGATTCATTCGTGCTAGTGGATCGCCTTGGGGAGCACCGATGCTTCTTGTGAAGAAGAAGGATGGTACGTCAAGATTATGTGTTGATTATCGTACATTGATGACTTATTTATCAGCTCAAGGGAGCGGCTGTATTCTCGAATATTGACTTGCGGTCATGAGGGTACCATCAGATCAGAGTCAGAGAGAAAGTCATCCAGAAGACATCATTCAGATCGAGGTATGGACATTGGGATTTCCTTGTTATGCCATTTGGAGCGACCAGTGTGCCAGCCGTATTCATGGACCCCATGAATCGTATCTTCATGCACTATTTGGATCAGTTCGTGATAGTGTTCATAGACGACATCTTAGTCTATAGCTATAGTGCCCCGTCCCTACATCGTGTCCCGTACTCCGTACGGGGTGCACGAGAAAGGAACATGTCGCTATCGATTCGATCGGGACCGATAGTCGGGATCGATTGACTCGATCGAACGGAACGGTTGAATTAAGATCCATTCTCTCGCCTGAAGTAAACTCAAGGTGAGTGGCTGACCCTCCTCTTCTCGACCCCCTTCCTAGGTAAATCGATAATGTTGTTGCGAATGAAAGGATAAATGCAAGGGCACAAACACGGAAAGGGATTGAGTTTTCAAAGATAATGTAGGCTATGTCTTAATAACTAAAAGGAAAATATGTCTTCGCACGGTTATGGACAACTTGTCGACAAGGCGGTAGTTTCCTCGATCAGCAACCCGGGGCCACGGGACCGTTTCGACCTAGGAGGAAACAGGGTATAGTCGTGCATAAGGTTTCAGCACAGGTTAAGCGGGGACTTGCATCGGAGCTAGCTACTTGCGTTGAAAGGACCCCGATTAACAAAGCTATACGTCCAGGATGGCTTGTGATGCCAGTGACGTCGAAGAGGGACGAGGCGAAGGAGGTCACCACTCGCCTTAGACTTGCTTCAAACGAGCGACTGGTTGGCTGCGCTGACGTCGCCTACGCGATCACCTGCAACCCGCTGAATATGGGACTTGGTTCCAGAGAAGCCATTCCATAACGTGGAATGGATCTTAATTCAACCATTCCCGTTCGATCGACCCGGCCGATTCGACCTATCGGTCCCAACCGAATCGGTAGCGACATTGTTCCTTTCTCGCGCACCCTATTATGACCCACACCCGGAGTAAGGGCATGAGTGCGTGACAGCATCCCAGCCTACACCGCAGAAACGAGTAGAACGCTGTCTAGTTCTACTATCTGACAACAGTTATAATATCAAAACCTGTCGAGAACGGTCAACTCCGAATGGAGGACAAGCAATGTCAATATAATATACCCAATAAGCTATTATATTGTTGCGACCGTCCAGTGTTGGTATTTATGTATGGTATTTATGGTGCACATCATCTTAATTCAACCGAGTAGTTCAAAGGAGGGAATTATGTATGGTATTTATGGTGCACATCATTAGGACGGGTTGCGACCGTCCAGTTGTGATAAGCTAGATATCAGTAAGTTTGGGATCCTTCGGATATTGGGCTAGCATCGTATCGAAGCGATCATAGTCTTACACATAAGGATGCCAAAGATGCATTACGGTGCGAAAACCGTGACCTTCATATAGATAGGGCCGGTGGGCTGAGATTAGCGCTGGGTGCAGGCGCAGGGCCTGCCACCCTTATGCATATGTTTAAGTTTACGGTTGGTTGGTTGAGTGAAATGATATGATTTCTTATGTAAAGTTCTAACCTTGCAGGCTAGGCGAAATGGGACATAGATGAGCACGATCACTATATTTATGTTAAGATTATGTCTAACTGTATCTGTCGCAGGGACACGGTAGTGGACAAGTTCAGGATATGTTCGGCTCGAGGCGGGGCTCGGCTTGGACGTGCCGAGGCATAGAGTCCTTAGCGTTCAAGAGGAGCTACCGCATTGGCGTTCGGACTTGCGACATGGAGATGTTCAGCCGAAGACTACTTGTTGGCTATAAAGAGCATAATGTATGGAACAATGTACTCTTTGTGAGCTAGAGATCATGAGCGTTGTAGCCAATTGGCATGTTAAGTTGGGCTATTCAGAGCCATTGTAACCTTCAGTTCATTATCAATAAAAGAGATTCTTGTTGTATACTACGTTTTCCTTCGCTGCTTATGTTATCAATTTGAGCTATAACACTATTGTGAATCTGTTATCTTGCCTTGCACGAGCGCAACTCCAGATTAAATACGGCATCACGCCCCAGCGAGGACGATGATTCGGTGAAAACTTGATAATGATGAAGACGGTAACTCGGTCGACAAAAAGTATCGAGGCATGATCGGGAAAATTTTACAGTAGCATTAATATTAAATCTATATTGGCTTTTCTGTTAATTTAAAATTTACAATATAATTAAAACTAATATTACGAAAATGCTATTTGCTCCCAAAAAATTTGGGTGATACCATCTTCCATTATGTGGCATATGACATGGTTGCTAACATGACAGCTGACATGACAAAATTTAACAATAAAATTAATATTAAAATTAACATTAATAGTAAATAAATAATTTAATATTAAATTAACATTAATTAATATTAAATTAATATTAACATTAAATAACATTAACATTAACATTCATTAGCATTAACATTAACATTACATTAATATAATATGACATTAACATTAACATTAAAAAATTTGGGTAATTAATTTTGGGGTTAAAATTTACCATGTCAGCTGTTATGTCATCTGTCATGTCAGCTGTTATGTCATCTGCCATGTCAGATGCCACATAAGGGAGATGGCATCACCCAAATATGTTGGGAGCCCAAACGACTAATTGCTAATTAATACAGAACATTACCGTTATTTCCCAATAGATTCGTGCCTTGTTCGGTCAACCCCTCCACGAGCGGGTTACACCCCCTAAACGAGGGGTTAAATAGCCTTTTCAAAGAAGAGAACCCATCCGACTAGAGAGAAACAAAGGAAAGAAGAAGAAGAACAGTCGCAATGGAGAGGACAAGATCAACTACAGCGGATGGGCCGTCATCCCTACCGAGATTCTCTCGATGATACTGGTACTGTCGGGATGCCGACGGACAAGGTAATGTGCAACGTGGCCCCAGTTTGCCGTTCGTGGTGGAAGGCACTCAACGGTCCCTTAGACTATGGTCTAACGTCGACTTGGTACAGTGGTGCCGGAGGACCCCAGCAAACCGCTGAGATTAGTTGACCGAATGAAGCTCGTGGCTCGTAGTGGGGGATATCTAGGGTCTTCTCCGCGTACAAGCTCGACGAAGCAGCCTTCTCTTTTGCATGTTTAAGGCCAGTGCAAAATTTTATTTGGTCTTATTCTAATACTTATTTTTTCTATTACAAAATTTTACGTATACTTTGTTAATGATGTTTTCCCATTTTTATAATACAGTGGGAAATTTCTAAGGGTGTTGCGCATTCCGAAGTGCGACGTGAGTGATGAAACTTCGGGAGACACATGGAGTTTCTCCCTGTGCTGGAAGAACTCGACATAGCTCCTCTATATCACGTCGACTGGAATATCTTCCGTCGGAAAGTATTACCAACGTCTGGTCAAGCTGAGTAGGAACATGCCCCTCCAGATTTCATGCTCAGGAACATGTTCGTGCTGGACACGAAAAATGAGGCGGAGGAAAAGGCCGTGGCTGATTCGATGTCGCGTCTCGAGCACCTACATAGGGATTCGGCATGTTCAATGGAGACACGCTGCGATCTATCATATGCAACTGCAAGGGTCTTCGCGTGCTCGACATACATGGGTGCTTCAACGTGATCTTCGACGACGAACTCTGGAAAATTTGTTATTCAATACAGACGTTTAAAAAAACCTTTGATAATGTAATCCCAGTACCAGGGGAACCTGTATACGAGATGTATAATGATTTAGATATCATCTATCATTCCTGGGTGAATGGTGAAAACATTAGCATGCATACATGCATGCATGCATTTCTTTATATTTTTTACTAGTCTACATACAAGATATTTTTTATGAGTTCGATTCTCCATTTGACAAAATTTTACTTTTGTCAATACTAATTTTTTACATGATTAATTTTTTTATAAATAAAATGGACTGTGATATAATGACGCCTAAGACGGCTCACTTCTGAGATTTTGACATTTCCCAACACAGATTTTACCATTAATACAACATCTCAGTGTAATCATATCCAAGATTTCGCCATTTCCCAACACAGATTTTACCTTATTCAAAATGAATTCGGCGGTACAAATTTCACTCATATTAGTGGTATCAGTGCCATTCACCATAATTAATGGTGATCGATACGAAATATTGGTTTTCTTTTTTACAACCCTTTAAAATCTATTTACACAGCCAAACAGCCAAACTAATTCATCTTCACGAGCCTTCAAAACCAATTTATATAGATTCAAAACAAACTAAACAGCCAAACTATTTAAAATTCACAACCCTACAGAACATCCTAAATGTACCATTCTCCGTCATATATGTACCATTCTCCGTCCTACATCATTCTCCGTCCTACCTCCATCCTACCTCCGTCCTAAATGTACCATTCTCCGTCCTATATGGACCATTCTCCGTCCTACATGTATCATTCTCCGTCCTACATTTACCATTCTCCGTCCTAAATGTACCATTCGTCGTCCTAAATGTACAATTCTTCGTCCTAAATGTACCATTTTCCGTGTTAGAGGAACGGAGAATGGCCATTAACAGCCAAACAGCCAAACTAATTCATCTTCACGAGCCTTCAAAATCAATTATATAGATTCAAAACAAAACTAAACAGCCAAACTATATAAAATTCACAACCCTACAGAACAGTCCTAAATGTATCATTCTCCGTCTTATATGTACCATTCCCTCCTACATGTATCATTCTCCGTCCTACCTCCGTCCTAAATGTACCATTCTCCATCCTATATGGACCATTCTCCGTCCTACATGTATCATTCTCCGTCCTACATTTACCATTCTCCGTCCTAAATGTACCATTCGCCGTCCTAAATGTACAATTCTCCGTCCTAAATGTACCATTCTCCGTGTTAGAGGAACGGAGAATGGCCATTAACAGTCCCAAAAATTGTTCCATACTAAGTTAAAAGCATATAATAGCACCCAAAAATGTTAACAATAGAAAAATTCTACAGAACCCAAACACCAGACTCGAACCTAGGCCTTCCATGTAAAAGCCAAACAGCACAACCAACTAAGCCTGAAAAGACATCAATAATGCTAAGTCTACTACCAAATGCTTACAACACTCTTACAACCTTCACCCATTGCTGACATGTGGGCCATGGCCCACATGTCAGCAATGGGTGAAGGTTGTAAGAGTGTTGTAAGCATTTGGTTGTAACTGTAGTATTATATCCCCAACTTCCAATAAGGAATAAGAAGAGTCGGGTAGGAACGTGTATATATACATAGGGTCATCATTCATCTGAGTAGGTTGCACATTTAACATGGCTCCAAAAAGATCATCTGGTTGGGAACCATTGCCAGAGTCTTCTTCCAGTCGTCGCCGAGCCTCTCCGCATGGAGCACCCTCTGCGCCGCCTCCGGTCCATGACTGGCTGGCAGCGGCTGCGGACTTCCTGACCTCCTGTGGGTTGTCACTGGAGGTCATCGCTCGACCTCTCTCATCCGGCGCCCAACTTTGACCTTTGCCGATCACTCCGGAGGAACGGGATTCTCTGGAGAAGAGGGAAGCGTTTCGTCGCCTGTGCCATAGGGCGGGTGTGCGCACCCTGCAGGACTTTACGGAGATCCTCCGCGAGGCCAGTGAGGGCTAGACCTCTTTTTTTTTTCTTTTTTTTTTTCGTTTTTTACAGTTTTTTGTCCTCCTCTTGTATACTTCTCCGGAGAATGTTCTGGCGACGAAGCTGGGATTTAATGAAATATAATATTTTGTTAACTCAATTTGGTTTCGGCTACAATCAAACTTTTACAACCTTCTTACAACTTACACCCATTTGCTAACTATAGCATTGCTCTTTATAATTAACAAATCTTGTTACGTCAAATCCATATCAGCGACGATATCCCCATCGATGACTTGTTACGTCATAGAATTGATTATGCTGCCAGCGTCAATCTTGCCGTCAAATCCATCTTAAATATGATTACAAAGTAAAATAGAGGACAACTTTGAGTGTTTCAATTTTACTCTTTTTAAGTACATAGTCTTCTTATTTTCAAAAATTTAATCAAATATTCGAAAAATGGAAATATTGAGATTAAACTTCACATTCTTAAATATGTTGTCAATTTTTTTAAATAAACATGTTTCCACCACGTTTTTTCTGCCAAATTTTTTAACAATTTATACGGAACACGTGGATATACTAGTAATAATAGTAATAAATTTAATTTTGGAAAGTAGTTTTTAAAATTAGGGTCTCAAAATCCCAAAGGTTTATGTAGTGATTTCACATGGATATACTAGTAATAATAGTAATAAATTTAATTTTGGAAAGTAGTTTTTTAAATTTAATAGCAATAAATTCGACCGTCTTACTAGTAATAAATATAATAAATTTAATTTAAGACTCAAAACTATTCTAATTTTTTCCACTTCCCAAGGTCACATAAGACGGTCGAATTTTCCCTCTTCTTCTTTCAAACCCTCTTCCTTCTCCCAAACCCTCTCCCAAACCCTCTTCTAATCAAAATGCCGTCGAAGAAACAACGACCGTCGTCGAAGGAGAAGAATCCACAAGGGATGCGATACAGGCCCGAAGGGCAGAACTTGCAAGGGCGGCGAAAATCAAGATTATGGTCGCTAGGACAGAGGCCGAAAGGGCAGCGACGATGAAAGCGGAGGCGGCAGCCAAGCCACGTGCAAAAAAGGCTAAAAACACTCATTGCTCGACAAAGACCGAAAAATCTATCTTCGATACAGATTCGTCGGAAGACTCAACTTATGAAGATCGAAGGCGTACTCAAGCGAAGGCTAAGGTGGCAACGGATACAGAGTCATCAGCGTACTCTGTGGATTTTGAATCCTCATCAGAAGAGAAAAATGAAGAGGAAGAGCAATCATCAAATAAGTCCCAGGCTGGAGAGGAGGTAAAAAAATTTAAAGACTCTAAAACTAAGAAGATTTACATTAAATATTTCAAGAAAAAGGCTGTTATGCCTGAAAGATCAATTAAGATGGATGATGTCGAAGACGAAGCTTTCCTGGATATATTGAAATTCTATCAATTGGAGAAACTGAACAAATCCTGTCTTGAAAAAATCTTCCAAATAATAGTAAGAAAATTTTACTCAAATCTTCCGGCTGAAATTAAAGAAAAAGAAGAGGATCAACCACTGGTGTTTCTGAGAGAGAAACTGATTAGGATAAATGCTGATGTCATCAACGAATTTTATGGATTTGATCCAGTTCCTGAGTTTGATATGAAAGATATTGATAATGTTTCCATGACGGATGCAATTCATGAGATTACAGTGTTTCAATGGGTGCCAAGACCCCTCAAAATGTATACAAAGATCAATTAAAAACTTTGTATAAATTGTTGCATGCCTACGTATCTCAAACACTCAACCCTACTGGAAATGAGTTTTCCATCCATCCCGAGAGAGTAAAAAAATTTTATTATATGGGGAAAAAAGGATGGATATAGGTTCCTACATGTTCAGTAGAATGATGCATCTCGTGGGAAAACCAACTGCAAGGACAGCTCTCCCTTTCGGAGGATTTGTATGCTCGATGGCTAATAAACATTCTGTCCCAAGCTTAGCAGGGGATGTTTATATTAAAAACAAAGGCCCCATGAGAAAACTAACCTTCACTCGAATGTTTGAAAAACGGGCAGCAGCTGCAAGCAAACCATCAACATCTGGAAAACCATCAACTTATGGAATCAAAAACACTAAGGACAGGGTTGATGATCTATACAATTTTGTTGCTGCAAACTTTGAGAATGTCTTCAAAGAGATGAAGACTATATCCGACAACCAGAAATTGATTCTGGATAAGATCAGATAGAGGTTGAATTTGCTGACCAAGAATAAGATTTTCCTTCCCTCGTGAAGAAGGTAAATGGGGCTAGCCCAAACTCTTATGTAAAAACTGTGCACATTGACACACTTTAATGCTAGCCATCACTTTGATACTTCTATTTATGTTTCTGGATGTCATTTTTACATATACAGTGAGTCCATACTGACTATAATTTTTCTTAATCCGTCCCTCAAGGTGTAGGTGAAGGATATTTTGAGAAAGAAGAAGTAGGAAAAAAAAAGAAACAAGAAGAAGAAGATGGAGATGGCTATGAAGATTCATCTTTTGAGTTTTGAATGTCTCTTATTTCAATTTGGAAGTAATATTTGACTTGTAATATGGTTCTGAATATTTGTTGGTCATGGCGGTCAAACTAAATTTTGTGTTTGAAATATTGTAAGACTAAACTTTTCGCTTGTACTAAGTGCATAGTTCGTAATTTGTTTTGAAAATGTAATATGATCTTGAATTTAGAGTAGGTCTGATATTTATTTGGATTATTGTATTGTGAATTATGCAGGTTCTATGTTGAATTACTAACGTGGATTGGACAGATTACTGTAACGTGAATTATGCAGTTTATTGGACTTGGAATGAAGTATACTTAATTTGATTATAATTTTTTGGTTGAAGCGTTTATTTGGTTGGCAGTTGGCCTTCATAGATGATATTGATATTTTGGTGTATTTCTTTGATTTGCAGATGCCCATCACAGATTTCATGAGTCCTGGGTGCATTCCTAGGGTTTACAGGTGGCCTCATTACGGATGCATTCCTGGGATCACTAAAACTTTATTTGATTGTAATGTGTTTTGCTTTCTGTAAAAAATCATACATCGATGCCATCTGTATGAATTCGATGCCAGCCAGTGTCTGTTCATCCCTTGTTATTGCTGAAACAAAATTGTAATCCTGCCTGTTCATCCCTTGTTATTGCTGAAACATAATTGTAATCCTGCTGTTCATCCTTTGTTATTGCCATCAGTACATCGATGCCATCAGTATGAAGTCGATGCCAGTGTAATGCATAATATAATGTAACAAAAATTCTCTTTGATAGTAGGTTAATTATATTCAAACATTCGTAAGAAATTTTGTTCAGCCATACAGTAGAAGCCTGATAAAATGATATTCTGATTTTCTTGAAAATGATTTAATATTAAATGAATGTACTATGGTAAATGATATTAAAAATACTGTAAATATTTGGTGAAAAAAATATGAGATACTTGAACATTTCCAGTCCTAAATGTACCATACTTTGTTAAAAGCACAGAGAGTGTCCGTTCTCCGTTTTCAAAGAACGGAGAATGGCCATTCTCCATGTTAAAGGAACGGAGAATGGTCATTCTCCGTGTTAAAAGCAAAGAGAACGGCCATTCTCCGTCCATTCGCCGTGTTAAAAGCAAAGATAATGGCCATTCTCCGTCCATTCGCCGTATTAAAAGCAAAGAGAATGGCCATTCTCCGTGTTAAAAGCAAAGAGAATGGCCATTCTCCGTCCAAAAAATATTCTCATCGAAAATATTATCTTTAGAAAAGTTAAAAAATAATCCGCCCGACCTCAGAAGCAGGTTTCCTCAGTTCACCACCACCACCATGACATGTAGCTTTATTAACAAAATATTAAATTGTTAAATGAAAAAAAAATTCTGACAATGGCATGGACAGTAAAATTAGAGCGGCGCCGCTGGTACTTCTCCTTGTTCGAGGAGGTCTCGACGACGTCCGACGCGAAGCGGACCGATTCTTCTCGGCGCAGCTGGTACTCCTCGTTGTTCTAGGAGGGCTCGACGACGTTCGACGCGATCCGAACCGATTCTTATTTCCTTCTTCATCTCCGTTTCTCTTTCCACCACAACCACCAACACCACCACCACACGGCCTATAACCAAAAAGAAAAATTACGAAATATTAAATTGGATGGACGAAAGAGAGAGTAAATATGAGTTAATTTAGGGTGTTCATTGAAAAAATTAAAGTGAAGAATGACCTGCTAAAGCAAGTTACCAACAGGTCAAAAGTCTAAATCAGCGTTAAATGATGTTTCTACACTATTATTCAATCCGAACCATTAGATCAACATCCGACGGTCCAAATTTCGGATGTATCGATACATCCATTTCCAGCGAATGTATTGTAGAACGACCCTCTATATAATATATAATATATATATATATATATATAATAATATATATATATATATATATATATATATATATCATTATTTAGCTGTTCTTCCGTTGGCTGGACAAAGAGCAGCAACAGCAGCAGGAGGAGATTGGCCTTCACCTCCTCTCCTTCGCTGAGGTTGATTTTCTTGATAGTTGATGGAGCTGCTCTTATGTGAAGAAGTGGCGGAGTTGAGAAAGGGGCAGAGGAGCGTCCCCGTCGTCCTCGACTTCTATGCCACATGGTGTGGCCCCTGCATCCTCATGGCACGGGAGCTCGAAACTGTATCCCCTGCTACCCATTTCTTCAAACACCTACCGAACGCTGCGCTTTTCTCTTTTTTTTTTTAGTATTATATTACCATTTCTCTCGAACGCACACAAACCAAATAGCACAAATCAAGGACTCGATAAGGTACTCCTGATGAATGAACACGAGCATTTAGAGACAGCGCAATCTTACGATTGCGCCATTCCCCCGAACATCTCCTGGGCTTTCGGTTACTTTAGGAAACAATCCAAACAAAGAAGAGTTCAAGTATTGGCGTTCCTTTTATGGGGTTTCCAATCCAATCTACGGAGCATTGGCACATAGCATATGCAATCCAAAGGCGGATGATCTTGGCATATACTAGGATGAGAGTGGTAGTGAAGATACCTTATCCTAACAACAGGCTACATATTCTCTTGGTAGGACCAAGCCAGAATTTTAGCAGAAAATAGGAAATTATGCTAAAGTATTTAGGGCACTCTGAAAATGAGCGCCATTCCGTTTCACGGCGTGCCAGACACGTGCCGGACGCAGCACAACACGCTAAAATGCACTAGGATTGGCCAATTTTGATACTCATATATATATATATATATATATAGATATATATATATTATATATATATATAGATATCCTTGTGCGAATATTGTGTCGTATTAGTATCCTTGCAACATAGATCTAGCTTCATGCATCTTCGTCATTTGCTAGACTTTCTTGGTGTTTGCAACAGATCCAGAATATGGAGATTAAATGCATTGTCATTTTGCTTGAGGGGAATTTAAACCAAGTTTCGAAATATCGGTATTGGAATTGGTTTATGACCTCCCTATGAGTATCAATATTGGCGGTTTCGGTAGTTTCGGATTGGAGTATCGGTTTATTCGTTTCGGAAAGTCAAAAGTTTTAAAAAGCAAAAAAAAAAAAAATTGATACGTATGGACATTATATATTAAATGTCATTTCTCGTTAGTTTTAGATGGAACAATATTCACTTACATGTGATTGTTCATTTATTTTCCTTCAGACATAGTGCAACCAATAAATAATTTTGAACGAAATAAAATTAATATGATGAATTTATAGATATACAACTTCGATAAATATGGTAACGGTTACAGTTTATCAATAAGGAATCGTACCAACAACATGTAACATTGTCCCTCTTCTTCAACACAACTGAATTATTGTGTTGACGCTATTTTTCTGTTCTTCTATCTTTTTTGTTCAAAAATTTTCTACCGAAGTGACTGGAAAAAAGATTCTTAATGTTGGTATCGGTCAATATCGGTAACGGTCAGTAGAGGATCCGGATATGCCAAAATCGTATTGAAGATGGCCATATCGTATCAATATCGGTATCGCCGATACTACGAAATATGATTCAAACCATAATGAATGTCTGTTGGGTGGCTGGACTCTTCAACCTCTCCTATCATAATATGGATGCTAAAGGAAAAATATACAATTCCATTTGTCCGAGTGAGGCCATGCACACTATTCCTCAAACTAGTCTAGTGTTAGAAACTTAGAGTTGGTAGTGTAGTTGGTCCAAGACAAGCTGGGCAAACTAGGCTTACGGATGAATCTACCAAACTTGCCACAGATAAAACAATGGATTCAGCTAGGCAGTGCTAATGGCATTCCTTATTCATGTCAAAATTCTTGAGTTCAGTTTTTAATCTTCAATGTTTAATCTTAAATATTAGATAGTAAAGAGATGGGTGTTTGCTCAAATGTCAATTTCCAGAATGCAAGATACAACAACGACAACAACAAGACCTTTATCCAAAAAAAATTGGGGTCGGCTGTTTGAATTCTCTTCTTCCATTCAACTCTATTAAGGATCATGTCCTCTATAACATTAACAAAAATTAAACCTTCTTGTCATATTTGTCTAGGCCTACCTCTAGTCCTAGGGGATCCATTAACTACTATATTATTGCTCCTTCTTACAGAAATTACATCTATTTGTCTACGTTGCAACCATCCCAGATGACTTTTTTCATCTTGTCCTCAATTGATGTCACCTCTAACTTTCCACGAACACTCATTTCTTATATTATCCTTCAAGGTATTGCCACTCATCCATCTTAGCATTCTCATTTCGGCTCGACTAACTTTCTGGACATATTGTTTCTTAATTGCCCAACACTATGAACGCTAGATATCACAAATTAATTCGTCAAGATCCCAAGGATGTATTGAGATATACGAACATAAAGTTTATGAGCCAGGATTTAGCTTGGTCGACCTAAGCTCTCACTGGATTAACCTAGGCTGTTACTGGCAATCCTTAGGTGAGTTTAATGTTAATCTTCGATGTGTAGGGATAAAGAACAAAAACAACCAACCCCTTGTGAATTTTCATTTTGCAGGATGTACACATAAAGTAAAGAAGGGATGACTCTGTGCAGGAATCAATATACATGTACCAAGGATATCAATGCATAACTATATATCCTTAAACCACTATTTTTTTTATTTTTTTTTTTTTTTTTTTGAGATATGGTTCTTAGTATCGATACTGGTATTGAATCCTTCCTATGAGTATCGAGATTGACGATGTCGACGGTATCAGATCGGAGTTCCGGATTTTATTTTATCAGAAAACAAATAATTATTAATAAATTGTTAAATTTTAGAAAGAAAAAAAATTATACATATAGGCATTATTTTAAGTATTTTTTGTGTTGTTTTTTAGTATTCAAAATTGAATGAAATAATATTCACCCTTTGATTAGTTTACCTACGATAAATAAGTATTATTCATTTTCATGCTTTTAGAACCTTACTATGCTTTTACATCCTTTTTGATTGGTCATTTTCATTCAATTTTCTCAACCCGAATTGACTGAAAAGAAATCCAACGTAGTTTTTCTCAGTATCGGTAGCGTTCAATATTGGATCAGAACATACCAATCGCTCGTATCGTATCGGTATCGACCATACTGCAAACTATGGCTACTAACACCAATTATCCCTTCCCATTGTAAATGTTTAATGTTGCACGTATTCAACACGACACGTTTCTGACATAACGACACGGATTCGATGCCTATTTTGATGCGTCCTAGTGTTTTTTGGAATGTCCGAGCATGTCTAATACGTGTCCAACACTAACACGTCACAACACGGACACGGTATGGGTCCTATTTTAACACGAATATTGGATCAGGACATACCAATCGCTCGTATCGTATCGGTATCGACCATACTGCAAACTGTGGCTACTAACACCAATATCCCTTCCCATTGTAAATGTTTAATGTTGCACGTATTCAACACGACACGTTTCTGACATAACAACACGGATTCTATGCCTATTTTGATGCGTCCTAGTATTTTTTTTGGAATGTCCGAGCATGTCTAATACGTGTCCAACACTGACACGTCACGACACGGACACGGTATGAGTCCTATTTTAACACGAATATTGGATCAGGACATACCAATCGCTCGTATCGTATCGGTATCGACCATACTGCAAACTATGGCTACTAACACCAATATCCCTTCCCATTGTAAATGTTTAATGTTGCATGTATTCAACACGACACGTTTCTGACATAACGACACGGATTCGATGCCTATTTTGATGCGTCCTAGTGTTTTTTTGGAATGTCCGAGCATGTCTAATACGTGTCCAACACTGACACGTTAGAACACGGACACGGTATGAGTGTCCATACATATAGGCATTATTTTAAGTATTTTTTGTATTGTTTTTTAGTATTCAAAATTGAATGAAATAATATTCACCCTTTTGATTAGTTTACCTACGATAAATAAGTATTATTCATTTCATGCTTTTAGAACCTTACTATGGTTTTACATCCTTTTTTATTGGTCCTTTTCGTTCAATTTTCTCAACCCGAATTGACTGAAAAAGAAACCCCAACGTTAGTTTTCCTCAGTATCGGTAGCGTTTAATATTGGATCAGGACATACAATCGCTCGTATCGTATCGGTATCGACCATACTGCAAACTATGGCTACTAACACCAATATCCCTTCCCCTTGTAAATGTTTAATGTTGTACATATTCAACACGACGCGTTTCTGACATAACGACACGGATTCGACGTCTATTTTGATGCGTCCTAGTGTTTTTTGGAATGTCCGAGCATGTCTAATACATGTCCAACACTGACACGTCACGACACGGACACGGTATGAGTTTTGGAGTGTCCATACTCCTAGTTTTATTTAAACATGATGATTTAGAGTTATTGATCAAAGAAATGCAACCATGGTCTGTGGAAGAAAACCCCCAGCTGCATATAAATGTGAAACTTTGTGCATATTCTTAGAGGATGTGAACATGATGCTTTTCGAGAGGAGCATGATGCTTTTTGTTTTTTTCATTCTTATGAGGGAAGAGCATGATGCTTTTTTGCAGATGTATACCCCTGCCATCTGCAAAGTTTATGTATAAATATACACAGAAGAATTTCTCCTTGTATCAACACTCTGAAGAATATCTTGTGCATTATAATCTATAAAGATCATACCTTTGCACTACCTGCCATGAAATTTTACCCATCAATGAGCCTTTTTTTTATTTGCTTAGTCCCCTGATATTGTATTGTAAGGTGGCAAAATTTTCAGTGAGTAGAGTCTTAAGATACTGTCCGAGTTTGTTACTGAAAAATTGCTCAGTCACATGATGCTCGACTATCAGAATAATTACAGATCAGAAATCCACATTTTAACTACTTTTGGGTAGTATATACTGAACTTGTGACTACGGATAAACCTTGTAACCTGAGGCAATTGTCTATTTCTTGCAGCTTGCAGTAGAGTACGAGAAGAACGCACTTTTGGTGAAAGTCTGACACTGATGACGAGCGTGAATTTGACGAGATATGCAGGTAATGTAAGATTGTTCCCTATTGGTTTATCCGCTCCAATTTTCTCGAGGACTAAAACATCCAGCTATTCAGACGGAAGGATTGGTACAACCAGAGATGATCAAGGACATCATTGGCAATGAACTGTAACCAAGAGGGTTATAGCTCTTAGTATTTCAGTCTGGAGCTTCTGCTCATCTTTGGAAGTTGTAGAATGAAAATAACTGAACCTCTAGAATTGCAATTTTGCCTCCGAAAAAAGCACTTGTGGCTAAATATGATGGAGATAGCTTTAGCTTCATTGGTAGAATGTCAACTTTGCATTACCAATTCACCATCTAATGTTGGTTATGCATAGACTTTCTCCTTTTTTTTTTTTTTTCTTTTCCGTTTTTATATGTAAAGAAACATCAAGTCAAATAATGCTTGTATTGAGGAAACTCTGCACACTACCCTAGAGCCATATTTAAAGCAGTTTCGATGGATCAGCAGGGTAGAAGTTTCTGAGAAATTTCTCAGGGTGAATAGATCACATAATCAGCTACCAAATATTTACTGGCCACCAATTCGTGGTATAGTCGGGGCGTTTTTTTGAGCAATGTGCAAGCTGGGTGATCGTACATGATCCAAGAAATTTTAAAAAAAAACTGATCACACAGGGCCCAGAAAACTAGAAGGTTCCAAAATTGTTAACATCTGTATATATTTCTAATATGAAATCTCCATTTTTATATTTAAGTCTTCTGTTTTTTAGAAATTGTAGTAAGATTATTAATGTGGAATCTCCATTTTATATTTAAGTCCTCCTATTTTTATTTTTTAGAAATTGTAGTAAGATGGTACTTAGAATGTCAAAAAAAAAGATCTTTTTTTAAGAACGGTTAAAAAAATGATCTTTTTTTTAGTACTTGTACACGACCATTAGAATGTCGGAAACGGTCCTAGATATAATGTACTAACTTTACCGACGAAAAGGTTCATATGCATATCATCTTACAATAATTCTGGTATATGTTTTTACCAAAGCAACTAGAGGTACAAAAGCTAGAGCGAAATCTTGGGTAGGTGTAGAGTCTATTTGTAATAAAGTATCGCTAGCAATATTGCATCAAATCTTCCTACTTTAAGCCATGTTAACAGTACATGACCACGTAGAAAAATGGGTTAATTTTTTTAGCAATTATGAACCTAACAAAGGGTGCAGATTAGCCCCCAACGCAAGGTCCTCGTTTTGACATAGAGTTTTGTGACAGCATGAGCAATCTTTTGAACTATTTCCACAGCACTGAGGCTTTCTTTCTTGACATTGAAATCAAGTTTTCTTGCCTCTTGTTGGTTTTTCTATTGAGAAAGTCCAAAAGCTGATGACGCTTTGTCATGATCCTTGTTAGCAATCACCCGAATAAAACATGTATTATACGCAAATTTTTTCGTATCTTACATAAACGTATAATACTTACGTACTTTTAAATATTTTGGATTTGTACGCGAATTTTAAGCCTGTGGCGTTTTAAACGCGTACCGTACAAATGTTTTAAAAAATTGGCCAAAAAAATGTGACCAAAAAACCCAACAGTCTGAACTTTCTTGACTCTTACTGCTATTATATATTAAGACAGTCACAATTCTTAAAAATTATCAAAAGAAAAGAATAAAAAGTCTCACAGTAATAAAAAAAAAAGAAACCCGAATGTCTTTGCACATGTTGCTTGCAACAATCAAAGAAAAATCTTTCGATTTTCCATCATCCAACCTCTTTTTATTCTCACACTGAACCCTTGTTTATGAAGGAGTAGAGGTGGATGGACCCTATATATATGCCGAATTTTTAGTGCCGAATTGGTTCATATGAAATGTACTAAACACGAATTAAATCTGATCCGAATATTTTTCGTTAGACGAATTTTTCACCGTATTTTACTTATATTGTGCCGATTTATACTCGTACTTTTGTCGTTTCAAATTTTTTCCGTTTGCCGAATTGCTAACAAGGGTCATGATCGTGGACAATGTGAGGATGGATCATGACCTGTCCTAATATATAGTGATGCTATGTCTCAAGTAATTTCTATTAGGGAGACCCTACGTTGTGGCCTCAAGTCTTGGACACAAGTGATCACTATAACCCTTTTCTTTGTTGTTGGATTTTGCGGTTGTTAAGAAAGGAAACCTAACTCATGATTATCCTTCAAACTAACTCCTCTTCCTCTTTGTTATGCATCAATCATGGATAGGATGGCAGGATATCACGCACAAGATTTTTCGTTCCATTGGAATGGATCTATATAATCTTCTACGAACCGAAATTTTGTTGGAAGCTTCTGAAATTGTCCAGAATGTGGTGGAGTCTTCTTGAAGGTTCATGAAATCTCCATAGCTTTCTAAATGTTCTAGAGTCTTCTTTGAAAATATCTAGGTCCGAAAATATTTCAATAATTTATGGAATATACTGTTTCCAGAATGTTCATACAAGTCCTTTGATACCGTTATAAATAAGTGGGAGGCTCATTTGTTTCTCACCACCCAATAAGTTGTAAACTCTCTCTAGTATAGTGGAGATTTCAATCTTCCAATCTCTCTCTTTTGCTCTACGTTGTTTTCATTCTCGCTTTAGCGATCTAGCTAAACGTTTGGGAAAGACTAGCACATGCCTTCGAGTAGGTGTGTCGTACGGATCAAATTGTAGAAGAAAAAAAAATGTTAAGTGTAGGAAAAAATATTAAGTCCGTGACAAGAAGCTCCTGATGTCATATATATTTACGTCCCCGCAACAAACAATACATCTCACTCTCTGCGTATGCGTAGAATACATTAGGTTTGAACCTGCGCTTGCTCTCGTACTATGTTTAAGTCCTTGTCGCTGTACCATAACTCTAGATTTGCGGGGTGAAGGTTGAGAGTTGGTTTGTATCATTCCAACATGAATGATTCAGTAAGAACCTAGAAGATAACTAGGATAACCTGAACTGTTCATAATGATCTATGTTTGATTTTTTTTTTTTTTTTACTTATTCATCAAGATCACGGATGAAACTGTTGTCACTGGCAGACACAAAGCATGTGACTTGTCAATTCCATTAGAACTTTCTCATACAAAGAGCAAAATATTCCAGGATTTTGAAAGAGGAAGAGAACAGTATCTTCTTTAATTTCTTCTCCCTTTTGATTTCTTTTTCTTTTTCTTTTTTCCTAAGGTGTTGATAGGATAGACATTGTTCAACCACAAAGGGAGCATATGCTAAAGGAAGGTCTGTGGTTTCTATAGCTGTACTCTTTCACTTTATCATCATTACTTGTCCATGCTTACATTGCTTATCAAGTGGGTTGGGGGGGGGGGGGGGGGGGGGGGGGGGGGGGGGGGGGTGTCCATTGGGGTACTATGATCCATGCAATATAATTTTGTCGATCGCCTTTGTTTGTATCCTTTGCCTTCAGTAAATTGTTATCTTATATAAACAGATGAAACCAATATAACGACTTGGAAAGTAAATAGAAAAGAAATCAATAAAAGTCTCAGTTGTAATGATTGTCCTTGAACCAGATATATGATGTTAGTATGTGACCGTGTGATTTCAGTTCATGAAGTCAACTTGGGAATCATGTTTTACCAAAATCTCTACTGTATATATAGTTAAACATAGTTCGAGTACTCCTTGATCTTGACCGCGATCGTGCTTGATCAGAGGAACGAACTCAATTTAATCCCATTTTTTTGGAAGGAAAGAAAGAAAGAAGAGAAGAGAATACAATTCCATTGTCATGGCCTACTCTGCATTCCACCAACCACTTCCTTTTGCTTCTTCGCCATTCTTTATATGGTTTTAGAATAAGACTTATGCATGGCCCTTCCCGATGGTTGTTGATCAGTATATGTTCCCAAAGAAACCAAAGAAAGTGTTTCAGAAGGGAGGTATCTCCTCCATGGAGGGTCTCATCTTGTTGTTTGAATCCATATATAGGAAAAGCTCATGAGAGGGAAGTATATTGCAAGGAAAGCATATGCATAATTGGGTTTTGAAGCTCAATCTTAGTCTGACCTTCTTTGTTTCAGAGAAGCAGGGGTTTTAGGAAAGCTGACACAGAGTGTTGTTAGGTCGAGTCTTTCAAGGAGTTCGTCTGTGTCAGTAGTAAGAATGGTAGCTTATTCGAGAAGGCAAGCTTCCGTGGTACTAGCTGGATTCGTGTTCTTTACTCTTCTGATCTTGCCATGTATGTGTTCTTCGCCAGAACGGCCTAGATCTTCGCATACCTACAAATCAATCCAGCCCAGCTCTCTCAAGGTTACTATCCATCTCTTTCCTTCTTCTTTTTCCGCTTGTATCTGTATTCCTTCAAATTCCCCAATGTTCATTCAGTACTTTTCGTTGTTTCTAATTCAAGACAGTTGTAGAGTTTCACTTAAATCCAACTTATTGTTTGTTGATTTCTCAGTATTCGCGGTGGCATTGCATCTATCTAACTAATTTCTGCTACTTGCAGCTGACCCCTCAACTCTCCTTCCAAATTAAACTCCATGCTTTCCTCCTATGGGCTTCTCTTGGTTTCTTGATGCCTATTGGGATACTCGTGATACGAATGTCTCAGAGAGTTGAATGTTGCCAAAAGCTTAAGGTTCTCTTCTACTGTCATGTTATCTTGCAGGTTGGTTAGTTTTTCTGTTCTTCTATTCTAAATATATCACTCAAATAATCCTAAACTACTTTAACCCTCTCGTTCTCGAGCCATTACTATCGAATTGTCACGTCGTTCCTTTTCTAGATCTCTTTGGCTTATAAATGTGACATAAATATGAATGCAATTCTATATATGTAGCAAATTGCATCACCTTTTCTCTTCGCCTAGACTCTTCATATCTACAGGAACTTGGAGGATGTTCCTTGGTCATATGAGCTTAATTTGCATAGCCGAAGGTACATTGCATGGCCCTCTCATCCTCATAGCTACACTTGCTAGAAACCTGACAGAAATAAAGAGGGTTGATGTTAAGTCGATAGCCGGTCGTAGAAACTTTGTCAATTCTTGTATGGAACCTTTTCGTATGCTCCATAGCTGACTGATGGAATAAGGGTTGGATGATGATGATTATTGAGCCATTACTAACAACCTCATATAAACTTGTTCTAGGAAATAGTAATATGGTACGTATGAACCATCTAGAAATATAACTTGATTGCACATATCTTGGTCTCTTTTCCATACTGTTTCATATTTTCTTGCTCTATCCAACAATATTTGAAATGGCAGACGGTCTCAGTCCTGCTTGCTACTGCTGGGGCCATTCTCTCGATCAAGAACTTTGAGAACTCCTTCAGCAACACTCATCAAAGGACAGGATTAGCACTCTATGCACTGATACTCATTCAACCCTTGATTGGCCTTTGCAGACCCCATAGGTACGTATGCTGCCCAAACAAACATCACTCAATTCCTTCAACTATAAGACTGACCTCGCATATCTAACGATCGATTTGATCTTCTTAGAGGAATCAAAGTGAGGAGCCTATGGTATCTAGTGCATTGGCTGCTCGGAACTGGAATCTGTATAATTGGGATCATCAACATATACATTGGATTGCATGCCTACCATGTGAAGACCTCGAGAAGTGTCAGGCTCTGGACCGTTCTCTTCACTGCAGAGGTGGTCGTGATCGCCTTCTTATACTTCTTCCAGGACAAATGGGACTATATGAAGAAGCAGGGGGTGATCCTCGGGGATGAGCAGATCATACCTACTGATCAAGTGACACCTCCAGTAAGCGGCAACCAGAAAGAGTTGCGAGTGATGCTTCAGATGGTTCATTAGCTAATACGAAGAGAAGTAATGCGCTCATGAAAGCAATGGATTAGAAGATTTAAAGAGAAAATTAGGCTGAGAAGTTTTGAGAATTTGTTTGTAATATAAATTAAATAATGGTTTATACATATTACACTAGTTAATTTGCTTTGGAATCTATATATTTGGTTTTCATGTACTACAATTCAATAATGAATTGATAGGGTTCATTCAATCGAAAATCATGATATTGCAATTCCATATGTTCGTCTATGGCATGGAAAGATCAGAAACAGAACCTGACCTTATCCTATATAACTTCACTGACTGCTTAAGCTAACAACAAAATGCTAGACAAGGCCAGAGCAATCCACTGCAGAGACATGAATCAGATGTAGGAGAGTAGGCAATGCATTGCTCCCTGTCTAAAGAAAAATGTAGGAGCATGAGTGAAGAAGCAGGACATATTCTCAACCACATTAGAACACAAAATCATATATTACTGTACAGTAACACGATGCAAGAAGATTTATGTCGCCAATACTGAAAATTTTGTTTGCTTTACTTGTACTATGACCCCAACAGCTTAGTAGCGATGAAGAGTATTGTCGCTAAGGGAAGAGCTGGACATAGCCAGTCAGAATAGCCACCAGTAAGATGACAATGGGTGGGAGAATGACAAATGCTCCGATTGTTGCAAAGAAAACAGTATCATTCCTGCCGGAGACTTCGTTCAGGTAAGCCTGCCGCTTGATATTTCTCTTCTGTGAGATGGTCAAGGTACTCTGCGTTGCTGCCAGCCGCTTACCTAGCGGAAGGCTGAACTCACCGCGTCTGTCTCCAACTAGATCCGAAAGTTGTTCACGGATCGTAGGTCTTGAAGGGCTGACTGTGCTCTCAGTACCTAGTGAACAGTCAGTCGAAAGATCATGGTGAAGATGGAGAGACGAGAGCTTGTAGTATTTATTGAGTCAGGTGGGAAACGATTTGCTTACCACTGCCAGGGGAAGTGGAAGATGTCAGTTGTTCCAGAAGATCCAACTGGGCACGCGATGAAGAGCCTGTGTATATCACAAAGACGAAGCAATTAGCATAGAGCCCCATATCATAGAATGCAACACTGAACAGAACAAACTTTCTGAAGTCATCCTGTCATGTGTGGACTCTTAATATGAAACATTAAAGTACTCATCACTTGAGGAAGATTAATGATAAACTAGGTTACTATGCATATGGCACAAAGTCCAAATATTATCAGCAACAATTTGTCGATCGAGACATGATCTCCAGAGTTCAGGCACTTCGTGACACAGTAACAGACCAGCCTTTCCTTTCTGCAGTCAATTGGTGATAGGCAAAATTCTTATCCAGCTACATACAGTTTCAACATTTTCATTAGATTTTTAACCTATGTTACATGAATACAAACACGGATACAGATAATCACAACATCTTCAAATAGGTATGTTTGTAGCCACTAGTCACCTATGTTATAGAATATAGACACGGATACGGATACAGACATGTTGGTATATTAGAATAAGTATATTGAAATATCCTGTGGGTATATTTGGTATGTCAAATAGAATATCATGTTGGTATATATGGTATGTCAAAATATGCCACAGGATATTCCACAGAGGGTTTAATGTAATGAGGAGGATTGTAAGGCTATATATAGCCATGAGATTATCAATAAAATCAACACAAATATTCAACATGGTATCAGAGCCACCAAAAATCCTAGACGTCGCCACCTTTCCCAAACCCTAACCCTAGTCGTCACCGCCATCACCAACCGCACCACCACAGCCGCCGCCGCCACCAGCCGTTGCACGCCGCCCCCGCCGCACACCGACCCTACTGCCACCAGCCGCTGCACAGCCGCACGCCGACCACCTCGCGCACGAGCAGGCCGCTGCTCTGCGGACACCTCCGCCGCACGCGCGCGGCTGTTGCCACTGCTGCTGCTCGCGACGACCGCTGCTCGGAGACACCAGTCCGACGGCGCCCACTCGCTTGTCAGTCGGCCCACCGCCACCGCGAAACCGCGGTTTCCAAAGTCTCCCGTGGGGTCCTTCCGGACGTTGAAGGCTTAGTTCTGATAGGAGAGAGACATGATCGGATCTAGGAGCGGGTGTGAGGTGATCAGAGAAGAGGAGGATCGATGGAGGAGATCATCAAGAAGTTGGATCCTACGGAGGTTGCAACGTTGATGAAGCTGATGAAACTGTCGGCTGGTGAGAGCGCGACACGAACATCGACAAAGTTGGAGCTTCCCTCCATCAATCTAAAGCTTGATGGACCAGCTACCTACCTGAGTTGGTCACGGCGGGTGAGGAGAATCCTCGCAGGAAAGAACCTAGAGGGTTTCCTGTCAGGAGAGAAGACAGAGCCGGACGAGGGCTCGGCAGGACGTGGCGAGTGAAAGTCCACTCTTATGGTGATCTACATTTGGCTTCTCAATTCTTTAGTCTAGTCGATTGCTTCCACAGTGAATGGCATCGAGATGGTGAAGGACGTGTGGAAGAAATTGAGGAGGACCTACGATGGTGTAGGAAACAACTTGCGGATTTTTTCAGATCAAGGGGAAGATCGACGACACCGTACAGGAAGAGAAGACGGTACAGGAGTATGCCACGGAGTTGGAGCGTCTGTGGTTGGATTACGATTACTCCTCAGATCGGACGAGCTGCGGGGCCCGAAGTGTAAGGAGAGACATGTATGTCTGCAGGAGAGGGCGATGAAGTTCCTTAAAGGGCTGGCTGCAGTATTTTCTCAGAGGACAGCACTACTTCTAACCCAACCGAAGATCCCCACCCTTGAGGAGGCTATCTCGGTCATGATCCAGGAGGAGACTCGCATCAAGCTGCAAGCAGGAATAGGTGGTCCTCTTGAAGTAAAGTCAGCATTGGCGGCTACTAGTTCGAGCGACATAGGGCCTAAGGGAGAGCCCTGGCAGCACAACCAACAGTGCTACAACTGCGGAGAGATGGGACATCATCGGTATGCTTGCACCAAACCACCTAAGGAGGAAGATCCAGGTGGTGGACATGGACAGTTCGGTGGACGTAGACATTTTAGAGGACATGGCCATGGTCGTAGGGGTCGACGAGATGGTCGAGTAGGTTATCGAGTGAACCTGCTGGTAGCAGAAGGGGATGAGGGAGCTAGTAGTACCTTTACTGAGGAGGATGAGGCACTAATGGACATGTTGAAGACACTCAGGAGGAAGCAGAGAGTGTCAAACGATGGAGACAGGAGGAGTAGAACCAAGGAGGCGTCAACCTCATTCTTCGCTGGAGGTAACGTCGCTACGTATGCCCATCCATCAGAAGGTACTGACGACTCACTCGTCCTTGCATCTATGTCTTTCCTTAAATCATCGGACTGGATTATCGACTCGGGGGCATCTCGACATATGACGAAAAATGCTAGTGAGTTCTCCTCCTATACTCACCTAGCATCGGCAGACAGTATTCAAACAGTTGATAGTACTTTCCAGCCAGTGGTCGGTAAGGTTACTATAAATTATATAGGTTCAGTAAAATTATCCAATGTTTTGCATGCTCCATCTTTTCCAGTCAGTCTTTTATCCATTAGTTCTATAATCCTTCAACCAAAATGCATTGTCTCTTTTGATATTCCTAAGGTAATCTTCCAGGAGAAAGACGATACGAAGACTTGGGACTGGCACTTGGCATGAGGGACTGTAGTACCTGGATGTAGAAGGGCTGGATTCAGCATTGATGTCTATGACAGAGAAGGCAGGAATGGGAGGAATGAAGATGAGTGTCGTGGATACATGAATACTCCACCATAAGAGGTTGGGACACTCATCTTTTGCTACTTTAAGTAAATTGTATCCAACTATTTATGAGAAAACAAATATGAAAAAAACTAGTATGTGATGCATGTGATTTGGGCAAACTTACTAGGAGCTCATATGCTAGTACGGGTCATAGGAGCTCGTCTGTTTTTGATGTAATACATTCTGATGTTTGGGGGCTATGCGCCATTACTACTATGAATTGTTACAAGTATTTTGTTTTTTTTATTGATTGTTCTTCTCGTGTCACTTGACTGTATTTGATTAAGAATAAGAGTGATGTATCTACCTGTTTTCGGGACTTTCATAAACATGTCCAGACTCAGCAGGGCACTTACGAAATACTTGTCAGCCCAAGGGATACAACATCATACTACCTGTGCATACACACCAACACAAAATAGAGTAGCAGAAAGAAAAAACAGACACCTTCTGGAGGTGGCAAGAAGCATGATGATCGATATGAATGTCCTACAAAGTCTGTGGGGTCATGCAGTGTTGACAGTAACTCAACTAATCAATAGGATACCCTCGAAGATACTGGGATGGAAGTCTCCATGTGAAATATTGCAAGAAAATAATAGTGGGATACTCCCACTGAAGGTGTTTGGCTGCGTGTGTTTTGTGAAGGACAACAGATCGTCAGTTGGAAAACTTGATCCTAGAGCAGTCAAGTGCATCTTCGTGGGCTACTCGGCGACTCAGAAAGGATATGTGTACTGGAGCCCAGTAGAGAAGAAGAAGTTTGTGAGTATGGATGTTCACTTCAGGACGCATGAGCCATACTACCGTCAGGAGGAAACCTCAAACAACTCACCTGATACTGCGAGTATGAGACGAGAGGGGGAGATTGATGAAAGCCTGGTGACCGATTTAGGAGTATGGCATGGAGGCGCGGTTGAGGAGGAGCAGAAAGGTGAAGAGGAACAGGAGAAGGAGATGAGAGGTGCTAGGCCCACGGCTCAGGAGGAGATACTTACCTACAGCAAGAGAGGGAAGCAAACTGCAGGACCAGTACATACAGTGCCAGTGCCAAGTCCCTTGCCTGCGCCCGTCTCGACTCCTAAGACACCTACACTACCACCAGATTCTCCTTCAGGTGATATCATTCTTCCTACTCCTCCCACATCTATTTCTCCCACACCTACTCCTCCCATACCATTATCAGTACGGAGGACCACTCGCAGCAATACGGAAAATCCTCCTATTAGATATGGTTGGAACCTTGCTCAATTTGTTTTATATGATCATATTTTCTCTTCTCATGGAGCATTCATTGCGTCTTTGGATAGTATTACTGTACCTAATAATTGGCAGGGTGCCAAGAACGATACAAAGTGGAAAGCGACGATGCACGAGGAGTTGGAGGCTCTTGAGAAGAACCACACTTGGGAGATGGTAAAACTGCCAGAAGAAAAGAGAGCAGTCGAATGCAAATAGATCTTTACAGTGAAGCAGAACCCAGATGGACAGGTTGAGCGCTACAAAGCTCGACTGGTGGCAAAATAATACAGTCAGACGTACGGCATTAACTATGACGAGACCTTTGCACCAGTGGCAAAGATGAGCGCTGTCAGGACCCTGATTTCTCTGGCAGCAAATGGTTGATGGAAGCTACACCAACTGGATATAAAGAATATATTTCTTCATGGAGATCTAGTAGAGGAGGTGTACATGAAAATATCACCATGATTCGGCACCAATCAGATAGTGGACAAGGTCTACAGGTTAAAGAAGTCCCTCTATGGACCGAGGCAGTCTCCTCGAGCGGAGGCCATATCGGCATATTCAGGAAGAAAATGATAGGAATGGGATATCGGCATATCAATGCTGATCATACTGTATTCTTCCGTCGCAGTGGAGGCCATATCACCATGCTTGCGGTGTATGTAGACGATATGATTATCACAGGAGATGATGAGCAAGAGATCGCTCGACTCAAGGAAAAGCTTGGCTTGGAATTCGAGGTGAAGGATCTTGGCCTTCTTCGGTACTTCCTTGGAATTGAGATTGCTCGAGAAGAAGAGGGGATTGTTCTTTCTCAGAGAAAGTATGCACTAGATCTTCTTACAGAGACAAGGATATTGACATGCAAACCTGCAGCGACATCAATAGATCAGAGGTTCAAGCTGGCTGCTGAGACTGGGGAACCATTTGACCTGGATAGATACCAGAGACTGGTAGGCAAGTTGATCTATTTGAGCCATACCGTCCTGATATCTGCTTTGCAGTAAGTGTGGTGAGCCGCTACATGCATGACCCACGGAAGGGTCATATGGATGCAGTGTACCAGATTCTGAGATACTTGAATGGTGTCCCCGGGAAGGGACTGATACTCAGGAAGAATAATCACGTGAGCATCAAGGGCTACTGTGATTCTAACTGGCTGTGCTGATGACAGAAGATCTACCTCGGGATATTGCATATTTGTAGGAGACAATTTGGTCTCTTAGAGGAATAAGAAGCAGCCAGTGGTAGCCAGATCGACAGCTGAAGCGGAGTACAGAGCTATGGCCTTGGGAGTTGTAGAGCTGCTATGGTTGAAGAATATGCTGGTGGAGCTGAAATTGGATCAAGGAGCTAAGATGAAGCTGTGGTGTGACAACCAGTCAGCTATTAGTATCACCAACAATCCAGTACAACATGATAGGACCAAACACATCGAGATCAATAGGTTCTTCATCAAAGAGAAGTTGGATAGTGGACTACTGGAGTTAGGCCACGTTCCAACCAAGGATCAGGTAGCAGACGGACTGACCAAAGGACTTAAGCTTTGTGAGCATGATTAGAGGATGTAACAAGATGGGTTTAGTGAATATCTTTCGTCCATCTTGAGGGGGAGTGTTGGTATATTAGAATAAGTATATTGGAATATCCTGTTGGTATATTTGGTATGTCAGAATATGCCACAAGATATTCCACAGAGGATTTAATGTAATGAGGAGGATTGTAAGACTATATATAGCCATGAGATTATCAATAAAATCAACATAAATATTCAACAAGACACGATAAGAATATGTTTTTCCGTGTCCATGCAACATAGATTTTAACAGAAACGGATTGAGGATTCTACCTGATAAACTAGGCTCCTCTGCAACTCCATCAGATTGAGCTGTTTTACTATGGCAAAGATGCTTGTCCGTGCTTGACAGTTTGATCAGGGAAGCAGCATGGTTCTTTGTTGCCGGCAGCCTCTCTGCAACCTGAAACCCAAGACCAGCAGTAGTTGGGAGAGAGGAGGAAGAAGGGGGAAACTTCCAGGCCATGAAGAGTGGATCCTTTGAAGCTTTGGAAGCTTATGTTTTTCCTGTTACATTACATTTAGTTCCATCCACAGAAAATGATTCATTCAAGCTCTGCATTTGTCTTCATATTAACATTACATTCACTTCCATCCACAAAAATGAGTAGCCCACAGCACATGACTTGAACTCGTATCTGTGAATTCAGTAGGCTCCACTGCAGGTCAGAAGAGAGGCTGATATCCACACATGATAGACCAATCCTAGTCTCAAGTCTCAAGATTAATAATCTGGCACCTACTCAAACTGAGGAGTAACTTGAGGATTCCATGAATTCAGGTTTTAACTATTCCAGTTCAAGCCAAATTTTCATGTAATTGAGTTGGACCAGGATGGTTCTTATCAAGTTGAATCGTACAGGGAAAGAGATCAATTACTGCAATTGACTCGGATTCACCAACTTAAAATCTTTCCTGAAACTAGACACTTCATGCTCATTTTCGGGAGCTCAACAGATCTATTTAGGTTAGCACAGATTGCATTTCTCATCTTTGAAGCGCGTCTGTAAAATAACATGGTGACTACTAGCTGATCAATCACTTGATGCACTTCAATTGTATCCATGTAACTTTAACAACCAAGAGATCGGTAAGAAGAAGTAAATAAGAGACTCTGGAACCTGGATTCATACTTGTGTTGGCACTTTTATACTTCTTTCTCAAATTGCATACAAAATTTGCAAAACCAAGAAGTTGGACAAAGATGGTTCTTATACTTATTTAGGTTACATTGGGTGTGATTATTATCAAGTTGAATCGTACGGGGCTAGAGATCAATTACTGCAATGGACTCGGATTCACCATCTTAACCTTCAACTTAGATTAGCATACATTGTTTCTCATCTTTGAAGCACATCTGTAATAACAAGGTGACTAGCTGATCACTTGATGCACTTCAATTGTATCCATGTAACTTTATCAACCAAGAAATAGGTAAGCAGAAGCAAATTTGCAGTATCAGCCGATATCGATCTAATACAGCTGACACCGATACGAGTTGACATGTCAAAATCCGATACCTATCGATACTCTCCTATACCGACATCGGGTGTCTCTTTTACAATCAATCCGGCAAAGAAAATTGAATGAAAAAGACCAATTAACAAGGGTGTAAAATCATAGTAAGGTTGTAAAAGCATGTAAAAGAAGAAAACTTATCTATCGCATGTAAACCAATCGGCAAGGGTGACTTACTATTTCATTTAATTCCAAAACTACTAAGAAACAAAACTGCAGCGAACTGCTTCATTGATGGTAAACTTCTATATTTGACAGACAACTGAAATCTTTCACTCTGAGCAGAAGAGTTGAGATCCGCTTCTCAAATTTATAGTAGAAACGAAGATATAACAAAACGAAAAAGTAAGAAGTTATCGGTTCTTTGGCGGAGTAGGTGTTGCTGCATCATCATCATACAAGGACCTCAGCTGCCTGTTGATAAGCTTGCTGTTGTGGAGAGCCTGCTGCAGTTCCATGTCATCCGACCACCATTGCTCCAGCCCATGAGCCTCCAGAAACTTCTGCTGCCCCTTCGACATCACAAACAGCTTCGCCGCACCCCCGCCCCCCGTGCCGCTCAGGCCCCCAGCATCCCCCCGGGGAACTGCGGCGACCGCGGCGGCCCCGGCAGCAGGGTCGTTGTAGTAGCAGCAGATGTAGTCGTTGCTGTTCACGTAGAGATGCGGCGCCCATTTCTTGATCTCTGTAGACCACAGCCTCCTCCTCTTCTTTCCCTCTTTCTCCACCACGGCAGTCGTGGCACTCGACGAGGACGACGACGGCAGTGCCGCTGTCATCCTCCTCCAGAGATGGCCGGCCCTCTCGCCGATGCTCCTGAGGCCCATCGCGAGGGAAACGGAGGGGGGGTTGAAGAGGTGGCACTCGACGAACACCCCCTGCCTGGCCAGCGCCTTGCCCACCTGCAGCGCGAACCCGGCCCCGAGGGAGTGGCCGCCGACGCAGACGTTGGCGCTGCCGAACCTCCGGGCCGCGGAGGCGAGCGCCTCCAGCGCCCCGGCGAAGCGGACGGAGCCCCTGAGGCTCTCCCAGGCCAGGAAGCGGAGGTCGTCCTGGAGGTCCCTCCGTATGGTCGGGCGGTTGAGCAGCGTGCCCCGCAGGGCGAGGACGGCCCGCGGGGCGCCGCTCGGCCTCATCAGGATGAGGTCGGAGAGGGCGGCGGAGCGGTCCCACTCGAGGACGGCCCCGTATATGGAGCCGTCCCTCTCGTCGACCAGGGTCTCGGCGAGCTTGTATTTGAAGGGCTTCCACCACTTGGGAGCGAGGCCATCAGCCTCGCTTCTCTTCTCTTGACGGTCCAGCTCCAGCAAGTACACCGACTGAATGAAACACGCCACCACCATCCTCTTGTACTTAGGATCCTTCCTGAAACAAAATTTTCATTGCACCACTAAATTATAACAGACCAGTAAAGACCCCCAATGTAGCTCACAATTAACCAACGTTGCACCGACACAGATACGATACGATACGATACGACCCACAGACACGGCATTGGTTTTTGCTGTGTCCTAATGTGATGATGATGCAGACAGAAAAGAAAAAAGATTTTCCACAATTGAAGCATAGAAGGGGCCATGTAAATTAGAATCCATGAGTAGCAATTAATATACTCAAATCATATTACTAAATACTCAAATCATATTACTAAATCTGGTTATTTTACTGTTTAGGAAAAATAAATATAGGAGAGTTTCCGAATCAGGATATGGACTTAATGGAAGAAAAAAGGAGAATATTATACCATATAGAAAGCACATGAAATGAGATTATATAAGGCAACATATCCTAATTTCCTAATATAGAATATATATATATATATATATATATATATATATATGATCAGCTAACAGACATGCATGGTGAAAGAAGAAGGAAAGGGAAATGAAGGAAGGAGAATGACGTACCAGGTGGAGCATATGATGTCCTTCCAGTTGGGAGAGGAGAGATTGCGAGGTCCGCAGACATGGAAATCATAAGGATGGGGTGGTGCTGCTTGGCCGGCTAATAATAATTCTTCTTCATCAACCTTTGTTTGTGGACCAGCTGCTGCTGCTGCTGCTGCTGCTGCACATTGTCCTTCTTGTTGCTCTCCTCCAGTACTAGTCACAGTTGTTGTAGCCATCATCTTCTTCCTAAACCATGATCCTTGTCCTCCTCCTCCTCCTGCTGCTCCATTATTGGTGATTTCCTCGAGTACAGAAGAAACAGAAGAGGAGGAACTTGCCATTGGAGTACTGGCAGCTTCTCCTCCTCCTTCAATAGCCTCCTCTTCGACTCCTTTTCCTTCTCCTACTATTCTTCTAGTATTGAGCATCTCTTTTTCTTCTTCCTTCTTCTTCTTCTCTTGCATTGGGAATCAGGAGAATATAATGAAGCAAGAAGAGAGAGAGAATTGCAACGGTCGAAAATATGTGATGGGAATAATAATAATAAATATATATTGAACAAGAGAGAGAACGAGAGAGAGAGGCCGGTACAGTACAGATGGAATGGGGAATAATGGCCACTTTGATGATGGATTATCTACTACTACTATATTTACGCGCATTCAATTGGGCTAAGTAAGCTATTCTTCGATGGGTCCGTGGGTGGGTGGGTGGGTGGTTCCTCTCTCTATATGTATATATATACGCTTTCATTTATTTAATCTTTCTTTACGTTACTCGTATTTTTTTCAATCCGCGTTGTCACTCGTGAATGAGTTCCCCATCCATCCCCCAACGGTCATATTTTCTTTTTGTTGTTGTTTACTACAAGGCCCACCATCTATTTCAATAATATCCCGGCCCCTGCCGTTTAGACCTCGTTTGGTCGCGGAAAAAAAATAAAAATTAATTCCTATCTTTCATTCTTTTCTTTTTTTTTGGAAAATTATAATTTTTATGGATTGTTTCCGTGTTTAGAAATTAAAAAAATAAATTTAAATGAATACTTGGAGGTGAAAAAATGAATTATTACTTGGATTGATGGAACAATTTTTCTCGCTAATTTTTTTTTCAATTGGGAATCATTACTTTGGCACCCATAGGAAAGTAACGATTTACCTTTTCCAATCTCATGATTCAGCGAACCAAACGAGGTGATTCCGGCTCGATAATTGTCTAAGTTGTGCTCAAACGAGACACTCTGTTGTTGGTCCATGGATACACGGAATTTTAGAGTTAATTATTTAAATGGTGTCTCAGTTTTGGTGATCGAACTTTTTTTGGTTAATTTAATATTTAAGCTTTATATTTTGGTTTAATGACTGTCTGAACTAGATTTCGTTATATTTTTGGATGAAAATCGATAAAAATGAACATACAATGGTCGTGTGCCTTATTTTTCATAGTTCTTTTGTCATATTTTTGTGAAATTCTACATAAACAAATAGCTTTTATTGAGTACAAAATGACGGCTCTACAATCAATTCTAGCCGACGTATCGGCTGGTCATGACCAAAATAATCGTAAAAGTAAGATACGTGACCATCACATGTCCATTGTTAACGATTTTCATTCAAAATACCAACGAAATCTTACAAAACGATAAAAGTTTCCAAAAATTTACTCCAACGAAAGCTTTCGACAGATGGTTTGGCGGAAATTGGACATGTCTAATTTTTGCCAAACGGTATGTAGGATTTTGAGCATTTGTGGTTTGTTTTGGTTCATGCCGGTTTGGTTTTTATTTTGTTTGATTTACTAAGTAACTTTTGGTTTCTTTTATTTTGGTTTGTTTCATAGTAACTAGTGTGGTTTGTTTTATTAGGTTTGGTTTTTTAGTTGTTTGGTTTAGGTTGATTTTTTTTTTTTTTGAGTCAAAAGGCTAGTCCAACGTTCCAATTCCAATTCCAATGTTCATTTACAACGACTATTTCATATCATCTATAAATTGAGGCATGGAAGTATCAAATGAAACAATCTCTTTCTCTCTCAAATTTTTCACTCTCTTCATAGTATAAACAATCTCTTCATCTCTCAATTTTTTTTCATTCTCTTCATATTATAAAATAAAGTTGTAGTGAAAGAAACTTTAGTGAAAGAAAGTTGACTTTTATATAAAATTTTATTTCTAATACACTAGTACAAAAGAAAGTTTAATGAAGATACTATCTATCTTCCCTGTCTGTCTGGTTGCCAATAGTCTGGACGGTCAACTTTCCTAAGATTGAGTCGCGCTCTCCTGTCACGATCCGCTACCCAAATTATTGGGCCGGGCCGAGGCATGTCCAGCCTACGCTTGGTTAAAGCGTAGTAAGCTGTTCTAAATATAGACAATAAAGGATCTAAGCTGCTAACAGTTATAATATCACATTTAAAAGGTTCATCACAACACAGCATCTATAAGCGAAAGTAAAATAAGTACGGACTTAATAAAATACTTCCAAAGTATCTAACTGGAGACAAAGTCCAGTGACTACAAGATATAGTCTAAACAGTTCAATAACTAAACCAAAAAGAATCTAAGCGAGACTACCAAGCGAGGTTCCCTGCGGAGACTTCCTCGGGAGCAAAAGCCTTGTCCTCTGTAGTGGGTCCATAGAAAAGATCACAGAGCAAATCTTCCTCCGAAAGTATGCCTACAACGTTATCCTGTCAGGACGGGAGCAAGTACTGATTGTACAAACTAAACATACTGAGCATGGAAAGAAAAGAGATGTAGTAAATAAGAATCATGGCATGTCTCATGCCGTATCACAATCATGTCATATCACATATCTATCATGTCAGGAATACATTTGCCATGGCGACATATGTATATCTAGAGTTTAAAACTAGAGCAGGTACGTGATCGTCAATAGGTGTACAATGTGCAGGGGCACGTAATGAAATGTACTTCCATACAAGTGATACGGCGATAGATGTACATATGCACAAATCCGCTTTGATAAAAAGGCCTACGGTGCAGTAACATATAAAATAAAACTTTGCTCGAGTACAGTAGAGGGGGCATGATCACGTACTCAACTATCAGTTTTTCCATAACCCAGATTCTAACATGTGAAATATACAAGAACAGCCTAAAACATGTGAGAGATACGAGAACAGTATAAAACATGTGAAAGATACTGGGAGCAGTTTAAGCATGGCAGGTACTGAGAGCAATTTAAAACATGGTAGGTACTGAGAGGAGTATAATTAAAGCATGTGAAGCATACACTAGATATATAGAAACCTGTAAGATACGATTTTTAGTTTAAGTCACTGTATTAACATGGTTCATACGCAATTCATTATCATATGCAGTAAAATAAAGTTTGTAGGGGTACTCGCCTCGAGCAAGGCAAGAATACGAGTATGAAGATATAGATGTCCGGTGTCCTGTCAAAATGATACACAATTTCAGTCTCTAAACTATGTTCAAGATTTTACACTAGTGGTGTGACACGACTCCTAACTGGATACTAGCTAAGGGATGTCCTAGCATAGAAAATCAATTTGGGGTGACACTAAGCCTATAACCAACCATTAGAACCCTTTAGAAACACAGAGATCATTTTAGAGTTTTACAAAGACCAAACATATAAATATATATACTAATAATAATAATTAATTACAAATTAAGGATGATACATAAAATCTACAGATGTTGGCGGATGATAAAATAAATATCACCAACGTGTCCAGAATGGTCAAATTAGCTAGAATAGCCTACCCATGAGTCCAATTTGGACACAGGAGTAAAATGGTAATTTCGGATCAAAATGATGTCTGCCGTTAGACACTTTGCACCGAAAAACGTGTCAGGATAGAAGTCTACAAAACCCAGCAAATTATATGTCCACGTATCCAGAATGATGATACGAACCCAATGGTATGTCCGAAATGGAATTCCGATAACCCGATCACAAAATGGTCCGTTGACCCGGACTGTGGGACCTGCTTTGCACCAAAATGCGTGTCAGGGCCCACGTTCTCCAAATCAAGCAAAATTTATATAAAAATATGTCAGAACGACGCCACGAGTCTACTGGTGGTGTCAGAAATTGAATCCGGAGTCCCGGGTTCAAAAATAGAATTTTACAAGTGCAAAATTAAGAATCCGGACGGCCAACTTTGGCGTCGAATTCGACCAACCAAACATGCTCATAATGAAACGAAACTTAAAAGGCAGGAAGAGGGTTATACCAGCTATGCACAAGAACTAGTGGCACGCCAAACGGAGCTGCGACGGCGGAGTTACGAGCTGACGAAGTTGGCTCCGCAAAACTGTCCAAAAATAGTACAATTTAAAACGTCAACTTTGTGGCCGATTTTGATGTATCAAACGACTAAATTAACGGACAAAATTTGAGGGGAGTGAAGGTCTATATATCGAGATTGTGACGGAGTAAAGAGTTCGCCGATCCAACGGTTGGATCGTCCAGAAAACACGTGCAAAGTTGCTGTCCTGAGACACGTATTCTGGCCTCTCCAACACGCGCATCACGACGGGATTCCGTGCGAAACGCACGAATAGCCCATGTCGTGTGTCGGGGACGACGGAGGCGGCAAGGGGGGGTTCAAGGGGTGCTCACAGTGGCGAGGGCCGGCCACGCGGTGGCGCACGGCGACGGCGGCACGCGGTGGCACGGTCGCTGCTGCTGCTGCACGCTGCTACTGCTGGTGCGCGGCTGCTACGCTCGCGCGCGGCGACGGCTGCGGTGGTGGTGGAGATGGTGTTGATGATGGTGTTGGTGTTGTTATCAGCTAGGGAGGAGGAGGAGGCCGAGGAGGAGAGGAGAAAGAAAAGGGAGGTGGCATTCGGTAGAGAGGGGGTGGGGTGGTGTGTGTGTGTTGTGTTTAGAGGAGAGAGAGATATATATTTGTGTGTGGATGTGTGTGTAATATGTATAGAAAGAGAGAGTGTGGGAATAGAGAGAGAGATATTTGAGAGAGAGAAGGGGTGAAGTCGGTTAGAGAGAGGGGGTGCTCTTGCTGTAAAGGAGGGGGTGAGGTGTGTGTGTGAGTAATAAGAGAGAGAGAGAGTTAGATATTTTATATATATGTGTATATATATAAGAGATAAAAATAGGATATTTGTAAAGTAGAGAGAGGAAGAGATATTTTTAAATAGAAAAAAAGAGGGAAATTATGTGGGGTATTTGGGTAGTCACGAGAGGACAACATGGAGCTTGGGTTTGGGTTCGGTTGAGCCGGGTTGGGTCAAAATCGGACATGGTGAAATAATTGAATTTAAATAGGTATTTATGATCATGGGTAAATAAGTAACGTGCGGGAACTCAAATAAATGGGACACAAGTGTCATGTGGGTAGTAGGCTTCATGTGGGCCATGTCCATATGTTGGACTGACAGGTTGGATCGATGTCGGGTCCCCACTTAATGTAGTCTCCTGCACCTATCTGGATTAGTCTGGAGTCAGGTAGACCTGTAGAAATTTTGATAGGCTTAGGGGTCCATGCTTCTAACAAGTGCATTTAAGCACTATAGCATAATACCATAGGCATGTCCAGAGGGTATGATGACCTGGGAGACAAGTACCACAGGCATGTGAAGCTACTTCCCAATTTCATGGGTTCAGGGGTGAAGGTAGTTCCTAGTTACTAAACTAAATTTGTGTAAGCTGATGTCCAGTATAGGAAGTATAGAGAATGGAGTTTTACCATATATATAAACATATAGGTTGTCATACAAACATGAGATGCCAAACCAAGTCAACTTACCTGGTTAATGAAACCAATTCCTATGAAGACCAAAAGACTAAACCCTCAACTATATAAAGTATTTCCTTGCTTAACTTATTTATTGACATAGTAAACTTATAAAACAGGTTAATTGGGCTTTGACTCGGTGCATCGACCCGTACCAGCAGCTCAGGACCTAAGGCAAGTATACCTTGCCTTTCTACACAGCTTTATTTATATGCACTGTCTTTTATTTATATCCAGTTTCTCATAATGTTACCATGTATCTTTCATATCCTATTTATATGCTTGTATCATTGCTATATAGACCGTGTTCACAGTTAGCTTTTGTCACGCCCCAGAACCAGAATACTGGAGAGCGGGGGCAGACATAGCCAGCTACGTATAACGGAATGGAATCCACACCGCTATACGGTCACGGCTGTCTAGATATGTGAGGGTTTCACTACAATCCATCAGTCTCTTAAGGTCATAAAATAGCCTATTGTCTCAATCTCAGCCAACTAATAATAGTTACAAGATGTCAGACCACCAAATACACAATAGTAAGGCGTCCCATACATTATATATTCGGAATGATCATGAAGCTAGTCGTTACAAAATGTGAGGACTAGCAAGAGTTCAGTCATACATGATCAACCCCCGGGGCTTGTCAATCATGTTACAGCCCGTAGGCAGACAGTAAGTAAGTACAATCGAACTAACACTTGCTCGTCGACTAAACGCCTCAAAAGAATAATTTACAATATTACAGTGGAAGAACAAAAAGAACCCACTCGATGCCCTGGTTACGCCTGGTGACCACCATCGGGCTGAAATGCAGGGAGATCCTTTGGTGCTGCTCCGGTATCTGGCCATACAAAACCAGCTGGGTCAGACCCCAGAAAGAGCAAGTGCCACAAAGGAGGCTTCACTTAAGAACTAAAGCCAACAAATCATTAGCATTCAACAGGTAAGAAAATAACAATAAATAACGCAGATTGAGGTTTGTGCACTACCAATGCACTTATCCCAATCAGAGAAAATAATTAAGCGAAGCATCATTGACATAAAAGAACTGGAGAATCATGCTAAATAAAACATAGCTGGACAATATATGAAGAGAAAACGAAGGTACTATTCCGGAAGCCAGGTTACAATCCTTAAACCAAACAAGGACCGAGATTGTAACCCTTCGCCTGAACAGAACTTGGTCTCTGATCATTTATTGCTATAGGTGACAATCATTAAGGTGAAAAGGAGAGAGTACAATGATAAAAATGACAATGAAGAGTGCAATACGCTAGAGTGACAATAGAGTACAATCGTTATAGTGACAATCTGGAGTGACAATCATTATAGTGACAATCTGGAATGACAATCATTCAATCATTCTGGTACAATCTTACAATCAATCAATTCTAGACAATACTATACTGGACTAGACTCCATCCAAGCAATCACGGCCAATCATTGCCTACGGCTTTCTACATTAACTAACTAGGGTTATCACAATCCTAGTTACTAGCAAGATGCAATGAGATGCTCCAAGTAGTCACAGGCCCTGCAGCTATCCAGGTTATCCAGGCAATCATTATAGTGACAATCTAGAGAGTACAATACATTAAAGTGATAATAGAATTCAATCATTTAAGTGACAATGGTGGGTGCCCCACATAACAATGGGCTGGAAATGTGCCCTACTCGTCGGCAGGCTACAAGTCCAAACATTTGCGGCTGGGATAACGGGATCGCCTGTAACTGGGGAACATCTCTTTATGACTAGTGAATTATACTAATCATTAACCTTAGTCCATTTCAGTAGGTACTCCTGACCCTGGTACTCAGGAGTCCCCTCCTAGACATGATGCAAGACAGGACTGAATTATTTGTACAAGCACAATCGCCCACGGTGTCCAGATTAATTATACATGTCATGTCATGTCAGGTAGCCGTCGCAACAGCTATTCGAGATAATCATGTCAGGTTATCATGCCAAGTGTACTTGTCAGGAGTGCGCCACGACGGACCACTATCAGGTCATGTCAGGTTATTCATGTCAGGAGTGCACCACTACGGGTCACCATCGCGTTATGCTCAATTATCAATTCCAAACATATCAAGTAAATTCGTGATTATCAAGTTCATAACAAAAGACGTAAAATATCTAATAAAATATCAATATACAGGGCTATAGAAGAGCCAAGCTTAAGGAAAATAAAACCAAACTGGCACGTTGACATAAGACCAAGTCAGCCAAAGGCCATACGCTCGGTGCAAAAGTCATACGCTCAGGTCAGGCTACGCTCAGGTCAGGCTACGCTCAGGTCAGGCTACGCTCAGTCATACGCCTCCAAAAGGCAGCGTATGAACTCCATATGACTCCTTGTCACACAAGTGAGCGTATGCAAGACATACGCTCCAAAAGGCAGCGTATGAACTCCATACGACTCCTTGTCACACAAGTGAGCGTATGCAAGACATACGCTCCAAAAGGCAGCGTATGGACTCCATACGACTCCTTGTCACACAAGTGAGCGTATGCAAGACATACGCTCCAAAAGGCAGCGTATGGCAACTCCTTGTCACACAAGTGAGCGTATGCAAGACATACGCTCCAAAAGACAGCGTATGGATCGGACTGCGCTGCACTAAAGAGCACGCGCAGCTCAGTGGCGCAAGCTAAAAAGCTCGTGTACAATGCTCACTGTCTTCTCCAAATCAGCAGGAACTCCATGGTTGAACCCAAAGCTTCAAAAGTCCATAACTTGGTCAAAACAAGTCCAAATCCAACTTTTCAAAGGTCAAAATTGGGTAGAATAAAATTTTCTACAACATGGAACCATCAAAACTTGAAAACAAAGAAGTTTGATAGATCAAAACTACCAAAATCCAAAAATAACTAATTTCTAGATCTACAAAAATTAAAGCCTCAAAATGGAAAATGACAAGTTCTAATGTGTCTTAGAAACATGAGGAGAAGCTAATGGAACAATAAAAATGGGTTCTCTTGTGGAAGCAAGTTGCACTTGCCTAAGGGGTGTTCTTGGTTGGTGGTGGGTTTAATGGAGAAGGAAGAAGAGTTAATGAGAAAGTGGAGGAAAGAGAAAAGTTAGGTGGGTTATAAATGGGGATGGTGGTGGTAGGTAGGGGGTTCACCCCTATGGTTCATAATGAACCAAGACAAAACCAAGCCAAGCCGAACCAACCAAGGAATAAACCAAGCCCAAATAAACCAATAATCCATTAAAACCAATTAAACTATCAATGCCAATAAAACCAGCCAATGCAAAATAAACCAAGATAACTAACCATGAATAAAATAAAATATGGGTCCAAAATACGTATACGTACACTAAATACGTATCACGAATTTGGGACATTACATCTTTGTATCTTATTGGAGGTATTCATTTGAGCCTTGATCGAGTCGTGTCGTGAGTCGTGAACTGAATTGCTTTTTCCTCCGTGTCTTGAAATCTTGAAACTAACCTGCGAGTCCACATTAGGGACGAGGGTTAGTAGTTATCTGTGTCTAAGCTAACCTACGAGCCCACATTAGGGGCGAGGGTTAGTAGTTATTGGTCCACACCTGTGAGCTCACACTAGGAGCGAGGGTGATGCTAACCTGCGAGTCCACACTAGGGACGAGGGTTAGTAGTATATGTTTCACACCTGCGAGCTCACACTAGGGGCGAGGATGATGCTAGCCTGCGAGTCCACACTAGGGACGAGGGTTAGTAGTTAGGCTAACCTGCGAGTCCACACTAGGGACGAGGGTTAGTAGTTAGGCTAACCTGCGAGTCCACACTAGGGACGAGGGTGATGCTAGCCTGCGAGTCCACACTAGGGACGAGGGCTAGTAGTTGTTCAAACCTGCGAGTCCACAGTAGGGACGAGGGTTTGAGTATTCGATCTGGTCATCCGTCGACACCTTGACATGAGTTCTCTCGTCCTCGTTCAGCAGTTCATCTATGTGTAGACAGTGTATAGTTTCGTGCTTTATTCAGTGCTCAGTTTTACTTGTTTATTCTGTATTTTCTCCATGCATAATAAACTGTTAGAAATGCTCATTTTTATATATCTTGCTAGTCCTCTGAGGACCTGATGATCTCTTCAGGTTAGTCGAGTTTGAGTCAGGAGAAGACGAGTGGGTTTGAGTTAGCTTCAGATCACGACGCTTTGCAGTTGAGGTTACTTGGTAGTAGGTTGTACTCAGTTGGTTCATTTCTTGTATTTTTCTATTTTTTCCGTCTATTGGTAGTGGATTTGTGTCCACCGGACGTGACATTGAATCGATATATTCAGTTATATTATTCAGTTTTCTTTGGTATTTCATTGATCTTGATTGATTCGATTATTCTGTGGATGAGATTTAGTTTACCATGTGATTCTAGATTGTCGTGACTTGTATTTAGACAGCGTACTACCGCCGACACTGCGGCGTAGGCTGGGCTTGGACATACTTCGTATCCGAAAGGCGGGTGCGGGTCGTGACACAGGCCGAGCGATTCCAGGTGCCCCCAGGCCCGCTCGAGAGATCTAGTTTCCTTGTATACAAGTTGTCCAGGACCTATGCATACTCTGTAAGGCGACTGTTAGGCAACACATGTACTTATGCTTTGCTTTGGTTTATGACAGAGCTTGTAGCTCCTAGCTTTGGGATAATTCTCTTACCGTGGCAATGTATACAAGTTCGTCTGTACACATCTAAACATTTGAAGCATATTCATAGGCAACAGATGAAGTGGCAACATATAATCCAGCATATGATTCAATTCATTATCTTCTCTTTATCTTTTGTTATTGGTATCGTTGATCGTAGGAACAAGGCAGCAGAGTGGACTAGAGATCATTTTTATTAGGACATGCAAATAAATGCAAGCCCGGTTAGAGCAACTCACCAAGATGAATCTTAGTTGAGAGAAGGAGGGACTTTACGCGCCGTTCATGAACAGTTCACGCGTCCAACATTGGCACTAACAGTTGATTAGCATACTTCGGTCTCTTTCTCTCAAGATTCGGAATGAATGCGAAATACGATGAAAGCGAACAATGAAAACCAATCATCGAAAACCAACACGAAAATGCATTCATCAAAACCAAGCAGCGAAAGAAATTAAAACATCCAACAAAACTCTTGAATTCATTTCAATAGAAGCCAATGCATCAATTGGAATGTTTCATTGTATTTCATCCGTGATCAATCGATACTGGCAAAGGTTTTCCCAAAGACTGAGTTCAAGACTGAGTCAGCAAGCCGTAGGTATTATATAGTGGACCACGAGGAGCCGGTCACTACATAATAACCCACTAAGAAAAAGTTTTATTCTCAAAACTTAAGATATAAACTCACCTCCACTTTCAGGATCAAGTAAGGTGGAGAGATTAAAGATGCGCGCTGTCGCTGTGTTTGTATTCCGTAGCTGCTGATTGTGCGGATTATCTTGGAGCGGCGGTGGGCCTCAGCTGCCCACGCTCCTCTATATCATCTCTGGTTCGATTTCTCATTGGACAATTTTTGACGGCGTGACCCTGCTGGCCACAACCGAAACAAGCTTTGCTCAAGGAACGACATGTTTCCTTTGTGTGGCCATTCATGCCGCAATAGCTGCATTCTAAAGCTTTCGTGCGACAATTATCTATGGTGTGGCCGTGACGGCCGCAGAATCTGCACTCTACTGTGTTGCGGTTATCTCCCTTTGTTTTCTTCTCGCCGTCATGGCATCTTTTTGTAGGCTGATTGCGACTGTACAGAACTTTTGCTGACGCCTTCCTCAGGCTAAATTGTTCCACCTGAAGCGCTGCCTCAAAGGCCTGAGGATATGTCTCACATTCTCGGTTCAGTACGCTCAATTGGATGTCATCGTTCAGACCTTGAACGAACCAATTTATGCGGACCTGCTCTGTTGGTAGCATAACAGCAGCAAAATTGGCCAGCTTAGCAAATTCAGATTCATAATCTTCCACGGACATGCACCCTTGCTTTAATGTTATAAAATCATTCTCCATCTTCTGGATGATAGCAGAAGGGAGATACTGTTCCAAAAATGCTTTCTTGAACGAGGTCCAAGAAATCTTTCTACCCCTAGCAGTTGCGAGCAGCTCTGGTTTCTTCACTTTCCACCAATCCTTTGCCCGCAGCCGTAGAAGCAAAATGGCACAAACTACCTTCTTGCTACTCGGAACTCACACGAACGCGAACAGACTCTCCATTTTATCAATCCAGTCCATCACCTTGTCGGGTGACGTCCTGCCTTCAAATTTCGGAGGCGTCTAAGAAGTCCTTTGGCCTAAAGGAAGAGTTCTTTTGCGCTGGCTGGGGTTCATCACCCTCCACGGGCTCAATCTCGGGCGTTTCCGTTGGTTTGGTCGCTGCGGTGGTATCTCGATTTGCCGCTAGCGCCGTTACAAGTTGGGTCAAGGAGTCCAACTGTTTCTTTTGGGCCTTAATTCGGGCCTGTTGTATTTGGCCACGTTCCTCATTGTCTTACCTTTGTAGTTCCAACAATGTCATGATCTGTTCTATCGGATCTGTCAAGGAAGCTGGTCGAGTAGGGGCCATTTCTCTACAAAAGAGTATAACTTCTGTCAGTCTCATAAAATATTATTGACTTATTTTATGGGGCATTGGTTTTCATAACTCAAAAATTGGGACTCTTTTGGAAAGCCGTCAAAATACTTTATATGCTTTTTCGAAAACGATATTTGCAAGAGGCCAAGGACGTAAAACTGTGCTCTGATACCACTTTGTCACGCCCCGATCCCGCTAGGGTCGTCCGCCTTGCCTGGATCCCTGCAGAATCGATCGTCCTCGCTAAGGTGTGATGTCGTATAAGCCTAAGTTACGCTTGCACAAGGCCATGTACCTGCATAAAATAACTAGTCAAGCAAAAACACACGCATACACCCATTCATTGCAGAAAACCAAATATTGGACACAGAGATTTGAAATGGAAATACTTCTTTTATTGATAAACTTGATAGGGATACAAGTACAAATCTTTGCAAACTCAGATTTGCCTTATCTTGGCTACATAATTCTCTTTGAAACTCTCTTTCGAAAATAGTCGTAATGCCCATACATGATATCCCTTTATCACATGCTGGAAAGTAAAGACACCTTCAAAGGAAAAGAAAACTTAAAACTTAACTTGAATTGAAAGGAAGCTTCGAGGCAGTCCACAGCTCTACTGGGCTAGACAAGCTTCAGTGCCTCACTTGAAATCCCCCTGTCTCCTTTGCTTTCTGAAAAGGATGCCCACAACGTGGGTCAGCATACATAATGTACTGGCGAGCGGCTCCTCGCCGAAACTCACAAATATCTGCACTAATTCAACATGTGAAGCTACATATTTACTAGTGCTCTTTCTACTTGTCTAGGTTCTTTTTAACAATTCATAAGAAACAATGACAGTAGAATAATACATAAGCAACTTACCCTTGCCGACAGTCATCCCTGTACAAAACAGGTTAGCACAATTTGCATTTGATATAAAGATATATTGTTTAACACCGCATCTCTTGTTAAGTTACAATGCACTCTGATTTCGTAAATGCAACTAACTATATGTTGGTCCACGGGTCATTTTTCGTGATTAGCCACTGTGACACATGGGTTCAGCTCGTCGCTATTTGGACATTGATTCAACACTCGAGGTTTCTTGTACCTCGAAATGTCTAGACAATCTTCCCCAGGCCGAGCGATTCCAGGTGCCCCCAGACCCGCTCGAGAGATCTAGTTTCCTTGTATACAAGTTGTCCAGGACCTATGCATATTCTGTAAGGCGACTGTTAGGCAGCACATGTACTTATGCTTTGCTTTGGTTTATGACAGAGCTTGTAGCTCCTAGATTTGGGACAATTATCTTACTGTGGGCAATGTATAAGTTCGTCTGTACACATCTAAACATTTGAAGCATATTCATAGGCAACAGATGAAGTGGCAACATATAGTCCAGCATATGATTCAATTCATTATCTTCTTTTTATCTTTTGTTATTGGTATCGTTGATCGTAGGAACAAGGCAGCAGAGTGGACTAAAGATCATTTTTATTAGGACAAATAAATGCAAGTCCGGTTAGAGCAACTCACCAAGATGAATTTTAGTTGAGAGAAGGAGGGACTTCACGCGCCGTTCACGAACAGTTCACGCGTACTACATTGGCACCAACAGTTGATTAGCATACTTCGGTCTCTTTCTCTCAAGATTTGGAATGAATGCGAAATGCGATGAAAGCGAACAATGAAAACTAATCATCGAAAAGCAACACGAAAACACATTCATCAAAACCAAGCAGCGAAAGAAAACATCCAACAAAACTCTTGGATTCATTTCAATAGAAGCCAATCCATCAATTGGAATGGTTCATTGCATTTCATCCGTGATCAATCGATACCGGCAAAGGTTTCCCCAAAGACTGAGTTCAAGACTGAGTCAGCAAGCCGTAGGTATTACATAGTGGACCGCGAGGAGTGGGGCACTACAACTGTCGAGTAGATGGTATGGAAGATCCTTTGGGCTCCTCTATCAGATATGGCCAAACAAAACTAGTAGGGTCAGACCCTCAATAGCAAGTGCCACAAAGGAAGTCAAACTATGAACTAAAATCAGCAATAACTAACACACACGAAAAAACTGATAGAGACAGAAATAAGTAAATACAAATCGAGATTCGTGCACTACCAATGCATTCATCTCGAGAATAAAAAAGACAATAAGCAAAGCAACATTGAGCATAGGGTAAATAACATGTGACATAATATAAACTGTGGATATGTAAGGTAAACGGAAACATGTGAACATGTGAGATAAACTGAGCATGTAGAAAAATGGTACATGTGAGCATGTAAGATAACTGGGACATGAGAGCATATTAGATAACTGGGACATGTGAGCATGTTAGATAATTGGGACATGTGAGCATGTTAGAACTATATAGAACGACAAATGATAAGATGACTTAGGAACTATTCCGGAACCCAAGTTACAACTCGTAAACCAAATAAGGACCGGGGCTGTAACTCTTCTCCTGAACAGAACTTAGTCTCTAATCAATGTACAACATAGGAATCATGTATAACGTGTGAGTACTAAATAGGACGACAAATGACAATATGACTAAAAAAACTATTCTGGAACCCAAGTTACAACCCGTAAACCAAATAAGGACCGGGGTTGTAACCCTTCTCCTGAACAGAACTTAGTTTCTAATCATTTATCTACAGAAGTAAAGCATAAACAATAATGTACAGAAATAAACAAGGCTAAGAAAGACAAGTCAAAACACGGATCACCTGACAAATGTCAAAATTCCGTACACGTATACTAAAAATACTTATAATGAAAAAATGGGAGTGACAGCATGCCGTCGATGTAAACTGGTACACTGGCGATATGCCGGTCAAGGAAAAAAATCTATAAGTTGAATTTTTTTAAAGCATTCTGAAAATCAAGAAAATACGAAATACAGTACAAAAACACGTATCCGTATATAAATACCGATACTGTGAGACGAGTCTCACATTCACATAGTCCAAAAAGTTTTTTACCGCCGTCCTCAATATATCAGGATTTGAGTTTTCATATGCTTGCTCCAAAGCTGGAACCTGAAATAATAATATTTTTCCAATCAATTAATAATACGAAATAACAAATATTGGTTAAAAATAACAAAACATACATCTGTTCCCATTATATGTTTATAAAATCCACGCAGACTGGAATCATCTATAGCTCTATGTTGGAATCGAGGCTCCTCATATGCATAGAATCTGTTACTTATCATTGGAGCTCCCCACCAAGATCTATATGCAATATCACCTAATACTGCATCATTTATGCAAATGTCAGCATATAATATTGTATAACTTTTGAAAAGAATGTTGTTTAACTTTTGAAATAACTTACGATCTTCCATAGGCACTATCCTCTGAGACAACTGTGTGACGTCATGTGTCTCAAGTCTACAATTCCAAGCATGAATCAATTTGCGTGCTCTTGCAGTTGCACTGCCTCTACCACGGTTGTAGCATGACGGGTCGTCAGGTATATGTTGTTTGAAACAGAATTGTCGCATAACACGATCAGCTGGATGATACATGATCTCTCCATGGTATATTATATAATACCTATGGAGACTAAATTCATACGTTATTCTTTGTACCTAAACCAAATAACTAAAAAACCAAACCTAATAAAACAAACCACACTAGTTACTATGAAACAAACCAAAATAAAAGAAACCAAAAGTTACTTAGTAAACCAAACAAAATAAAAACCAAACCAGCATTAACCAAAACAACCCACAAATGCTCAAAATCCTACGTACCGTTTGGCGGATGCTTTCGTTGGAGTTAATTTTTGGAAACTTTTATCGTTTTGTACAATTTACTATAAATTTCTATCGCTACTGAAAATTTTCTGTTATTGATAGTGGTGAAGCACTCATGCATATTAATCCTGCTTTTTGCTTGCCCAGAGGAGGAAGACCATGACTTGCAGGGATGTCCAAGGCTGGGCACAGCTGTATGATGTTAAAAAGGTCAAATGGAGATGGGTCACCACCACAAGAAAAGAACAGAATGGTTTCATACTTGTAACGTTAGTTAGGTCTAAATCTATACAAGACCTTCTTTCTCTCCTTCCTTCTTGTAGCTGAAACTGATAGCTGGGCATTTTATGAAGAGTCTTCTAGACACTCGGATAGATAAGAATTATTCAAGCTTGATTTGGATTTTCTACAACATAATCACAAAATATTCGTGTACATTTCTGCATATAACAAAAAATTGATGTTATGGGTGTTTCTTCCGTAGATACTAACAAATTTGCATTGGCCAGCAATTTACTATGACAACTTGCTTCAAGGAACCCAATCACAATGACTTTAGACCAGCTCTCCATTGTACACTAAGGTTGCTATTTCCTTAATACCAAGTGCAACCAACTCAGAATCACTCGTCTCATTTGAGACGGGCAGTTTATCCAAGATTACACAAGGAAAATGCAATCAGTCAGCTTTGTGGAGAATGGCTGAACACAGAGGAGGTACTTCCAATATTGCATTGTACAATAAACCATCCAGAAGCTCGTGTGCAGGACTATCAGCATGTTGGAGACAGGAAAAGTCCACAAAATTGAATCATGCAGATCTCTTTGCCATCCATCCTTGTTGACAACATCAAGACGTATTATCATTTGCCACTTGCTCTTTTTTCGACGTCAACTTCTCCAGCTGTTTTCTGAGATACGCTTGCCTAAGTTTCTCCCTCCGAGCAGACTCCTGCTCTTGCCGACGCAACTTGAGTGTGGTTGCCTTTTCCCTTGCTTGATTTGCTTCCTCATGAACTTCCCTGAATGGCAAAAGAAATGCATATCCAAGGTTAAGGAGAAACTTCATCATATATCATCATATAGCAATCTATTCATAATCTTTCTCATATCACACTCCTAGATCAAGTAAGAGGATGGCATTACCTTACAAATCTTTTGTGCTCATCATTGTCTACTGCTACACCTGTCTGACCAGGCCCCACGAGTCTTGAACTCATCAACACATCACCATCCAGTTCACCATCATCATTTTGTTGTGGAGCAGAATTACATGTTTCTCGGCCTTCTGGCTGCTCAGTTCCGTCCTGAGTTAGGCTCTTGCTGAAAAAGTCCACACAGTACTTCTCCTTATCTTCTTCATCTGGGAGCTCTCCTCTAGCTAACTTCTCATATAGTTCGGCCTTCTTCTCTAAAGCTGCATAACTTACCGAACCATCGTTTACAGCTTTCAGCTCCAGCTTGTCTCTGGACACATCAATACCGCACATTAGATCACAGTATAGTTGGTTGATGTCACACTATATACAATTGTGAAAAGGAAATTGGTGATATATTTGAGGTCTCGGAGACTGAAAATATTCAGAGCTAAATAATTACATTTTCCTGGTTGATCAATGTTCATTGTCACTCAAGGAGACACGGAAATGGATGTTTAATTATTAGAACTGTAATGATCAAAGATAGAATATAAATACTCATTTCCAGTTTGACCATAGCAATTCCAGCAGTGATGACTATTAGCTATACATCTATTGTTTTCCATAATCTCAAATTGCTCCCCTACCAACAAAACAGAACACAGTGAAAATTAATTTTTGAATCACAATAGAAAGTCATTAACAATGTCACCAATTTCTATAGTTTTTTTTTTTCTGTTTGTAGCTAATGAGTGAGTTGCAATAAGTGGAATCCTTGAAGCTTAGAACTTAGAAGATTGGTAGAGATGCAAATTGTTGATCCCCAGTAATCACAAATGACCTGAACCTGTCCTGTAGAGAACTGATTGAGAAAAAAACTGCCAATAGAAAACAGTCAAGTATGAGGAAGCAATTTATCCCATACAAATCACGAAAGAGAATGAAATCTCTCCATTTAAACTACCCATCGGCTTCATATTTACAAAAACCTAGTCACTCTCAAACATTTTAATAAGCTTGAAGAACAATCTATTGCAGCTTATGGATATGGAAGTCTGTAACCGCTGCATGTTCTACCTAGCTTCCCTTTTGGTTTTTCTTCCACATGAAATCTAAAGGAAATATTTTCATTCAAATCCCATTATGAGCCATGTAGTGATTGCCTTAGTTTCATTAAGCTATTTACTTAAGTTTAACATATGGCACTAAACTAGAAAACACTCAAACTTTAGTCATCTATAACCAAAGTCACATGAGATATTAATAGAGATGAGTAATTTATTTCAATTTTGACATGCACGTGTTGGATCATAAACCAGATCCATCAGAGGTAGGGCTGCGAGCCAAGCCGAGCCGAGCCAAGCTTTTGTAATCTTGAGCTTGGCTTGACTAGAATTAATCGAGCTCGAGCTTGATAAGTTTTTTTATTTTAGAGCTTGAGCTTGGCTCGAGCTTGTTTATATTAAGCTTGAGCTTGGCTTGGTTTGAGCTCGAGCTTGGCTTGATAAACAAGCTCGATAAACTCAAAATCAAGCTTATTAAGCTTGATTTCAAGCTCGCTCAACTTTATTTCAAGCTTAACAATTTGGCAGAACATCATGCATGAAATAAAGTTGAGCGAGCTTGAAATCAAGCTTAATAAGCTTGAAGCTTGATTTCAAGCTTAACAAATATTAAGCTTTATTTCAAGCTTGAAGCTTGATTTCAAGCTTGCTCACTTCAATCCTATAATTACTTCCCAAACAATTTGGCAGAACATCATGCATACAGTATGGAGCATGATGCGACAGGGGGAGAAAGAGCGATAATGACAACAGCATCAAAAATCAGATATCTCATGGTTAATCCATTCACACACACACACACACACACACACACACACACACAAAATTCTCTATTGAGAATGCTAACTGCTGCATTAACAATTCTTATTGCCTTAATCCACAGTTTTGGTCTACTCCTAGCAACTCCTAATGCCCTTGTCCCAGTTTCGCATGTGGAAACAATCTCAAGGATTCTCCTCATTCTGTAGTTAAATGAGGTTAGCCCCAACTTCTCACCTACACACTCATTTTCTATCCTAATTACAAATTATTGTTGCTAATTTCACCACAATAATCCTGTTTAGCTATGCTCAAAGGTTGAATGTTATGATTGTTAATTGTCCAACATTCTGAATGAATGCATGGCTAGCCACTTTATAAACTATTCATCCAATTATAAGGGCATATTGTTAAGTAATATTCCATAAGCAATTGTCTTCAACAACCTTGCTTTAATTATATGGAAATTTGCTTCCTCGATTGCCAGAATGATGAATGATTCATGTTAAGTATTGAAATCAACTGCTCTTAGGCTATGTTGTCAAATCGTGATTTATATCGTGGAGCAGTTTGCTAGGTCACCGTAATGTATATTGTATCATAAGAAGATACATTATCCCATAGGAAAATAAATTGGAACATTTAACATAACACATGTGTATTGATAAACCGATCACTTAAGAAACATACAAGAATACCATTGATCATCATGCGATACGATCAATGTAAAATTGATAACTAAAAGTGAAACTAAAATAACAACTTAGACAACCATCATAAGTTCACAACATACATGAAGGGGGAAAGATGGTTATTATAAAAATAAGTCCTAGCCCTAGGTAGTTCTTCTATTGGGCAACTTCAAATTTGTAACTGTTCGGATTTTTAAAAAAATTAACAAACTAAGTGGTAAACATTAGTAAGATTTGGGTATAATTGGATGCTTTTCATTCATAATAGATCTTAATCCTTGACTGACTTCACAAAATGGAACTTATGTCATCTTTACAGAACTCCTTCCTGTAAAGTTAACCAACGGTGTTTTGCATTAGGAATTGCGGAAAAAAGGAATCATATATAATAGTCAAGGAAATAGAAATGTAAGTAGTTGATTGCTCAACTATACCGAAAAACATAGCCCAACTATCAGCTTTGCCAACTACGCCCTTTCCACCAAATAAATGTCAACAAATTTTGAAGTTTCTTCAACAAGTATCTTTATTTCATTTGCACGACTTGCATTCCAATATACATTTAAAGTTTCAGGTGATGTAAAGTAATATGAGTTATGGTCCTGCGGATGTATGGTCATCGTTCATAGCTCTATTCTAAGAGACGGAGATTAGATAGGTCCAATCATTGAGATTCTCTCTTCAAAACATATACTTGGATCTTGTGGACAATGAACGCTTCAGTTACATGTTTAAGGTGAAGCGTATTAACTATTTCAGGAACCAGATGGTTTTAATGTTGAATAGCTTGATTCTCAGACTTCCTCATGTACTTTTTCAACTATACTGGAGTTGTCACTTGGTCAACTTACCAGTACTGTACATCAAGACCAAACTAAAAAATCCGAGTAAACCAGATTGTGAATACAAAAAACAGTGAGTCAAGAAAAGTTATAACTATACAAAAGGAAACCTAGTTTTGTGGGTAAAACTTAATTACAACAAAGACCTCCTTCGCCATCCGGGAAGGAACAATGGTAAAGCTTTAATGGAGAAATTGAAGAACCTATACTCAAAGCAGGTAGGTTGAACCCATACCCAAAGGTAAAAGCCTAAATATCGACTAATATATAGTTGTTGGTCCTGCTCTGTTATTAGACCACAGTGGTCTTGGCCATGATTCATGCTTGTCCAGAATGTCAAGAGACATGCTATGTTAACTTCAGTTTCATCTGAAATATAAACAATATACAATTTCCTTGAGATGGCGAGATTTTCCGGAATTCAATATACTCATAATATTAGTTATCACATATCCTGTGTAGTTCATCACAGGATTGTGAGTCCTTTTCACTCTTTGGTTTAATTTGTCACAGAGAAAAATGAAAATCCATTTACACCTAACCTCTTCATCTAGACTCTTTATCGTCTAGGGAACTTGGAGGGTACTCCTTGGTTGCATGAACGTACATATCCAAAATGTATGTTTACCTACCTGCCAGCTAGCAGCCTAGGTTCTATGGAATGATACTTTCATGCCCATAGCTACCTCTCATAGCTACCTCTGCTAGGAATTTGGCACCAAGATAGAGTTGATGTCATGTCGACATCCTGTCATAAAAATTTTGTCAAATTCTTTATGGAGCTTTCTTATGTCCACAACTGAAGCCATTTTGATGGAAGAGAGCTTCAATGATGATGATGATATCCTGGGTAGTTCATGAATCATTCAAGTTACATCCATTTAAATTAAAGCCATTTTGATGGAAGAGAGCTTGAATGATGATGATGATATCCTGGGTAGTTCATGAATCATTCAAGTTACATCCATTTAAATTATTTCTCTTCACAAAGAAGAAAAAGAGATCACTAAGTTCAGTTCTTTCGAAATCAAGTTTAATATTCAATAATAATCACCATAATCCAGTTAAGAAAGTTAGATTTAAAATCTGGAAACCTTTTTAGAGTTCACGACTTCACGGTCATCTTTAAATTCCATGATCCTATCCCCATTCAAAGAAAGAGGTAAGAAACAAAGGAAATTAAACAGATTTCTCTTTGATATTTAGTGTCTATGGTTGTGAACTTTGGAGTAGGTCTCAGGCCTCAACACCACATTTTTATCTGAACAACTTGCCAGCAAAGAATTATCCCATTACTAGTTTATTACCTGTTGAAGACAGATATTAGTCCATTGTGGTGAAAGTTGTTTCCCATGCATCTAATTGGCCCTTTTAGTTTTTGAAACTAATAATTATGGTGGTTAGAAGCGGATCATCACACCTGAAATCACTGTGAAGTACTACATATTTCATTCAAAATGAAGGGATGGTCGGTATCTTTAAAAGGCTTTTTAGACATTAATCCCTCGAATTTGGTTTATTTTGACATAGGTCCCCAAAATTTATTATTTGCTTACACATCAGAGACAGTTAAACATAAGCAGAATCCTTATAACAATTCATTTTTATGATTCAAGGAGCATAAACTGAATCTCTTAAACCTTTACGCAGATAATAAGGTTCCGGTAGGACTATGATTAAATCGATTCAAAGCACAGGTATATATAATTATACAAAACCTACTTCTTAATTTCAACTTCAAAATTTAATAACACAAATCAGCGATATCGCATATTTGAGCTAGAGAGCATTCCAATATTGAGCCAATTTTATTCTGTATCCTTCGAGTGGTGTACCGACACGATCTAAAAAGTGTTCATCAATGTTTCCAATTGTTCCTAATTATCCTCTTTCTTATTAATCCAGGATCATCTTTCATTAAGTTCTGTTACAGATCAAAATCCTGTCTTCGTCCTTTTCTCCACAGTTCTTCTCCAAACTATAATGTCTCTACTTCCTCCATTTTACAAAGACCACCACCATCTTCCTCGAAGATTCAAAAGAAGTATGTTTGCAAGTATCCTCTTCCTACATTATGCAAGTAAATATGCAATCAAATACCTAATTTCATAAGAATTAAAAGCCCATTATTTCAGCAAAAACCTAAATAATCAGAAGAATAGTTTCTGGGACATGGTGAAATGGCAACATTTCTTTTGCCGTGGCCCGGTGTATTTTGGAATGCCTGTATTGTGTCCGATACATGTTTGACACTGACAAAAGAACCATTTTTGGAGTCCGTGCTTCCTAAGATTTCCACTTTTGTACTCTCTTTCATTAGATTATGTGAATGATATGCACTCAAAAGTCCTAATCACGTCACGAACGCAGCCAGAATAATTAAACTTCCCAATTTCAGAAGAAACCTAAAAAAATAAGAAAAATTAGGGTTTCATCATATATTCTCTCTCATTATTCAATGTCCTTAATTTCAGAAGAAGAAAAAACTAATTCACTTAAAACTGGAATAAACCCTAATTTCAGACGAATTAAAGTTGCTAATTTTGAGCATATAAAAAAAAAAGGTTAGGGTTTGGGGATGGGGATGGGAGAACTGACTTGTTGGCGCGGGCTTCGACGCCGGAGTTCTTGTTGGAGAAGACGTCGGAGGAGACGATCTTCTTCTTGGCACGGAGGAACTCGGCGGAGGAGTCGGCGGCGGACGAGGAGTCCTTGTCCTTGCGGGCCTGCTGCTGGGTCCGGTAGAGCTGGGCCTTGAGCTCGAGGATGGAGGAGGGGCCCACCCCCTCGATCGCCTTGCGCTTCTTCGGCATCACCACCGACTCCGTCAGCCATCCCAACGACTCGGCTCCCCTCCGCTCCATCCTCCCCCTCCTCTGCTCCTCTTCCTCCGCCATCTCCTTTCTTTCTCTATTTCTTTCTTTTCACTCCGGCTATATCTATATATGTTGTATTGTTGTTGGACTTCTATGGCCTCTTTCTTTCTTTTTTTCTTTCTTTTAATCTGGCTTGCTTGCTGTATATATGTTGGACTTCTATGGCCTGGCCCAACCAGTGTTGTTCTGAAAAGTGGGGATGCAACTCGGACGGATCGGGTCGGACTTGAGGTCAATTCGAGCTCAACCCGATGAATCATAAGTCTAGTCCGAGCCCAAGTTCGATCCGACCTCGGGTTCAACATATAAAGTCCAAGACCAAGTTCAGAGAATCTGGTTGGGTTGGATCCATCGGATTTTTCGGACTCTAATATAATATTTAAAATAATTTTAAACAAGAACAATATTAAATACATAATCAAAGAGCAAGATTCAACCGTTACAAAATAAAATTGAGATGAGATTTAGGACAAGGAGTTGAAGAGTTTATGTGTTAGGAGAAAGTCCGCGCGTAACAGTGTAGTTCAAAACCAGTGCACCACGAATTCCGTGTCCGACACAACACGAGGAGTCGTGAAACTGGACGAGTGACTTGTCAGTCACTGTCCCGACCTCCACACCAAGTTTGGTGGGTCCACGTGGCATGTGCAGTGAGCATGACACGTGTGGCAGCAGGACACTCGAGATACTGTCTCGTGTTGCGTGTCCGTATCATTTTTCGATACGAAAACGACACAAAAATCAACTCAGACAAATGGGGTTGTGATATACACATATATGGCTACAATATCATTCAAATACATTTCGAAAATATCATGAAATTATTCACTGTGGCATTTTATCAAACACCTAGGTACATACACTGATACGTGTCCGATACGGACACAAAAATGACACAAAATCCTACCAAATTTCACCTACAGCTAGGGGACTCCTAGATCTATGCAACCATGCAAAGAAATCAAGAAAATGAAGTGGTTTGGATAGTTTACCTATTGAGTGTCAAACTCAAGAAAAAGCTCCAAAAATGAGAATCCTTCTTGCAACACAAAAGCCCCAAATTGTTCAAAAGCTGAGATTTCACATCATGAACAGAAAACAGACATGGTTTAGATCCTTTTGCAAAAGACTAGGGTTAAAAAGGAAAATGAATGAATAAAATAGAAAGGATTGAAGGATGAACAAACCTTGCTCTTGCCAAAAATGGATGTGGAGTAAAAAGAGGCAAGGAAGGAATAAGAGACATTAAATAGAGGAGAAAATCCCTAGGGGGGCGGCCACTATTAGGAAGAATTAGGGTTAGGGTTGATGACTAATGGGCTTTGGGCTAAGTGACATGCTAAATGGGTCAATCTATAAGTCAAAAACCCATGCACCTAAAACACTTAATCTCTCTATGAAACTTGGTTCAAAATAAGTCAACTTGGGTCGACTTAAGTTAGACTAGGGTCCCACCACGCTAACCAAGTCACCATAGCTAAAGTCAACATCTAGGTTAGTCTCCAAAGTCTCAACTAGCAAAGGTCAAAAATAACAACCATCACTCCAACAATTCAAAATAAATCCAAAATTTTCAAAATGACCAAAATATCCTCAAACTAAAATGTGGTAGTGACAAATCTACCCTCCTTAAAAGAATTTTGTCCTTGAAATTGAAAGGCGAAAGTAAACTGATGAGAAGGATAGACAATCATACCTCAAGGTCCAAAAGATATGGGTATCGCTCGCGCATCTCATCCGCCCGCTCCCAGGTAGACTCTCTTGGAGAATGATGCCCCCATGCGACGCGAACCAAGGGTATCACCTGGTTTCTCAGTACCTTCTTCCGGCGATCCAGAATCTCCACTGGCTGCTCTGAATAACTGAGAGTAGGCCCCACCTCAATCTCCGAATGGTCGAATACATGGCTAGAATCAGCCACATATCGTCTCAACTGTGATACGTGGAATACGTTGTGGACACCCACTAGTACAGGTGGCAAGTCTAGCCTGTATGCCACGTCACGGACTCTCCCGCTGATCACGAAAGGTCTGATGAAGCGCGGGCTAAGCTTTCCACCTCCACCAAAATGTATGGTACCACGAGTCGGAGATATCCTCAGAAAAACTAGGTCTCCGACCTAAACACAAACAAGGTCTCAAGTTATAAAATAATCAAACATGATCAAACAAAATACAAACAAACAACCTACTTCTAATCCTATCTCTAAGTTGTACCTCAAACTCCAAAGGCCTCCAGTGTCTATCGGCCTAATGCCGATGTCTGTCCTGCGCCACGTGAAGTCTGCCTCTGATGAACTTCACCTTCTCAACTGCGTCAACAACCATCTCAGGTCCCAATAAAGCTCGCTCTCCAACATCATCCCAAGATAAAGGTGTATGACATCTACGTCCGTACAGTGCCTCGAAGGGTGACATATAAATACTGGCCTGAAAACTGTTGTTGTAAGCAAACTCCACCAAGTGCAGGTGATCCTCCCAGGATCCTCCGAAATCGAAGACGCACGTCCACAACATGTCCTCGAGCGTCTGAATAGTCCTCTCTGACTGTCCGTCCGTCTGAGGGTGGTATGCAGTACTAAACTTGAGCTAAGTGTCCAAACTAGTCTGCAGACTCCGCCAGAAATAGGAAGTAAAGCGACTATCCCGATCCGAGACGATGCTGGCCGGAACTCCATGAATCCTGACAATTTGCCGCATATACATCTCTGCTAGCCTCTCAGTAGACGTACCCACTTTAAATGGTAAAAAGTGGGCTGATTTGGTCAACCTATCTACGATGACCCAAATCGCGTCTTTTCCTCCTGGTGTACGCGGCAATCCAGAAACAAAATCCATCGTGATGTGCTCCCACTTCCACTCTGGAATTGGCAATGGCTGTAACAAACCTCCTGGCCTCTGCCTTGACCTGCTGACAGACCAAATATCTGGCTATGAAGCGAGCTACCTCCCGCTTCCTCCCATACCACCAGACGTGCTCCCTCAGATCCCTATACATCTTGTTGGCACCTTGATATATATAGTACTGAGATCGGTGGGCCTCCTGCATGACCTGCTCCCTGAGCTCTCCACTGGGCACATACAGCCTGGAACCGTGCCTCAAAGCGCCATCCTCTGCAAGAGTAAACTCATCATCCAGCAGTCCTACTCGAACCTGCTCTCGGATACACCGCAGAGCAACATCCTTGAACTGCGTCGACTTGATCCTCTCCATCAAGTCCAACTGAATCTGAAGGCCCCACATCTGCATCTGAACTCCTGGCACAATCACCTTAATCCCCAGGCTCTCTAAATCTGCTAGCAAGTGACGATCCATAGTTAAACACATGGCTGTCGGATACCTACTCAAGGCATCGGCAACCACGTTGGCCTTCCCTGGGTGATACTGTAGTAAAATGTTGAAGTCCTTCATCAACTCCAACCACCTGCGCTGCTTCATATTAAGCTCCTTCTGTGTAAACACATACTTCAAGCTCTTATGATCTATAAAGATCTTCACCCGCTCTCCGTATAAGTAGTGTTTCCATAACTTCAAAGCAAATATAACTGCTGCCAACTCCAAATTGTGGGTAGGGTAGTTCTTCTCATAGGGACATAACTGCCGGAAAGCATAGGCAATCATCTTTCCATGCTGCTGCAAGATACAACCCAAACCCTTCCCTGAGGCGTCACTATAGATAGTGAACCCTCATGATCCTGATGGCAATGTCAGAATCGGAGCTGTCGTCAGCCGCTTTTTCAACTCATCAAAAGCGATCCGACACTCCTCTGACCAGACAAACTCTGCATCCTTCCGGGTCAGCCTAGTCAATGGCTCTGCAATCCTGGAGAAATCCTACACGAACCTCCTATAATAGCCTGCCAATCCCAAGAACCTCCTGATCTCTGCTACTGAACTCGGTGCCGACCAAGCCTCATGTCACGATCCGCTATCCAAATTATTGGGCCGGGCCGAGTCATGTCCAGCCTACGTTTGAGGTAAAACGTAGTAAGATGTTCTAAAGATAAATAAGACAAGATCAAAGTGTGCTAACAATTCTATAAGTAATAATGAGACAGAAATGTTCCAAACACAAAAGTCATCTCGTATATAAGTATGTTCCAAGTACAAGTCCAAAATGTAAAACTGGATACAGGTCCAGTTACAAAATACGTAATCTAATACATGACTACTATAAATATCATGAGCAACTATACTGTCACCTTCGAAATCCGTGTTACGTATTTTCGTATACGTGTACATATTTCGGGTCCGTATTTTTATTAGTCATGGTTAGCTAGTCATGGTTTTATTTTTAGCATGTTGCATTGGCATGATTATTTTGGCATTTCATTGGTTATGGCTTAGCTTGGTTCGGTTTAGCTTGGTTTGGTTTGCTTTTGGGTTCATCATGAACCAAAAGAAAACCCCTACCTACCACCACCATCATCATTTAAAACCCAACCCCCTTTCTCTCTCCTCTTTACTCTTCATTTATTTCTTCATCTTCTTCCTCTTAACTTCTCCACCTACCAAGAGAAGCTTAGGCAAGTACAACTTGCTTCATGGAGAAACTCTATTTTTATTGTTCTATTGTCTTCCTCGTGAGATTCTAAGATACTTTAGACCTTGGCATTTTTCATTTTGATGGATATTTTCTTGTAGATCTAAGTTTATATTATTTTTGGTTTTCTTGGATTTTGATCTATTAAACTTCATTATTTTCATGTTTTGATTGTTCCATGTTGTAGAGAATTCGATTTTACCCAAAATAGACCTTTGAAAAGTTGGATTTCGACTTGTTTTGAATAAGTTATGGCCAAAAGCATTTTTGGCCATTTCTATGTTCATCTGTGCTGATTCTGGCAGGGACGATGAATAGTATCCGAGCCGCATATGGGAGTGCCGCATAGTGCCGCATAGTATCCGAGCCGCATATGAGAGTGCTGCATAGTGTCGCATTGTGTCCGAGCCGCATATGGGAGTGCTGCATAGTGCCGCATAGTGCTGCATAGTATCCGAGCCGCATATGGGAATGCCGCATAGTGCCGCATAGTATCCGAGCCGTATATGAAGGTGCTGTATAGTGCCGCATAGTACCGCATAGTGTCCGAGTCGCATATAGGAGTGATGCATAGTGCCGTATAGTATCGCATAGTATCCGAGCCGCATATGAGAGTGCTGTATAGTGCTGCATATGGGGGTGCCGTATAGTGCTGCATAGTATCCAAGCCGTATATGGGAATGCCGCATAGTGCCGCATAGTATCTGAGCCGCATATGAGGGTGCTGCATAGTGTCGCATAGTGCTGTATAGTATCCGAGCCGCATATGGGAATGTCGTATAGTGTCGCATAGTATCCGAGCCGCATATGAGGGTGCTGCATAGTACCGCATAGTGCTGCATAGTATCCAAGTCACATATGAGAGTGCTACATAGTGTCGTATAGTGCCGCATAGTGTCCGAGCCGCATATGGAAGTGTTGCATAGTACCGCATAGTGTCCGAGCCGTATATGGGGGTGCCGCATAGTGCTGAATAGTGCCGCATAGTGCCTATTTTGGCCGATTTTGGCTATTTTATGCCCTATTTGGCCAATTTGTGGCCAGAATTTCTTCCAACATAAAAGTGGTAGATCTTTTCCTTGGCTTCAAGAGCATGTTATTAGCTATTTTATGCAAGTTTTCTCATTTATTATAATGTAAGGATAGAACATGATAGTGGCCCGGCGTGGCGCGCTCTTGACAAGTAAACATGACATGTAATCTGGAACGTCGTTGCGACGGCTATCTCGACATGCTAGTAATCCTCCTCTTGATACCGTGGACGATTGTGCTTGTACAAATAAACCAGTCTTGTCTTGCATCATGTCTAGGACAGGGACCCCTGAATACCATGGTCAGGGGTACCTACTGAATTCAACTAAGGCTAATAACTAGAATAATCCAGTAGTCATGAAGAGATTTCTCAGCTACAGGCAATCCCGTTATCTGGACGCTCAAATGGACTTGTAGCCTACCGACGAGTAGGGCACATTTCCAGCACACAGTCACGTATTGCAGTCTTCATAAACGGACATTCGACCTGGATAACCGGATGGTCTGCAGGACTTATGGCTGTTGGGATAATCTCATTGCATCTTGCTAGTAACTAGGCCTCTAATAACCCTAGTTAGTTAAAAGTATCAAGTCGTACTCTTGATTGGCCGTGATTGATTGGATGGAGTTTATTCCAGCTTAGTCTTATCCTTATCCTGTACAAAATTGTGACATGACATGATTATTGATGCTTGCCTTAACAATAACGATCGGGGGTCCAGTTCTGTTCAAGCGAAGGGTTACAACCCCGGTCCTTGTTTGGTTTAAGGGTTGTAACCTGGCTCCCGGAGCAGTTCTGTGTCCTCTTTTCGTTTATTGTCTTATTTCAACCCCATGCCATGTTCGTCATATTTTACCTTACCTTAATACCATGATTATTTATACTGGCCTTAGCAATAAAGATCAGGGGTCCAATTCTGTTCAGGCGAAGGGTTACAACCCCGGTTCTTGTTTGGTTTAAGGGTTGTAACCTAGCTCCCGGAGCAGTTCTGTGTCCTCTCTTCGTTTATTGTCTTCACTGTACCAATAGTATTTGAGACGGGTTTCTATTCAGGTGAAGGGCTGCAACCCCGGTCCTTGTTTGGTTTAAGGGTTGTGATCTGGCTACTTGAATGGTTTCTTCGTACTCAGTTTACTGTTGTTATCTCTATTATTATCAGTTCTTTATTTATTATTTATCTTTAATATTCTATTGTGATATGCTGGTTTTAGTTCCTAAGTGAAGCCTCCTTTGTGGCACTTGCTCTTTCTAGGGTCTGACCCAGCTGGTTTTGTGTGGCCAGATATTGGAGCAGCACCAGAGGATCCACCTGTCTTTCAGCCAGATGGTGACCACCAGGCGTAATCCTGGCAACGAGTGGGTTTCTTTTTGTCCTCCCACTTTATTGTAAAAATTATTCTTTTGAGGTGTTTAGCCGGCGAGCACGTGTTAGCTCGTATTGCACATTTATTTACTGTCTGCTTACGGACTGTAACATGATTGACAGATCCTAGGGTTGATCATGTATGACTGAACTCTTGCTAGTCTTGACATTTTGTACGACTAGCTTCATGATCATCCAATATGTAATGTATGGTACGCCTTGCTATTATATATTTGGTGCTCTGACATCTTGTAACTATTATTTCTTGCTTGAGATTGAGACAATAGGCTTGTTCATGACCATAGGAGACTGTTGGCTTGTAGTTAAACCCTCATGTATCCAGACAGCCGTGACCGTATAGCGAGGTGGGTTGCACTTCAATATATGTAGCTGGCTATGTACGTCCCCGCTCTCCAGTATTCTGGTTCTGGGGCGTTACATATACAAACTAGACGAGTTTTCCTGCAGATACATCCTCGTAAGATAAGGCCTGGTCCTCGACAGTAATTCCATAATATGAATCACAAAGCAACTCCTCCTCAGTAAGTATACCTACAACATTATCCTGTCAGGACGGGAGCAAGTACTGAATCTAAAAACATATCATGTGATGGAAAGAAATAAAATGACATATCTTGTTTATCCAGTTTTAGATATATTCCATCATGGCAAAAAGTATTTGTTTTAAAGTTTAAAACTGTAGTAGGTGAGTGATCAGTCAATAGGTAATCAGGATGTACAGTGGTACATATCAATTTTTTGAAGTGTACATACGTACCCTTAACGGCATCGGTGTATGTCCATACACAAACACGAGATCAGACATACGACAAAGTTACATATAGAATGTAACAGTGCTCGGTAAATACATATGGAGAAGGGGGTCATGATCACGTACACTACTAACAGTTTTACCTTAACCCGTTGTTTAAACATGTGAGAGATATAAAAACTGTTCTAAACATGTTAAGAGACTGAAAGTAATACAACATGTGAAGTTTTAACTTGCTACCCCAAGGATCAGCATTTAACATGGTTGGAAATCATAGTTTATTGTTATAGTAGTATGTAAAGTTTGTAGAAGTACTTGCCTTTAGCAAAGCAAAGCAATGATAGAAATGCTATAGAAGTCTCGTGACTCGTTACTGTAGAAATAATACATAAACTTAGTTTTTATACTAAGTTAAACACTAAGACCATCTCCAATGGGGGTTTCTATCTTCCCTATTTCTATGGAAGAAATCTATTTTAGAAAAAACTTCTCCCAATGATAGTTTCTATCACCATTTCTATCCTAGGTGGCAATGATGTAGGATGGAAACTTTCTAGGAGGGTTTCTACATGTAGAAATTCTCATAGAAATTCTCCTCTCTCTCATGACAATTATTGTTGGGCCCCACACCATTAAATTAGTCCTTTTACTATGTGACACATAGGATAGAAATGGAGAACCATTGGAGAGCATTTTTTGTATATGTACAATTTTTATGTAGAAACTCTTTCAACTAGATAGAAATTTCCTTAAAGTACAATGCCAAGTAGGATAAGAACTCAATTTTAGAAATCACCATTGGAGATGGTCTAAGACACTAGTGGTGCAACACAACTTTATGACTGGACAACTAGCCAAAAGTTGACTTTAGCATAGGAGACCAATGTGGGGTGACACAATACCCAGACTAACTTTCTAGGGCCTTTACACTAGTGCGGGGTGAGGTCCAAAACTATAATAACTCAAAACGACACAAATCATTGCAAGTCGTAACTATTCAATAAATAAATCAAACTGTACACTGTGTTTCAACAATTTTTGAGATAGACAAAAAGCTCAAATTTACATAAAATAAAGTACCAGAATGATTTCTGTTAATTATAGAAATTTATACTAATTTTTATGGAATTTATAAACCCTCATAGATATTTATTAAAAATCAGCAAACATATGTACCCTGAAAATGAGTTCTGTTTTCCTATTTTTATAAAATACCAAAAGTACTTATTAAATGCTGAAACAATTATAATAAATTATCTAAATTAACATAGTACTTAAATACTATTTTTCTCAGATTTTTACAGTACTTAAAATATTTATAAAAAATTCAAAAATAGCAAGTAACAATTTTTGGAAAATAATTAATTAATTATTTACTATTTTGTCCATGTATTCAAAATTGAACCGAAGTACAGATACAGGACCCAGAGCCATGAATCAAGTCCAATATGACTTGTACAGACTCTGAATGTATTAGACACAATTGGGCCCAAAAACCCATGCTAGGTTTGGACATCAATTGGTCATAATTAATAAAATACAGGAATTTAAATATAAATAATATATTTTAAAGTGGTAAAATATGCAAGTCACAAAATTATACAACTTGTGAAATTTTACATAATAATATTTTGTACAAGGTAGATTTTGAAATACATATATAAATATACAACAACAATATATATATATATATATATATATATATATATATATATATATATATATATATATATATATATATATATATATATATATATATATATATATATATATATATATAAAATATATATATATATATATATATATATATATATATATATATATATAAATATTGTTGTTGTATATATATATATATATATATATATATATATATATATATATATATATATATATATATATATATATATATATATATATATAATGGATATATACATATAATAAATATACATATACATATATAAAAGTACTAAGTATAAATATATATATATATACAAATACAGTATATATATATACATATACAACAGTATATATATAATAATATATAATAATATATATATACATAAATACATATACGTATATATATAAATACATATATACATATATATAATAAAGTAAAGTAAAACAAAACAAAACCAAAATATATACAAATACAGTATATATATATACATATATAACAGTATATATATAATAATATATATATACATAAATACATATACATATATATACATATATATATAAATACATATATACATATATACATATATATAATAAAATAAAGTAAAACAAAACAAAACCAAAAGAAAGGAAAGGGGGGCTCAAACTCGGCCAGGGAAAGGGGGGTTTAGCGCGCTCGGGCTGGCCAGGGGGTCAGCCCGAGTCAGTTGTTAGGGAATGGGTTAGGGTTATATTTATTATGGTTTAATTTAATGGGTTTTTAATCCAATAGCCCAAACTAAATCCGTTAACCCATTAACCTAAGTAGCAGTTCGGCTTCGTATCCAGACTGTTAAGGACACGAGCATAAAATCTGACCCAGTGTCGTGTGTCCGCGCCCAGCACGACACGCACGACACTGCTAACGCGTGTCCAACCCTACTGTTAGGTTCCTCGTATCCAGGCGAACATCATGCGTGAGTTTGGGACACGCATGACACGATTTAGGGATGTTACCTTCGTGTCCGGCGTCGGGGTTTGGAGTCGAGGGGGCTTCCGACGGCTAGGGGCGTTGTGGTCGCGGCGCTGGGGTGGCGCTGCACTCGCCTTGCTCTGACGAATACTTCGGTGGTGGTCGATGGCGGTGAAGGTGGCTGTGGAGGTGGTGCTAGGGGTCGCCGGAGTTAGGGTTTCGGCGAGGTAAAGTGGGGTGAAGATGGGGCTGTGGTGGTCGGAGAATAGACTAGGGTTAGGGTTTGGGTCTGGGGTTATTTATAGAGAGGGTAGGGCGGTGAGAAGAGGGTCTAGGTCGGTGTCGCGGTGGCGGTCGTCGGAGGCAGGTGAGAGAAGAGAGAGAAAGTCGTGGGGGGTGATGGTAATTTGCAGTAAAGCCCCTAGGTTTTAGGTAATTACAGTTAGGTCCTTCCCACTGTCTAATGCAAAAACGAATTTGCAAATCCCCTCCCGCTCTGTTTATATGCAAATTAAATTTGCATAGAACATTTGGGAAATTGCAAGCAGCATTTTAAACAATCTAAATAATTGCAAAACTCAATTAAAACATTTTATAAAATTGCAAACTTACATTTTTTGTAATTAAAACTTATTTAAAAATATTTAAAAACATTTAAAAATTCTAGAAAAATTCCTAATAATTATATTAATTCATTTTAAAGCTAAATAGGTCATTAACATCTAATAACACTAATTAAACCAAATTTAAAAAACAGGGGCTGACAAGTCTTCCCTCCTTGAAAAATTTCTTCCTCGAAATTCACAAGGATAGAAAACTCTACAATCATTCTAATATAACAAGCAATGCAAAAAATGACTAAGGCTATTATTAAGACTAACCTCTAAGGTATCAAGCGGGAATGAGTGGTTCCCTCGTAGCTGTTGGGTCGAACAAGTAAGGATACCTCTCCCTCATGTCGGACTCCCTCTCTCAAGTAGATTCACCCGGAGAGTGACGGCTCCAAGCTACTCGTACTAAGGGTATGACTTTGTTCCTCAGCCTCTTCTCCCTCCTGTCTAATATCTCCACTGGCTGCTCAGTGACTGCAAGGCTCGATCCGATCTCCAACTCTGAATGATCTAGCACATGGCTGGGGTCTGAAACATATCTCCTCAGCTGAGATACGTGAAAGACATCGTGAACTCCTGCTAGATTGGGTGGAAGTGCAACCCTGTAAGCTACCTCTCCGATCCTGCCAAGTATCTCGAACGGTCCTATGTATCTAGGGATCAACTTGCCTCCTCGTCCGAACCGGATCGTCCCTCTAGTAGGTGATATCTTCACTAGCACCATATCTCCGTCAGCGAACTCCATCAGTCTGCGACTAGCATCGGTCCAGTGTTTCTGCCTGTCCTGAGCGACTCTGAGCCTGTCTCTGATCATCCCAACCTTCTCTGCTGCATCCGTGATCATCTCTGGTCCAAGCATAACTTTGTCCCCAACATCATCACAAAAGAGCGGTGTACGGTATCGTCGTCTATATAGTACCTCAAAATGAGACATACCGATGCTGGCTTGGTAGCTGTTGTTGTATAAAAACTCTACCAAGTGCAGATGGCTCTCCCATGATCCGCCAAAGTCCAAAACACAAGTCCTCTGCATGTCCTCTAGCGTCTGTATCGTACTCTCGGACTGCCCATCTGTCTGCGGGTGGTACGCCGTACTGAACTTGAGCCGACTGCCCAACTCCTTCTGCAAGCTCCTCTAGTAGTGGGACGTGAATCTGCTGTCTCGGTCCGACACGATGCTCACTGGTACTCCGTGCAAGCGAACTATCTGCTACATGTATAGCTCCGCTAACTTCTCGGTAGAAAGCCCCACTTTGAAGGGTATGAAGTGCGCACACTTCATCAGCCTGTCCACGATGACCCAAATGGCATCCTTCCCTTCTTGGGAACGAGGAAGCCCTGAGACGAAGTCTATCATAATGTGTTCCCACCTCCACTCGGGAATGGGTAACGGCTGCAATAGACCAGCGGACCTCTGGCGCTCCGCCTTGACCTGCTGGCAAACTAGGCATCTCGAAATGAAACGTGATACATCCCTCTTCATTCCGTGCCACCAAAGATGTTCCCGCAAGTCACGGTACATCTTGTTAGCACCAGGGTGAATAGAATATCGAGATCGGTGCGCCTCCTGCAAGACTGCCTCTATCAGCTCTCCCTTCGGCACGCACAACCGGCGGCCATGCCTCAAGGATCCATCCTCTGCTACGGTGAAGTCATCTAGCAATCCAACTAAAGCCTATGCTCGAAGTCTGCGAAGGCTCTCATCTGTAGACTGTGCCACCTTGATCTGCTCCATCAAACCTGACTGAATGTCGAGCGCCATCATCTGTATCACTGATCCTGGCCGAACTATCTTGATACCGAGCTTCTCCAGATCTTCCCGTAAATGCTGATCTATCATCAGATACCATGCCATCAGATGCCTACTCAGCGTATCCGCCACCATATTTACCTTTCCGGGGTGATATTGTAAATCGATGTCGAAGTCATTCATCAACTCCAACCATCGTCTTTGCCTCATGTTCAGCTCTTTCTGCGTGAATACATACTTCAAGCTCTTGTGGTCAGTAAAGATTTCTGCACGCTTTTCGTATAAGTAATATTTCCATAACTTGAGTGCAAAGATCACCGCAGCTAACTCTAGGTCGTGGGTAGGATAGTTCCGCTCATGAGTCCGTAATTGCCTAGATGCATAAGCAATCACTTTCCCATGCTGTCACTCCCCATTCCTGGAATACGTAAATTTTTGATTTTTCATGTATATGGTATCTGGCACCTGTATCTTTATTGCATTTATCCTGTATTTGTAACTGGCCATGGCATGGAACAGTATCTCGTCGCGGATTAGTGTGCCACCCCTTGTCCTTGTCTGGTTGTAGGCGTGGTTCACTGTTTCGATGATAGGATTTCTGAACCGTGTTGTGGTTAGGATTTTATTTAATTAATTTAATTAGTTGTATCACGTAACAATTAACATGTCATTAGTCACATGGTTAGAGCATGTTTAGGGCTTAGGGTTTTCTTAAGCCAGCCCCTATATATATTACATTTATTTAATATTTATCACGTATTTATTCCGTGTCTAATTTCTTTAATTTTATGCTAATTATTTTTCTGTAATTTGTTTCTGCCTTTACCTAGCTATTGGTTTATTTTGCTCATATTGAACCAACTTGGTTTAACTTGGTTCAACATGATAAGCATGGATGGTCTAGATTGTGTAGGAAGGAATGGATGGTGGGAGATTAACATGACTTGCTATTTAAATCTCTCTTCTATTCTCTCTCCTGATAACTCTCATTTTCTTTCTTCCTCCACCAAAACCCTAGCTATTAGAGAGAGGCAAGTACATCTTGCACACCATGAGGGATTTCATGCATCCCTATTTATTTTTGGTCTATGTTGTTCATCTTCTCTTCCTCTACAAGTTTAGGTCTTGAAGTTCTTGATTTCCATGGATGGTTGGGTGTAGATCTAAGTTTTAAGTTTTGGTTTTCATGGTTTTGGTCTTCATATGAATTTAGGGTTTTGATCTATCAAACATTGTTGATTTCAAAATTAAGTGGTTCCATGTTGTAGAGAATTTGATTCTACTAAAGTTTGGCTTTTGAAAAGTTAGATTTCGATTTATTTTGTGGAAGTTATGGCAAAAAGAATTTTGGTTCGTTCCTATATATTCATCTGCAGCACGCACAGCATGTCGCGGAAGGCGCACCGCATGTCGCAGAAGGCGCATGTCGCAGAAGGCGCATGTTGCATTAAAGCGCATGTCGCGGAAGGCGCACCGTATGTCGCAGAAGGCGCATGTTGCAATGAAGCGCATGTCGCAGTAGGCGCATATCATGTCGCGAATGAGCCGCATTAAGGCGCATGTCGCAGTAGGCGCATATCATGTCGCGAATGAGCCGCATTAAGGCGCATGTCGCAGTAGGCGCATATCATGTCGCGCATGAGCCACATTGAGGCGCATGTCGCAGTAGGCGCATATCATGTCGCAGTTGAGCCGCATGAGGCGCATGTCGCGGTAGGCGTACATCATGTCGCAGTTGAGCCACATGAGGCGCATGTCGCGGTAGGCGCATATCATGTCGCAGTTGAGCCGCATGAGGCGCATGTCGCAGTAGGCGCATATCATGTCGCAGAATATGCCTATTTTGGTTGTTTCTGACTATCATATGTTCTATTTTGACTGAATTGTGGCTAGAATTTCTTCCAACTCCTAACATGAATTTGTAGATCTTTTCCTTGGCTTCAAGAATATGTTACCAACTATTTTGTACTAATTATGGACTCGACCATGTTTAATGTTAATTGACTTTCATGCCTTGTCACCATTAATAACGATGGTTATCTTGACTAAATTGATCATGCGTTCCTAGTTGGAACTAAGAGACTGGCTAGTCGTCTTATTGAAATGAATGAATGAGACACGTTCATGTAATAAACTATTGTACTCGATTAGCCGATCCCGAATATTGACATACAGGCACATGCAAGCTTCAATCTATTTATTTATTTATTTTTCTACAAAAGTAGCATGTGTACTTGATGGTCAAGGCATGATTACCCCGTGGTTAGATTTGATTGTTGCATTACGCTATGTAAAACCTACAACCTAGCCGCACTGGTATCGTTGTAGAGTTGCGCATATCGTACCCCGTACGAAAGTACTCATTTGAATGATCATGATCCACGGCATGGGATTTCACTCAACGTAGGGACTATTAAGTAAAATAAAATAATGATGGCATGGAGAGAATGGATTCCCGAGTTCTTACATGGCAGCCCTCCCGGGACTAGTAGTGCCCGCCAGGCCGGCTGGTTCCCACAGATACTGTAAATCTGCCACACGGGCAGGGAACAGTACCTGCTTTTATTATTATTGTATATTGTATATATATGACGGGCGTCCTGCTAGGACTCGTCTAATTCATGCTTGGCGCACCTGATTGACTGGATAGACTAGCCTTGCTCGCACATAGTAAGAACTGAGGAATTCCTAATTGCATAATTTCAGGATAACTTGGGACTCACAATAGCAAGCCGTAGGATTTGATTGGCCGTACAAGATAATTTGTTTGTGTACTGTACCTACTCTGTTGTCTAACTGGGATGATCAGAATGTCAGGACATGACGGGCCAACTTCTGTCCTTGTTTGGTTGGGAGGTTGGTTCGAAGTGCCGTGATGTGATGTGAATCCTAGTAGCAAGCAGAGATCTATTATTATATTCTCTTATTACTGGTTTTAATTCCCTCATATCGTGCTTTCTTGTGGTACTTGCTATTAGAGGTCTAACCTCTCTGGTTTTGCATGGCCAGATTTAGAGCCGGTTCTCGAGGATCCAGCTTACTTCCGCCTCCAAGATGGTCAACACTAGAGGGATGATCGCAGGAGGACTCGAGTGGGTCCCTTACTTCACCACTCGTTTTGTTATTTACTTTATACCGTAGCCGTTTGGCACCGACATGTTAGTCGGATTGTCTTGTACTTACTTTTGCATAATTGTAATTAAGTCAGACTGCAGCTGATAACAATTGTGTACACCTTGCTATATCATCTGGCTATGTTTTGTAAAGCCAGATCTCAAGAACATTTTGACTGAGCATTTGGGACGCCTTACTGCTTATTCTTACATGTTCTCTATTTCTGTTTTCTTGTTCGAATGATTGAGACAATAGATGTGAAGTGACCATAGTGAGACTTTCATGTAGTATGCACCCCCTCGTCTTTAGACAGCATTGATCGTATTATACGGTATTCATCTACCCGTAATACGTAGCTGGCTGAGTCATTCCCCCGCTCTCCAGTATTCTGGTTCTGGGGCATGACAAGGTTTTAGTGGTGGCCCATGCAGGTCTGATTTCAGACTTGTGGGGTGCTTGATTTATAGGATGTCTCAATCACACATGTTTCCCCTTGATCTCCTGATTCGTTATTCTCAACCCTTGCTTGACATTCCGGTATCCTTTGACTTCATTGATCCTTCATGTCCGGTTGTTTGATTGTTCTCTTGTCCCTTTTCTTAGGGGCACCTCGTTTGCATCTGTCAGGATTGGACAGCAACAACAAGGGCAACATGGGCAACATGACCAGGTTGGTCAGCAACAAGGGCCAGTCTTACCTCAGGAGACTATCCAAGAAGAGGTGATAGTAGAACCAGCAGTTGGACCGCAGTATCCGGAGGTTCCAACACCACCTGTAGTTCCACCTACCCCTATGGAAGTGGATACACCAGCCCTTCTGGAGATCATGAGAGGAATGATGGCTGCTCAGCAACATCAGATGTTGGCCCAGTAGCGCATGCACACTCAGCTACAAGAGCAGAATGTGTTGCTCAACCAAGGATTGTAGACGGCTCTGGAAAGAGGAATAAGGACTGATTCAGGAGCATCGGCCAGGTTTTGCAAGTACAACCCCCGCCGTTTCGAGGGCACGGAGGATGCTATTTCAGCAGATGCATGGCTCAAGGATATTGAGGCTATTCTAATAGCAGCTAAGGTGTCGACAGAAGAACGTGTAGATCAGGTAAAGTTGTTACTTCAGGATCTCGCACGTGATTGGTGGGAATCAGAGGAAGTAGGTATCAGACGTCCCGTTGCTTGGAACGATTTTACTGCAAGGTTCAAGACGAAGTATTATGGAGTTGTGGCGCAGTTTGAGCTACAACAGAAATTTATCAACCTCAGACAGGCTGGCAAGACTGTAGATGCGTACGCAGCGGAGTTCTGCAGATTGAGCAGGTTTGCCCCAGAGATGGTAGCAACGGAGCGCCAGAGGGCGATGAGGTTCCAGCAAGGGTTTCATCTTGAGCTCTTGCAGTTGATAGAGGGGCACAACTACCAGACTTTTGATGAACTATTGACAGCGACTCGAAGGCATGAGATCACCATTCAGAGGCTTGCGGCAAGGACTGGAGGTCAGAAGAGATCTCACGGTCAGATAGAAGGAGGAGGGGCAGCAGCGCCCCGAGCAACAGCACCATCCCCTGGCATTCGTATCCACGATGTGGCGATACGAGCACCAGCACTACCCAGGCAGCAGCAGCAGCAACAACAACCGAGGAAGAACCAGCAACCCCCAGCGGGCTGCACTTACTGTGGTAAGGGAGGGCACACTAGGGATGTGTGTCGTTCAGCTAATGGATTATGCTTGAGGTGTGGCAGTCCAGACCATAGGATTGCCAATTGTCCTATGATACAGAGGCCAGGAGGGCCAGCTCAACGGTTTTCGGTATTGCCAGCTCCAGAGGTAGCACCGTATCAAGGGCCGGCACTAGCAGTGAGGCCACTAGCCCAGCACCCATTACCGACGTAAGCTCAGATGTACCGTCAAGCACAGCATCAGGTTGGGCAGCAGGGACAGGGAAGGCAGGGACAAAGGCAAGAAGGATTTGGAGTATTAGAGCAAAGATTGGCTGAAGGCGGTCAGGTTTTGAGTAAGTTTGAGTATTAATTATTATTTATTATAATTCTTTGAGTTTTATATTCGAAGAGTGAAGGCAACTTTTCGTCTCACTCATCTGCTCTTGTATCATGTGATACGTGAAATTCATCATGTGTCTTGATTACGAGAGTACGTCCTGGACAGAGTCTCATTCTTGATTTAGTCATTGGTACCGACTTATCTCAAGCATTGACCCTTGTCCACTTTGGGTGTCGGTGTAGGACCTCGAGGACGAATTCCTACCTGACTTGAGAGGCATATTTTATTCGTATGTCTCCGATCATTTCCCTTTAGGGTATGATTATTGTTTGCGCTCTTACTTAATTGCTCTTTCTTTCGTAATCTATTCGTATGCCATGTGTTGTTTGATAATCATGATTGTTATATGACATGAGTGTATTTCGTGATCTGAGAGCGCGCTCGACTATCCCTATTGAAATTCCGAGGACGGAATTTTTCTAAGGAGGGTAGAGATGTCACTCCCCATTCCCGGAATACGTAAATTTTTGATTTTTCATGTATATGGTATCTGGCACCTGTATCTTTATTGCATTTATCCTGTATTTGTAACTGGCCATGGCATGGAACAGTATCTCGTCGCGGATTAGTGTGCCACCCCTTGTCCTTGTCTGGTTATAGGCGTGGTTCACTGTTTCGATGATAGGATTTCTGAACCGTGTTGTGGTTAGGATTTTATTTAATTAATTTAATTAGTTGTATCACGTAACAATTAACATGTCATTAGTCACATGGTTAGAGCATGTTTAGGGCTTAGGGTTTTCTTAAGCCAACCCCTATATATATTACATTTATTTAATATTTATCACGTATTTATTCCGTGTCTAATTTCTTTAATTTTATGCTAATTATTTTTTTGTAATTTGTTTCTGCCTTTACCTAGCTATTGGTTTATTTTGCTCATGTTGAACCAACTTGGTTTAACTTGGTTCAACATGATAAGCATGGATGGTCTAGATTGTGTAGGAAGGAATGGATGGTGGGAGATTAACATGACTTGCTATTTAAATCCCTCTTCTATTCTCTCTCCTGATAACTCTCATTTTCTTTCTTCCTCCACCAAAACCCTAGCTATTAGAGAGAGGCAAGTACATCTTGCACACCATGAGGGATTTCATGCATCCCCATTTATTTTTGGTCTATGTTGTTCATCTTCTCTTCCTCTACAAGTTTAGGTCTTGAAGTTCTTGATTTCCATGGATGGTTGGGTGTAGATCTAAGTTTTAAGTTTTGGTTTTCATGGTTTTGGTCTTCATATGAATTTAGGGTTTTGATCTATCAAACATTGTTGATTTCGAAATTAAGTGGTTCTATGTTGTAGAGAATTTGATTCTACTAAAGTTTGGCTTTTGAAAAGTTAGATTTCGATTTATTTTGTGGAAGTTATGGCAAAAAGAATTTTGGTTCGTTCCTATATATTCATCTGCAGCACGCACAACATGTCGCGGAAGGCGCATCGCATGTCGCAGAAGGCGCATGTCGCAGAAGGCGCATGTTGCATTAAAGCGCATGTCACGGAAGGCGCACCGCATGTCGCAGAAGGCGCATGTTGCAATGAAGCGCATGTCGCAGTAGGCGCATATCATGTCGCGAATGAGCCGCATTAAGGCGCATGTCGCAGTAGGCGCATATCATGTCGCGAATGAGCCGCATTAAGGCGCATGTCGCAGTAGGCGCATATCATGTCGCGAATGAGCCGCATTAAGGCGCATGTCGCAGTAGGCGCATATCATGTCGCGCATGAGCCGCATTGAGGCGCATGTCGCAGTAGGCGCATATCATGTCGCAGTTGAGCCGCATGAGGCGCATGTCGCGGTAGGCGTACATCATGTCGCAGTTGAGCCACATGAGGTGCATGTCGCGGTAGGCGCATATCATGTCGCAGTTGAGCCGCATGAGGCGCATGTCGCAGTAGGCGCATATCATGTCGCAGAATATGCCTATTTTGGTTGTTTCTGACTATCATATGTTCTATTTTGACTGAATTGTGGCTAGAATTTCTTCCAACTCCTAACATGAATTTGTCGATCTTTTCCTTGGCTTCAAGAATATGTTACCAACTATTTTGTACTAATTATGGACTCGACCATGTTTAATGTTAATTAACTTTCATGCCTTGTCACCATTAATAACGATGGTTATCTTGACTAAATTGATCATGCATTCCTAGTTGGAACTAAGAGACTGGCTAGTCGTCTTATTGAAATGAATGAATGAGACACGTTCATGTAATAAACTATTGTACTCGATTAGCCGATCCCGAATATTGACATACAGGCACATGCAAGCTTCAATCTATTTATTTATTTATTTATTTATTTTTCTACAAACGTAGCATGTGTACTTGATGGTCAAGACATGATTACCCCGTGGTTAGATTTGATTGTTGCATTACGCTATGTAAAACCTACAACCTAGCCGCACTGGTATCGTTGTAGAGTTGCGCATATCGTACCCCGTACGAAAGTACTCATTTGAATGATCATGATCCACGGCATGGGATTTCACTCAACGTAGGGACTATTAAGTAAAATAAAATAATGATGGCATGGAGAGAATGGATTCCCGAGTTCTTACATGGCAGCCCTCCCGGGACTAGTAGTGCCCGCCAGGCCGGCTGGTTCCCACAGATACTGTAAATCTGCCACACGGGCAGGGAACAGTACCTGCTTTTATTATTATTGTATATTGTATATATATGACGGGCGTCCTGCTAGGACTCGTCTAATTCATGCTTGGCGCACCTGATTGACTGGATAGACTAGCCTTGCTCGCACATAGTAAGAACTGAGGAATTCCTAATTGCATAATTCCAGGATAACTTGGGACTCACAATAGCAAGCCGTAGGATTTGATTGGCCGTACAAGATGATTTGTTTGTGTACTGTACCTACTCTGTTGTCTAACTGGGATGATCAGAATGTCAGGACATGACGGGCCAACTTCTGTCCTTGTTTGGTTGGGAGGTTGGTTCGAAGTGTCGTGATGTGAATCCTAGTAGCAAGCAGAGATCTATTATTATATTCTCTTATTACTGGTTTTAATTCCCTCATATCGTGCTTTCTTGTGGTACTTGCTATTAGAGGTCTAACCTCTCTGGTTTTGCATGGCCAGATTTAGAGCCGGTTCTCGAGGATCCAGCTTACTTCCGCCTCCAAGATGGTCAACACTAGAGGGATGATCGCAGGAGGACTCGAGTGGGTCCCTTACTTCACCACTCGTTTTGTTATTTACTTTATACCGTAGCCGTTTGGCACCGACATGTTAGTCGGATTGTCTTGTACTTACTTTTGTATAATTGTAATTAAGTCAGACTGCAGCTGATAACAATTGTGTACACCTTGCTATATCATCTGGCTATGTTTTGTAAAGCCAGATCTCAAGAACATTTTGACTGAGCATTTGGGACGCCTTACTGCTTATTCTTACATGTTCTCTATTTCTATTTTCTTGTTCGAATGATTGAGACAATAGATGTGAAGTGACCATAGTGAGACTTTCATGTAGTATGCACCCCCTCGTCTTTAGACAGCATTGATCGTATTATACGGTATTCATCTACCCGTAATACGTAGCTGGCTGAGTCATTCCCCCGCTCTCCAGTATTCTGGTTCTGGGGCGTGACACATGCTGCTATAGGACACATCCTAGCCCCTTTCCCGAAGCATCGCTGTATATGGTAAAACCTCCAGATCCTGAAGGTAATGTCAGAACTGGAGCGGTCGTCAGCCTCCTCTTCAGCTCCTCAAACGCTGCTTGGCAGTCCTCTGACCAGATGTACTCTGCATCCTTCCGCGTCAGTTTCGTCATGGGTTCAGCTATCCTAGCAAAGTCCTGGACGAACTTCCTATAATAGCCGGCTAAACCCAGAAAGCTCCTGATCTCTGAAACTGACGTCGGAGCCTTCCATGTCTCAACGGCAGCAATCTTCCTGGGATCCACCGAGATCCCCTCTCCAGTGACTATATGACCGAGAAACTCCACTCGGTCCAAAAAGAACTCGTACTTCGACAATTTGGCAAACAAACTCTCCTGCCTCAGAATCTCCAAAACTGTCCGCAAGTGCTCTGCGTGCTCCTCCGGCATCTTCGAGTATATCAGGATGTCATCGATAAACACCACGACGAACTTATCCAGATACTGGTGAAATATCTTATTCATCAAGTTCATAAAGATAGCTGGCGCATTTATGAGACCAAATGGCATCACCAAAAACTCGTACTGCCCGTACTTCATGTTGAACGCCGTCTTCTGGATGTCTGCAGCCCTAACTTTCACCTGGTGGTAACCGAATCTCAAATCTATTCTGGAAAACACCTTCGCCCCACTCAACTGGTCGAACAAATCATCTATCCTGGACAGAGGATATTTGTTCTTAATGGTGATGGTATTCAAGGCCCGGTAGTCAATACACAACCGGACTGTACCATCCTTCTTAGGCACAAAGAGCACTGGCGCTCCCCATGGAGAAGCACTAGATCGAATAAAACCCTTTTTCAACAGGTCATCAATCTGCTCCTTCATCTCTACGGCCTCCTTAGGGTTCACTCTATAGCAAGCCCGGAATACTGGTGATGAACCCGGTACTAAATCTATAGTGAACTCCACATCTCTGTCAGGCGGAAGTCCTGGAAGATCCTCTGGGAATACATCCATAAACTCCCTAATGATAGGGTGTGGCGGTGCTAACTCTCCAACTGTCGCACAACAGTTCGGCTCTAGGCTGATCTTCGGCCCTGTCCTTCTGACATTGAATGGTGCTATGCCTGGGGGACTGAACAGAATACTATCCTCATGACAGTCTATAGCTGCATGGGCATAGCTAAGCCAGTCCATCCCCAATATGATATCATACCCGGGGAGTGGCATCACAAAGAATCGTCTCCTAAACTATCTCCCGGCTATAGTAATAGAGCATCGATAGATAGCTCTAATGGGCACTGGTCCACCTCCCGCCATTACTCTACTCATCTCCTTGGTAGGTGTAGCTACTAAGTGGTGTTTAAGCAAAAATTCTAATGACAGGAAGCTATGTGATGCACTGGAATCAAACAAGCATAGAGCTAGAAAAGTATGCAAATAAACATGACCTGTGATGACGTCAGCCAAATAATCTGGCTCCGAAACCTGCTCCGGCTCCGGCTCAAGAGCTAGGCTATAAGCCTTCCCCTGGGGTCCCTTCTGCTGCTGCAGATGTTGCCCAAACCTCTGCTGCTGAGTCGGAAGTGGCGGTCCTCTAGTCGGTGGTCCGGCACCTGGTACCCTTGCTACTGGGCAGTCCAGAAGCTGATGGATGGTAGACCCACAAGCTAAACACTGCCCTAACCTCTTCCTACAAACGATAGCGTCATGGCCTGGCCTCCTACAGAATACACACAAGGCTCCCTTCTGCTGCTGTCGGGGTCCCGGGGCTCTAATTGGTGGGGTTGGGTGATGAGGTGTGGGAGGACGGTATGTCTGCTAGTACGGCATCGGTGCTCTCGGCTGGAAAGCCTGACGCTTGGACGGTCCCTCGAGGTGTACAGAAGCCGGCCTCTTGCAAGACAGAAGATGCTCCTCTATGCTCCGGGCCAACTCTAGGCTCTGGTAGTAGTCAGTCGTACCGTTCGTCACTATAAGAATTCCAATGTCTGGAACTAGACCATGGCAAAACCTACGCGTCATCTCCTCTGGGTCTGCAACTAGACTAGGAGCGAAACGGCTCAAACGACTAAACTCTGCTGCATACTCGTCAACAGAACGGTTCCCCTGCTAGATGTTCTGGAATCGTAGCCCCATGGCTACCCTAGCGGTGGTCGAGAAGAATTTTTTCTTGAACTGGGTTTTGAACTGATCCCAAGTGGCCTTCCCTCTCGCGAATAGCAGCTCATTCTGGAACCAAACTCCTGCCAAGTCTATCAGCAGAAATCCCGCTGCCTCGACCTGGAGGTCACTCGGCAACCTAGCTCCAAGGAGCTTCCTCTCTACCGAGTCTAGCCAGTCATCTGCTACTACTATGCCCTCAGTCCCTAAGAACTCCTTGGGGTTCAGACCCATGAAGTCCTTGATTGTCCCTACTCTCTGCCGTGGCTCTACAGGTGGTGGGACCACGGTACGCTCCTCAGAATGCTCCATGCTCTGACGGAGTAAGGTGGTCTGCTCCTGATGGGTTATTAGGAACCCCTGGATCAGAGTGAGCAGTTGGTTCCCGTCGAGTGTGACGGAAGCCTGGACAGGTATAGTAATAGGTGGTGGTGGTAGTATCGGGTCCTGCTGGGACTGTGATGTGGAAGGTGGTGGAGGCATTTGGGTTGGTGGATTTGTGGAGTGAGGGAGTATGGTAGGTAGAGGTGTATCGGTCAACTGGTCAACCAACTGGATGGGAAGTGTGCCATTCTCAGGTGTGACATACTTGGATGAGCGGGTGAGCACCATCTAATTAAATAAAAAAGACTTATAAGGACTCTTTAAAGTAAACAATCATAAACAAGAAAATCTAATTATAATAATGAGCATATGATGTGATGCGTTTCCTATGTTGCAGTCCTATTATTCCTCTAGGTGTTCTAAGCGTCATTCCTAATGTTGTCTAGTTACCTTAAGTTCCTAATTGCAGGCATGCTTGGTACAATGACGTAACCAAACAATTTAGTCTTGACCTGCATGGGCCACCACTAAAAACATTTCACGATTCGCTACCCAAATTGTTGGGCCGGGCCGAGTCATGTCCAGCCTACGTTTGAGGTAAAATGTAGTAAGCTGTTCTAAAGATAAATAAGACAAGATCAAAGTGTGCTAACAATTCTATAAGTAATAATGAGACAGAAATGTTCCAAACACAAAAGTCATCTCGTATATAAGTATGTTCCAATTACAAGTCCAAAATATAAAACTGGATACAGGTCCAGTTACAAAATACGTAGTCTAATACATGACTACTCTAAATATCCTGAGCAACTATACAAACTAGACGAGTTTCTCCACAGGTACATCCTTGTAAGATAAGACATGGTCCTCGGCAGTAACTCCATAATATGAATCACAAAGCAACTCCTCCTCAGTAAGTATACCTACAACATTATCCTGTCAGGACGAAAGCAAGTACTGAATCTAACAAACATATAATACTGATCATGTGATGAAAAAAAATAAAATGACATATCTTGTTTATCCAGTTTTAGATATATTCCATCATGGCAATAAGTATTTGTTTTAAAGTTTAAAACTGTAGTAGGTGAGTGAGTAGTCAATAGGTAATCAGGATGTACAGTGGTATATATCAACTTTTTGAAGTGTACATACGTACCCTTAACGGCATCGGTGTATATCCATACACAAACGCGGGATCAGACATACGACAAAGTTACATATAGAATGTAACAGTGCTCGGTAAATACATATGGAGAAGGGGGTCATGATCACGTACACTACTAACAGTTTTACCTTAACCCGTTGTTTAAATATGTGAGAGATATGAAAACTGTTCTAAACATGTTAAGAGACTGAAAGTAATACAACATGTGAAGTTTTAACTTGCTACCCCAAGGATCAGCATTTAACATGGTTGGAAATCACAGTTTATTGTTATAGTAGTATGTAAAGTTTGTAGAAGTACTTGCCTTTAGCAAAGAAAAGCAATGATAGAAATGCTATAGAAGCCTCGTGACTCGTCACTGTAGAAATAATACATAAACTTAGTTTTTATACTAAGTTAAACACTAAGACACTAGTGGTGCAACACGACTTTATGACTGGACAACTAGCCAAAAGTTGACTTTAGCATAGGAGACCAATGTGGGGTGACACAATACCCAGACTAACTTTCTAGGGCCTTTACACTAGTGCGGGGTGAGGTCCAAAACTATAATAACTCAAAATGACACAAATTATTGCAAGTCGTAACTATTCAATAAATAAATCAAACTGTACACTATGTTCCAACAATTTTTGAGATAGACAAAAAGCTCAATTTTACATAAAATAAAGTACCAAAATGATCCTTGTTAATTATAGAAATTTATATTAATTTTTATGCAATTTATAAACTCTCATAGATATTTATTAAAAATCAGCAAACATATGTACCCTGAAAATTAGTTCTGTTTTTCTATTTTTATAAAATATCAAAAAATACTTATTAAATGCTGAAAAAATTATAATAAATTAGTTAATTAACATAGTACTTAAATACAATTTTTCCCAGATTTTTACAGTAATTAAAAAATATATATAAATTCAAAAACAACAAGTAAGAATTTCTGAAAAATAATTAATTAATTATTTACTATTTTGTCCATGTATTCGAAATTGAACCGAAGTCCAGATACAGGACCCAGAGCCATGAATCAAGTCCAATATGACTTGTACAGACTCTGAATGTATTAGACACAATTGGGCAAAAAAAAATGCTAGCTTTAGACATCAATTGTATAATTAATAAAATACAGGAATTTAAATATAAATAATATATTTTAAAGTGGTAAAATATGCAAGTCACAAAATTATACAATAAAATAACTTGTGAAATTTTACATAATAATATTTTGTACAAGGTAGAATTTAAAATACATATAGAAATATACAACAACAATATATATATATATATATATATATATATATATATATATATATATATATATATATATATATATATATATATATATATTAAAAAATATATATATATTTTATATATATATATATATATATATATATATATATATATATATATATATATATATATATAATATATAAAATAAAAATATATATATATATATATATATATATATATATATATATATATATATATATATATATATATATATATATATATATATATATATATAATAATATACATATACATAAATAAAAGTACTAAGTATAAAATATATATATACAAATACAGTATATATATACATATATAACAGTATATATATAATAATATATATATATATACATAAATACATATACATATATATACAAATATATATAAATACATATATACATATATACATATATATAATAAAATAAACTAAAACAAACAAAACCAAAAGAAAGGAAATGGGGGGGGGGGGGGGGGGGGGGGGGGGGGGCTCGAACTCGGCCAGGGCATGGGGGGTTTAGCGCGCTCAGGCTGGCCAGGGGGTCAGCCCGAGTCAGTTGTTAGGGAATGGGTTAGGGTTATATTTATTATGGTTTAAGTTAATGGATTTTTAAACCCGATAGCCCAAACTAAACCCGTTAACCCATTAACCTAAGTAGCAGTTCGGCTTCATGTCCAGACTGTTAAGGATACGAGCATGAAATCTGACCCAGTATCGTGTGTCCGCGTCCAGCACGACACGCACGACACTGCTAATGCGTGTCCAACCCTACTGTTAGGTTTCTCGTATCCAGGCGAACATCATGCGTGAGTTTGGGACACGCATGACACGATTTAGGGATGTTACCTTCGTGCCCGGCGTTGGGGTTTGGAGTCGAGGGGGCTTCCGGCGGCTAGGGCCGTTGTGGTCGCGGCGCTGGGGTGGCGCTGCACTCGCCTTGCTCCGACGAATACTTCGGTGGTGGTCGATGGCGGTGAAGGTGGCTGTGGAGGTGGTGCTAGGGGTCACCGGAGTTAGGGTTGCGGCGAGGTAAAGTGGGGTGAAGATGGGGCTGTGGTGGTCGGAGAATAGACTAGGGTTAGGGTTTGGGTCTGGGGTTATTTATAGAGAGGGTAAGGCGGTGAGAAGAGGGTCTAGGTCGGTGTCGCGGTGGCGGTCGTCGGTCGTCGGGGGCAGGTGAGAGATGAGAGAGAAAGTTGTGGAGGGTGATGGTAATTTACAGTAAAGCCCCTAGATTTTAGGTAATTACAGTTAGGTACTTTCCACTGTCTAATGCAAAAACGAATTTGCAAATCCCCTCCCGCTCTGTTTATATGCAAATTAAATTTGCATAAAACATTTGGAAAATTGCAAGCAGCATTTTACACAATCTAAATAATTGCAAAACTCAATTAAAACATTTTGTAAAATTACAAACTTATATTTTTGTAATTAAAACTCATTTAAAAATATTTAAAAATTCTAGAAAAATTCCTAATAATTATATTAATTTATTTTAAAGCTAAATAGGTCATTAACATCTAATTAACACTAATTAAATCAAATTTAAAAAACAGGGGCTGACACCTCAACTGCCGTGATCTTCTTCGGGTCAACTGAGATCCCATCTCCAGTCACTACATGACCCAAGAAGTCAACTCTGTCCAAAAAGAACTCACACTTCGAGAGCTTGCCATAAAGCTCCTCCCTCCTAAGTGTCTCCAGAACCACTCTCAAGTGCACCTCATGCTCCTCCTCAGTCTTCGAGTACACTAGGATATCATCGATGAACACCATCACGAACTTGTCCAAGTACCGGTGGAACACCTTGTTCATCAAGTTCATGAATACCGTCGGGGCGTTGGTCAGCCCAAACGGCACAACCAAGAACTCAAACTGACCATACCGTGTCCTGAATGCGGTCTTCGGAATATTCTCCTACTTCACCTTTACCTGATGATAACCTGACCTCAGATCAATCTTCGAGAAAATCCAAGCTCCGTTCAACTGATCGAAGAGATCGTCGATACACGACAGTGGATATCTGTTCTTGATCGTGAGGTTGTTGAGTGCCCTGTAGTCGATACACATCCTGACCGACCTATCCTTCTTGGGTACAAAGAGTACCGGTGCACCCCATAGTGAAGAACTCGATCGGATGAAGCCCTTGTCCTGCAGCTCATCCACCTACTTCTTCAATTCTACCAACTCGCTGTTGTTCACTCGATAGACATACTGGAAAATCGGTTCCGTGCCGGAAACCAAGTCTATCGAGAACTCAACGTCTCTGTCCGGTGGTAGTCCTGGCAAATCCTCCGGAAAGACGTCCATGAACTCCGTAATCAAAGGATGTGGAACCGTCTACTCCTCGACTGAAACTCCGCAGAAAATTTCACTGCTCTGCTCCGCCTGCCGTCAGGTGAACTCGAACTCCGGCTCTCCTGGCGCTCCGATCAGAACTCTACCCCCACGACAATCTATGCTGGCGTGATGCCTGCTCAACCAATCCATACCTAATACAATATCGTAGTTCGGTAGTGGCATTACGAGCACACTCACCTCCAACTCCCGGCCTCCCAAAATAACACTCCGCCCTCTGCAAACATCACTCACGAGGATAATACCACCCCCGGTCGTGATCTTGCAAGTCCTAGGCAACAATTCAGATACAAGGCAGTGTCTAACAGCAAATGATACAGACACAAAACTGTGAGAAGCCCCGGAATCAAATAAGGCGAAAGCTGAAATGGAGTCAAGAAGAACAGAACCTGCGATCAGCTCCCCAATAGCCTCTGCATCCTTGGCCGCCATGGCGAAAGCTCGCCCCTGCTGGCCTCCCCTGGCCTGCTGCTGATACTGTACGAACCGCTGTTGCTGAGTCGGCAGCGGTCCCTTCTGCTGTCCCACTGGAGCCTTGGCTCCTGCTCCCTGTGCTGCTCTGCCTGCGAAGAGGGAACAGTCCCTCAGCTGATGCTCCGATGAACTGCAGAGAAGGCACTTCCCCAGCCTTTTCATGCACTCGGTCCACCCATGCCCCGATTTTTTACAGAAGGTACAACTAGTAGGCTGCTACCTCGGGGCCTGCTGCTGCTGCCTCGGCTGCTGATGCTGAGCTGGCTGAAGTCTCGGCTGCTGGAACTGTTACGGCTGAAACTGTCTCTGCTGATGCTGCTGTTGAAAGTGAGGCCTCTTAGCCTGGCCTCTACTGCTGCTGACACCGAGAGTGTCTCGTCCCCTCTTGAGCCTCAGCTCAAGGTCATCCTCCGCTGCTAGGGCATCCACCAGGATCTCCTCAAAAGTGGCGCTACGGGCACTCTTGGTGTAGGACTTCACCTCCTTGACTAGCCCCTTCATGAACCTCCGGTCCTTCGTCACCTCAGAAAGCCCCTCAACAATTCTGCCCAGGCTGCAGAACTCCCCAGTGTACTCCTCGACAGTCTGACTGCCTTGTACCAAAGCCTCAAACTGCGTCTCGAGGGCACCAAGCGTTGCGTCGGGGAAAAACTTCTCCTTGAACAGCTTCTTAAAAGCTGCCCAAGTCTGCCCAACTGTACCAACCCTCGGATCTGTCTGGTACCACGTGCGAGCCAAGTCCTGCATCATACTAGCTGACGCCTCAATCTGCAGTCTCGCTGGAATCTCTGCTAGCCTGAAGATCTCCTCCATGTGCTCGATCCACTCGTCGACGTACAGGATGCCCTCTGTGCCCCTGAAGTCTCGTGGGTGCATCTTCTGGAAATCCTGTATGCCCTTCTCCTTTGGCTGATGCTGCTGCTGACCTGCCGGAGGCTGAGCTGTAGCCCTATCAACTGTCGTCAGGGCCAGATCGATGCCCCGACTGAACTCTGCCGTCTGACGCTGCTGCTGAGCCTGCTGTGCCTCCATAAACTGCTGGAAGAAGGTGAACAACTGTACTGCGTCGACGGATCCTGAAGGCGGCTGCTGCTGCTGAAGCATCTCCGAATAACTGGGCTCTGCCTGTGCACTGGTGGAGGGGCTCCTCCGAAGGTAGCTGAAGCACCCACCCCAGCTGGCATAACTGGTGCTGCGGTATCGGGAGCTGGCTGCACAGGACGAGAGGTAGCAGACCTCTCAGCAGTGTCCTCCGGTCCGGGGCGATGAGATCTAGTCTCGATGACCATCCTGGAGACAGATCAAACAAGAAATAATTTCTGAGAATGAGTCGAAATAGCAAAGAAGGACAGTTTATATTCAAGGGAAGACAATAAGCAGCAAATTTAGATAAAAGGAATCTGATTAAGAGTTTTTCCTAATATGATTGAGTACCTTCAAAAAATATCCTAATCCTACTGCAGGCTGTAGTGATACTCTAGTTCGAATACCACTGCAAATCTAGACCCGCATGGGCCACCACTAAAAACGTGTCACGACTCGCACCCTAGTGTAAGGGCACGAGAAGTGGGTACGTCCAGCCTACGCCGTAGTGTCGGCTGTAGAACGCTGTCCTAGGTCACATGCATCTAACAGTTTAAGGTACATTGCACAGTTATACTCTCCGAATGGAGGAACAATATAAAGTACAAATCTCAATCACAGTTGAGGAAGATGTATGATAAGATAGATAAGAATATCAACAGAATCCACAGATGAAATACGATAAAAGAGAGAATCCAAAGTATCTAAGATAAAAATCTAACAACTCCACAAATCCACATCATCACAAATCTCTAATACAAATATCCAGATGAGATACAACTAAAATAAGATAACTAAACTATGGGAGTGTCGTCAGCAGGTAATGGATCCTGTTGGAGCTCCAAGTCACAGGTGTCCTCTAATGCTGCCCGTAGTAGGTGGTACAACACGCCTCATCCTCGTCCTCTGTAATATTTTCAACAGGTCCAGTCAGGACAAAAGCGAGCACAGTACATCTCACGCAGTTCATATCATAACAGGAATATAAAGCATGCAATAGATTAAGATACATGAATCGCTGAAAGAAAGGACATAAAATAAAGAGATGACTGTAATAGAAATATCTACTATAAGTAAAGAACTAACAGTGAACTAGTGATTTAGAGTACAAGATAGACATGTGAACGGCTTGATAATAAACATGAGAGTTTGTACATGGCTACACTAGTTTGGAAATATTTACATGACTATTTCTACTCCCCCATCCCCAATCAATACATAAGGATCCGTTCAAGTTATGTTATTATACATGATTCACATGGGGGCCCACAAATGGGTGCACATGAATGTAAACATGGGGGCTCCGTGAACATGAGAGTACATGAATCACGAGAGTGCACATGAATGGTGAAAGCACAGGAATACATGATGAAAGTGAAACACACATGACATAATGTATCTGATGCTCCCGAAGGGGATAATATCGCAGAAAAAGATCCATATAGTACTAATCCGTGTTACCATCGTGACAACATCAAGTAAAGTAATCTAGAGAAGAATATAGTCCTAGCAAGTATGAAACGGTCAGAGAATGTACTCACTTGATATCCTGAGTATCCGAAGTGAATATACTGTCTGAGGAGAGGTGTCTGACTCCTATTTAGAACAACACAAGTCACAACATGTCCAGAATGGTAATATAGAACATTACAATGCATTCTACATGATGTTTGGGTCAATCTAGGCTAAAGTCAACCTTTGGTCAACTCTAGTCAACTACACTAGTCAAACTAGGTCAACTAGGTCAAGTCCTAACCCAGACAAGTCTCACTAAGCCTAACCATGTCTATCCTAGCATTCACACAAATCACAAAGCTACACAAGCTATCAAATATGCACAATTTCATATATACATACATATATACTCAATGTACATATGGCATACACATAGGAAAATTATATAGGGCTATATGCCTATATACATATCTATATTGGCATACACATATATATTCAATCCACATTTACATATACTAAATATATATAGGCAATCATATACATATGTACATATTATCATGCATCAATATATATACATATACTATATATATAGAGAGAGATAGAGTGACAGTGGCATGAGTGTTCTCAGTTTTATGTCAACAGTTTAGATGTGTGTGTGTGTGTGTAATAGGTTTCCAGGTTTTAGGGATTATGTGTGTGTGTAAACATAGATGGAAGAGTGTGTAAATGTGTGTAGCAGTGCATAGGGTGTGTGTGTTTCCAGATTTTTGTGTAGCAGGTTAGAGTAAATATGTGTGTGTGTAGACAGCAGTAGGGTGTGTGTGAAATGTGTGTGTATACAATGTGATGTGTTCCCAGATTTGTGTGTGTTCACAGGTTTTAAACTTCACTCAATTATATTTCGAAAACCTTAATTACCAAGCTAAACATGAATCCCAAACAATGTAAACCTTCATCTCAGACATAGTAATATGTTCTAACATTATTAATTTAACATCTAACATCAGTTTAAAACATAATTTAAATCTCAGGAACTAATTAACAGAACATGGTATCAGACAGTTGGGGAAAACACCAAATTTAATTCGAATTTAACATAAATCATCAACTAAATGGTTGGTAACCAATCGTGCACATGTGTACATGTCATACAAGTGATATGGTGTCCACAAACTGGACACAAACGTGTCCAAATAAGTCACACGAACACAGACACAAACTCGTACTGCACAGTCTCGTACGAGCGTGTCACGGGCTCGTGCGCATGACACACGACACGTGACATGTCGTGCTCGTGTCTAGGGTTAGGTCTAGTATAGGTCTTCGTGTTAGGCACCCTGATTCGTGTCTAAGTGGTGTCGTGTCTGAGTTACAAAAGTGTATCAGAGGAGAAATCTCGCGCGTAACAGTGTAGTTCAAAACCAGTGCACCACGAATTTCGTGTCTGACACGACACGAGGAGTCGTGAAACTGGGCGAGTGACTTGTCAGTCACTGCCCCGACCTCCACACCAAGTTTGGTGGGTCCACGTGGCCTGTGCAGTGAGCACGACACGTGTGGCAGCAGGACACTCGAGACATTGTCTCGTGCAGCGTGTCCATATCAGTTTTCAACACAAAAATGACACAAAAATCAACTCAGACAAATGGGGTTGTGATCTACACATATAGGGCTACAATATCATTCAAATACATTTCGAAAATATCATGAAATTATTCACTGTGGCATTTTATCAAACATCTTGGTACATACACTGATACGTGTCCGATACGGACACAAAAATGACACAAAATCCTACCAAATTTCACCTACAGCTAGGGGACTCCTAGATCTATGCAACCATGCAAAGAAATCAAGAAAATGAAGTGGTTTGGATAGTTTACCTATTGAGTGTCAAACTCAAGAAAAAGCTCCAAAAATGAGAATCCTTCTTGCAACACAAAAGCCCCAAATTGTTCAAAAGCTGAGATTTCACATCATGAACAGAAAATAGACATGGTTTAGATCCTATTGCAAAAGACAAGGGTTAAAAAGGAAAAGGAATGAATAAAATAAGAAGGATTGAAGGATGGACAAACCTTGCTCTTGCCAAAAATGGATGTGGAGTAAAAAGAGGCAAGGAAGGAATAAGAGACATTAAATAGAGGAGGAAATCCTTAGGGGGGCGGCCACTATTAGGAAGAATTAGGGTTAGGGTTGATGACTAATGGGCTTTGGGCTAAGTGCCATGCTAAATAGGTCAATCCATAAGTCAAAAACCCATGCACCTAAAACACTTAATCTCTCTATGAAACTTGGTTCAAAATAAGTCAACTTGGGTCGACTTAAGTTAGACTAGGGTCCGACCATGCTAACCAAGTCACCATAGCTAAAGTCAACATCTAGGTTAGTCTCCAAAGTCTCAACTAGAAAAGGTCAAAAATAACAACCATCACTGCAACAATTCAAAATAAATCCAAAATTTTCAAAATGACCAAAATATCCTCAAGCTAAATTGTGGTAGTGACAAGAAGCCTTCAAAGTCTAGAGCAGGATTGGCAGCGAGGCTAGCTAATTAGTACACGAGGCTCAATGGCCTGCAAAGCATTTCCATTCCCCACGAAAATTATTGGCCATAATGGGTCATTACTAGTACAGCGACTAAGAATGTGGGTAGCTACTCCTTATATTCCTGCTCACGGAAAGGGAATAGATCAAATGACCCGTAACTTTCATCTGCACATCGAAATTTAGTGTCTCACAACGTTAGATAGTCGTATATCGTGGCTAGGCCTATTTTGGCTAGGCCTATTTGGAATAAAGTTTGGCCCGTGTTGAACTTGGATGAGTCCATTGGTATCCAAATGACCATTTTACCCTTCATGGTTTTGTATGAGCTGATGATGCAACCTGCTGATGGGCTGTCTGAAGATTTTGACTTTTTGAAGTGTAAACAACATCAAACTCACCAGTTTAACCATTTTTCATGAAAAAAACACAAATGGCATACAAGATTCACCAACGACAAGATCGAGCCACTCCTTAACAACTCAACACAACAAAATGAACCAGCGATCGTTCAAAATCTTCGCTGCAAAATGTTACCAACTTCCCTGGCAGTTCTATAGATGGGATTGTAGGACCGTTGAGCAACTCTAGAGGGGAGGGGGGTGAATAGAGTATGCACGTGTGCAGCAAAAATAATCACCACTTAAAAATTAAACAGTTATAAACTATGGCAAATAAGAGACAGTAAATAAAATGAAGTAAAGTAAGAGATCAGAGAATCAAACTCAGTGACACAGCGATGTATACTGGTCTCCCTCTGAGAGGACTACTCCAGTCTCGAGTACTCTTACTCGATGTTAATCCACTATGCACAAGCTAAATGAGAGCTTGTAGTCTCTTACAACACCGTGCTTGGTGATGAGCGCACAACCGACTCCACAAACTTGATTTCAAAAACTGGAATATTTTCTGAATTGCAACCTCTGATACAACTCTTCTGAAAACTCTAGATTGAAATAGAACTATACTGACTTTGGCTAAGAGTGGTATAAGGCTAAATTTGAAAGCTTTTGCTCGAGATAAACACTTAAGAGATAGAGAGAGAGAGAGAGAATGGATGAGTGAATGAGTGATTAGAAACGGTGAAAATCCTTCTCTATTTATAGTGTTTTTGCTGACCGAACTCGGACATAGTTCAGGCAAAGTTCGGATGCATGAATCTCGCAAACGAACGTTATATGCAGATTTGGTAGAACTAAAATTCAAATTATCCAAACTGAACTCGGACAGAGTTCTGCCAGAGTTCTTTTGGGTCAGAACTGAAATGAATGGGCCAAATTTGCATAGGCTTTGAACTTTTTGGAATTGTGAATTTTTGGATTAGATAGGTAGGCTTATTTGGATATGTGGACTGATAGAAACCTAAGCGAATATCAATCCTGATCAATCTCACAAGTATTTACTAGACTCAAATAAAATTGAAAAATACAGAATAAAATATATAAGTCTGTCTTTGATTCCATTGTGATTTGTTCTTGATGACGATGCAATGTACTATACTTTGAAGTAGTAGGTAGCAGTAGGACGTAGACGAACTTCTCATTTGAAATCTGTTTACCTGTAGCAGTTTGTATATTTTACGTATCGACCCAAGTTATCGTTAATTATCAAAATCAGGTGTGATCATTAACCAATGGACCAACAGGGATCCAGTTTCAACTTATGGTGAACATAATGGTTGTTCAAAAGGACACCGAAGTTGAAGTACTTGGAAAACAGATTACAGCTGGAAAGCCAAAGCGTGATTGTCAAGAGCTGTGTACAGATCTACGACACTAAACGTGTTCATATCCAAGCTAGCTTCTCGAAAATATAACATAAACCAAGACAAACAGCCATGCTTCCCCATGTACTGATCTGGAGAATGACTGCTTTGCATAATTCTAGGTCGCTTCTCTTGTTTCTGGAGCAAGGGTCACTGTTATTATCATCAATGACGCTTCCTTCCGGTTGCCATCTCCCATGATTGTAAGATATGGTTCACAATCTCCTCTACACCAACTCCATGCTTCACCTGCATGCAAAAGATAGGGAAGATTCAGAACAGTATTCTAAAATGGAAACGGCAGTGAACAGCTAGGTAATGTGGTATTTATTGTTTGAAGATGATATGGAGAGATGGCGAGGATAAGTTAATACAGATCGAAATTAAGGACTAACATGTACTAACACAATAGTTCGACTTGAAAGGAGTGGATGACGCATTTCATGGGCTATGGATCACCCTCTTTGGAGGTTTTCTAGTGGACCTCTCGGTAAGATACCAACAAACTAAATTAAAAGTATATATTCCTTAAATTTTCTTAGGACATTCTGTATGTAGTTGTTGAAAATTCTCGTTCGCATTTTCTGCACCTGTATTTCTAGGTATTGATTGGCATCAAATTGAAGGATTTAAAGGCATGCCCAAATAAGTTCTGTTTGAGTAACAAATTAAAAAAAAAAAATTTAAGGGAGCACAACAAAAAGGATGCCAGAAAAGCATCACTGATGGTCACTTGTGATCCTGCAGATTATCTATTTGACGAGTCTTGGCAAACAGAAGAGGAAATGCTCGTTAGAAATTAAACAAAAACCTGAGCAAAGACAAAAGGCCCTCCATCTCGCATACGAAGTGCATCACGTTCCATGACATTCAAATCAGCTCCAACAGCTGCTGCTAAGTCTGTCTTGTTTATTACCTATATCAGACATTAGTAGTGCTTGAAAGAGTTAAATTTGAAACAATATAGGGTGGTCATGAACGAATGGGATACAATGAACCATAAATAGAATAATATCTTTTAACATACCAGGAGATCTGCTTGTGTTATACCCGGGCCACCTTTTCTTGGTATTTTATCACCAGCAGAAACATCAATGATGTATATAATATAATCTGCTAACTCTCTGCTAAAGTTAGCAGCTAAATTATCTGCATCAACAAGAACAATGCCACCTTAGTGTTCTGACAAACTGTCTTTTCAGGAATGCAAAGTTGCAGTATTGTATGTCCCAACTTATTTATGTGTTATTTTTTTCAGATTGAATTACTGATGAAACAGAATAAAAGGGAAGAGCATAAAAATTTCAATAGAGCAAATGTGATGGCAGCATCCAAGAAAAATAAGTCCTGCAATAGAGCTGAGGTTGGATTTCTGGAGCTAGCTAACCCAAGGAAAAAGAAAAGAGAGCATTCGTTCAGTTCTTAGGCGACAACAGTTGGGCACCAAAGTTCTCAAATATCAATTGGAAAATAGCAAAAACTTGCAGCAATCAGGACAATGCAAGGTTAATTTTACTACATTGACAACATGCTATACGGATCTCTAATGACAGTACAACTCCGATAGGGAATGACTCTTAAACTGACAATATTATGGCAATATGCTTAAGCGCTAAGGAGGCATGATCTTTCTGGTAAGATCCATGCTTTCCTTGTCATAGTCCAGTAACCTACGGGTTGGCTTCATCATTGTACATGCACACACTACTAACCATTCTACCCCTCCTTTCCTCCTAAAGCAGCATTTGCAATTCTTCATATATTGTTCTTACTAAGCAGTGTCACAGCAATGCGGCACAACCAGATTAGATGATGCATCCAACATGAACACCTTAAAGAATGAGGATATCACCAATCCTATTAGGCTAACCTTAAGGTATTGGATATACACGCAACAAGAGAATAACACTTTTCAGAGACCACCTTATCACCCTAAGAAAATTGATTGAGTTCCTCCTAAGACATCACAAAAATTAAACAATACAACCATTCCTCGTTATAATAGACATTCAAGTCGAACTTGTTAAAATGTAGTGAATTCAAGGTATGGTTGTTATCAAAGATTCAGATTCTTATTCTCCTTGGTGCCACAAGATTGATATAAATGAAAGAACTAGAAAATACTATTTTCAAGAAGTGAGGGGGGACGAAGCCAGAGTGTCATGGCAACTAATCTTGAATTCTCATTGTCTTGGAAGTAAAGATAGAACCAACCTCAGCATGAACAATCAATGCAAAAAAATTGAGCTCCTTATAAGGTTCCCCAGATCAAACCCAACAAGGACCCCCAAGCTTTAGAAGAATCAGAAATATATCACAACAGCTAAAAACCAAAAAAAAAAAAAAAAAAAACCTGACTAGGAATTCATGTGCAAGGGAAGAAATGCCTCAACCAAAGGCCCATACAAGTTATAACATTATGTACTCAACTCAGTCTCAAATGACTAAATTGGCATCATCCCCGTCTTTATAGATGATGATATTTCTCCATCTCTCATCCACAAAAATGATCTGAAATCTAAGAGGTCAAACGACATTAACTACAACTCATTCAGAAGAAATAAGAAAGAAACAGCATGTTGCTAACCCCTAACAACCTAAGGTTGAGATGACAAAAAATCGCACTTCCACATAACATGTCGTCCCATAACTTATCTCTATTTTGCATTCAGGAACAAGAAACGCTATTACTGTTCCAAGCTCCTGTCTTGTAAGTATCCATCTTTGATTCCCAGTTCATGCCCTAAAACAAAACCACTGGACCCACCAGGTAGAAGGTAACCAACCTAATCACTACGTATGACAATGCTAAATGTATGGCATTGGCATTTAATTTACGCACTTATATTAGTCAGGTATTTTTCGTTGTGATAAAAACTACTGAAAGCAACTAAAAAAAATCGAATCATATAATAAAGTTTAACTGATTCAGCTAGGAAGGAAAACAAATATTCAGCATGCAATATCAACCTACGCTTGAAAATATATATATATATATATATATATATATATATATATATATATGGGCAGAATTCTCCGTGGCTGTGCGGGTTCGATCCCAAAGGGGAGCGCTAATCACTAATTATTGAGATTTAATATCCCCAGTGCAGGTCCGCGTGGATTCCTGAGGGGGGAGCTAACCCAATAACATAGTGTAGAATTCTGCCCTCAGGAATCCCCCCTCAGGAATTCACTATTGCAATGCCAAGTCTTACTTGTACTTTTATTTTATTTATTATTCTAGATGCCAAACCCCAATAGTGTTGAACAGAAAACAATACAATATATATATATATATATATATATATATATATATATATATATATATATATATATATATATATATAGGTGGCCAGAATTCTCCGTGGCTGTGCGGGTTCGATCCCAAAGGGGAGCGCTAATCACTAATTATTGAGATTTAATATCCCCAGTGCAGGTCCGCGTGGATTCCTGAGGGGGGAGCTAACCCAATAACATAGTGTAGAATTCTGCCCTCAGGAATCCCCCCTCAGGAATTCACTATTGCAATGCCAAGTCTTACTTGTACTTTTATTTTATTTATTATTCTAGATGCCAAACCCCAATAGTGTTGAACAGAAAACAATACAAACTTGCTCAAAATCCCTTGAAATCATCATCTCAATTGTAAGAGAGAAATCTCTGACCAAACAATGTTGATACAAGAAATTTCAGATGATTTCTGCCAAATATTTGATCCAGTTTTCAAAGCATTTTAATGACTATCAGCCTTCCAAAAGTCTTCTAACTACATCTACCTAAATATTTACAAAACAATAAGATTGTTTACAGACCTGAAGCTATCTGAAGTATTGATAAGCCCACTTTCACAAAAACAGACTGCTCTTTGTTTTGGTATTAAGCCAACTTCCTCACTTCATGCACAAATAGCTACTGCTCCTGTTATAGTTTTACATCAAAAAAATGGCTCCTATAGCCTCAATTATTCATAGTCAATTATCATTCTTGCGGATAGAACATGGGTGGTTAATTCACAATTCCCATTCAAACACGAATATCAACACATGACAAGGTTACAACGATAGCAATAGTGTTGTTCGAAAGAAGAAACCCAAAAATAGCTTCTTCCTAAAGATGAACAGGATATAGATGCCTGAACTACTGAATCTTGCACTTCTTCAAGTAATTGTGTAAAGCAATTAGATGAATTATTGTTTCTAACTGATAGTTTCTGAGATACTGGGTTGGGTAGCAGCAATTACCTCCTCCAGATTCACAAAGTAGTAGGTCTGCTTTGTACAAGTTAGACAGCTCTTCAAGGGGGCCAAGATTTATACTTATATCTTCACGTATAGCAGCATGTGGGCAGCCTCCTGTTTCAACAGCACGGATTCTTTCCTCAGGAAGTGCTCCATTCTTCACTAGGAACTCCCCATCCTCTCTAGTGAATATATCATTTGTTACCTGGAGCAGAAATGAATAGCTTCAAGAAAAAAGCCCAACATCATAGATGCATCAATGTACGTATGTATTTACTAAACACAGAGTGGGGGCCTTCACAAGCGATTAAACAAAATAAAATAAATAAAGCATCTGGGTATGTAAAATAGAGCTTATATAACTTTATTTGAATGCCAATTCAAATTTCGCAACAATGACACAGTAATGTGAATTCCATGGTGAGCCAAACATTTGGTCATTGCAGGATTTATCCGGAATAAATCAGCACATACAAAATATCTGCAACATCAAAGCTAGAGGATATGTACAAACAGCAGAAACATAAGCAAACTAATGTAGCTAAATAGACTTCTAGCTTAATTGACCAAGCTTCCCAAAATGTTCATCTGCAGAAAGTTGATTATTTGAATAAGAAGATCTTGTCATTGTCTAGTAAAAACATCAAATAGAATAAAATGAAAGATAACAGATAAAATTGAAGGAAAGTAGTACTTTTTTCTTATTCAAAAGAGGATACATACTGCAGCCAGACTGTACTTGTCACGCAGGAATTGGCAAAGAGCCAGCATTAGTGCTGTTTTTCTGAATGAAACAAAAAAGAGAGTAAATTTACGTGCATCATATCCTCAATACAGACAAGACTCACTTTTAGAAAGTAGATTATATTTTGATGGAATTGTAAGTGTGCTGATATAGTTAACCGAATATGAACCAAGAGTAATATGTGAAATGTAGGCTTTAGTGTGCAGGTAAAACATATAGCATTAACAAATAGTTACAAGAAATCAGAAACTTCATTGTTAGCATGTGAGATAGTATGAAATATATATAGTATGAGACAAGCTGTAGAAAATTTCTCCAAAACCTTCAGATCATTAAGCATAATCAATCTTGAGAAGTATTCTGAACTAGGAACACAGAAGTGCAAGGTTGAAAAAGAAAGCCTTGCACAAAGTTATAGATGCCCAACAAAATTATTTGTGGAGGTCTCCTCTATATCATGGAGAAGCAGCCCATTCGGACATTCTAGTTCAAGTTAACTGTGGCCTAGCACTTACGTAATAACCCGAGAAAGCCAGGTGTGCGATCTAAATATCATATTATGTGGCAATTAATAATCTGAGTTGATGAATCAAGCTGGATGACCACCTAAACAAAATGTTCAGGTAGCCACACAATGCTATTGTCAGCCATCTAAACTGCTTATCACTACCCATCAGTGAATTGGTCAAATTCATAGCATTTGGTAAACATTAATTTGGGTATTGGAAAATAAGTAGGGAATTCCTGTCTATGTTGCCTGAGTGCAAAGATATATCCAAATCCACATTTGACACGTATCCAACATGATACTTCATCGGCAAACATGTAGGATAAGGTATGCCCATGTCTAAGGCTCCAACGGACCCAAAACAATGTGAAACTTGAAAGTAACATTTCTCTGCAACAGATCTTATCTAGACCTTTGGGAGTCTAGGAAATATCAAGGTTGTAAAAGGCGCTAGGCATTAGGCGGGCGGCCACCCACCGCCTAGCGCCTAGGCCGCCTAGACGGTCGCCGCAAATAAAAAAAATAGGAATTAAAAATATGCTTAAATGGAAATTATACCCCAAATTCAAAGTCTCTCGTAAAAATATATTATATAAAACATATTAAAATTCTGGTTAAATTAATTATTTTCTTCATATGTCAGTGATGTAAATAACCAAATAGCTTCTGCAATGGTTATCATAAGACACTAACATCATTGTTTATGGAAATTATTAATCACATAGCATGAATAGTTTCTGCAATGGTTATTATAAAAAATGGACCCACTCACATGGCACTTTGTTGTCCTACTCACAAAGAAACAAGAAACAAGAAACAATAGTCTCTCTTTGTCATATAAAACAATAGCCAGTTTCCCTGTGCCACCAAGTATACAAAAGGACTTTCCTGTGCTTTCTTCTCTCACTCACCCCAAAGAAAAAACATCAGCAGCAGCACTTTCTTCTCTCTTACCCCAAAAAAAGCAACAATAGAAGAAGTCGAAGAACAAGACAAAGAGAAGAAGAAGAAGAAGAAGAAGAAGAGGACGACGTACCTGTCGACGGCTGTTGCTGGTGTCGGCTGCTCGCGGCTGCTGGAGGATGGCGTCGACTGCTTCTCTTGCTCTATTTAGATATTTGTTTGTTAGGGCAGCTGCTCTCTGGAAAGAAAAAAAATCTAGCACCTAGGCACCACCTCTCCTCCGAGCGCCAAGATTTGGGCGGCCGCCTGCAGCCGCTTTTCCTATGGATCCGCCTTCTCCCCCGATTCCATTCGAACCTAGGCGGGCCATGGGCGCCTAGACGCCGCCCAAATCCGCCTTTTAGAACACTGGGTACTATCCAAAACATGCATAAATATAGATACTAGTAAATAGCATTAAAAGAATATGTATATAGATATTTGCTGCTTCTTATGTGTTATCATGTTGGAGTTTATTTGAAAGTTATCTCTATAAATCCGGTCCCACATCAGCTAGTTGGTCACAATTGCGCACATGGATAGTTATAGCCGATGCGGTTGGTATGTGGAAGGTTTTACTAAAGGGCAGTGTTCAAATCCTCCAAGAAACATGTGTTTTTGTAATACATTTCTTGGAAATTTTCCTTTGGAGCTAGGTCACAAAGGGACCTAGCGATTTGGACGTAGACAAAGGACGCAAAGTAGTACTTTGATAGTACACTTTGCACCTCTCCAACGTGACCCGCTGGTTCAGCGGCCTAAGGGTTACAGCGGATCTGCTGGTCTAGTACAGCCAGCTGGTCCAGCTGTACAATGGTTCCAGCGGAGCCTGCTGGACCAGCGCGGCCCATTGGATCCAGCGGGTTCAGCGTAGCCAGCTGTTCCAACGGCTCCACGTGACTTGTTCCAACAGAAACATCTCGTCCGCTGGAACATCGATTTCAGCGTCGCAACTGTTCAACTGCTACTTTTGTCAGGGTTTCAGCTTGTAAATGTCCACTTAGTGGAGAGTTACTGTTGTAATCGCACCATTATAGGAAGTTATTCTCTTGTTTTCCGTTCATGTTGGTAGTGGACGTTAAGGCTACTAGGGGCTTGGCTCCACGATATATTCTCGCTTTGAGCATCGGCGATTCTCATCACCTTAAGAAGCTTTTTTTCTTATGTCTCATATTGTAGCAACTTGGTTGCATTTGTTAAAGTTTTTCCTTTATTACTTTGTAATCTTGTAAGTTCTAGTTGCTTTATTGGTCAATTTGTATGTAAAAGTAGTAAAAGTTTGTACAGTTTTTATGTAACATCAACAACAATCTCAAAGCGACATTGTAGATCTTTTAAAGATTTCAAGAATCTCATCAAGATCTATCAATAGAAAATCGTACAAGTCTCTGGACACGAGTTTTCACAAACTTGAAAAGTTCCATGGGAAGCACTACAACAACTAAAAGAGGAAGATAAGTGAATCTTTTTTAACTCGTCAACGTGGATTATGTTCTGATTGAATCAGAACCAGTAATTCCAAAAAATGACGGTGTGCAAGAGATTGCCAATGTGATCACCATACAACAAAAGTGAAAGAGAGACAACAACCTCTGCAAATTGTTGATTCTCATGTCTTTGAATGATTCTATGGCAGTCGTACAACAAGATAGAGAATGCAAGAGACATCTGAGAATCTCTGGAAAAGCAGTACAAGGATGATAAGAAGATGTCCAAAATATACTTAGTTTACAAATTCCTGAAAATGGAATTTGAAGACAAAAAAGGGAATGTTGTCGCAAGTCAAATAACTGATAAAGTTGCAACAAAAGCTAGAGGAAGCTATGTCTCAAACAGACAAGTTTATGGTAGAAGTTATCATCTCCAAACTCCCTATCAAATCGGATCGGTTCTCTACCGATATGACGACAAAAAAATGGAGATAATGATCGAGGATCTTCTACGCTGGATCCGTATCGAGGTCGAGGCTAGAAGCAAAATCAAGATGGATTCATTATTTAAGTAGTTTGCTAAGATAAACATGGTTCAAATTGGGGATCACAAAAGGAAGCAGAAGACTTTCTACAAAAATAAGAAGAATGACTCCAACAATCTGAGGGTGAAGTCAAATTCCTTCAAGAATAAGTCTAGCAATGACGGGACTTGCTTCAATTGTGGCAAGAAGGACCAATCCAATAAGAAATGCAGATCCAAGCCAAAACCAAAACATAAACCAAAGGAACAAGGTGAACTTAATATGGTTGCTATGATTGCACAGGTTGACTCCTCTGGCATGGACACTGACCAGTGGATGGACACAGGTGCATCCCGTTATGTGTGTTCTAAGAAGGATATGTTCACCACATATGAACCTATATCGAGAAGGTTTCAATTAGCAAACAAGTCTCAAGCTGAAGTGCTAAAAATTAGGTCAGTAGTGTTGAAACTGACTTCAGGAAAGTCACTTACTCTGGAGAACGTGAAACATGTTCCTGCTAAAGACAAAAATCTTATTTCTAGAAGTTTGTTATGCAACATAGGACATTAATGATAGTCAAATGGTGATGCCTTATAAATGAGCATACTTCGAAAAAAACCTTATGTATCGAAGGGATGTTTAAACTTCAAATTGTAACTCCTACTGAATGAATGTGTTAATAACGTGTTTCTTTATGGTTACTTTCTTGAGTTGTAGCAAAATAGACTAGGACATGCTCATTGTAAAAGAAAAAATAATGTCTAGTTTATACCTTATCTTCAAATGTGGGGGTAAGAAAGTGAAGAAATGTGAAATCTGTGGTAGACTAAAATTGTAATGAAACCGTTCAAACGGGTGAACCGAAGTACAAATCTTTTAGAGTTGGTGCACTAAGATATTTGTGACTTCAAGTACTTCTCCACAAAGGCTGGGATGAAGTATTCAATTACCTTCGTCGATGACTTCTCGAAATACGCTTGTGTATCTTTTGAAATAAAAAACATTTGAAAAGTTTGAAGACTTTAAGACAGAAGTTGAACGTCAAACTGGACCACTCAAGAGACTTTGAATCGATCGAGACGGAAAGTATCGTTCTCCTTGTATTATTTGTAAAGAACATGGAATTGTTAACAAAACTATTGCTGAGTATTCTCCTCAATCTAATAGAGTTATAGAAAGGAAGAACCGTACTCTGACAGATATGATGAACTTTATGTTGTTAACAACAAGTCTTCCAAACAGCTTCTGGAAGGGGGGAGGTGTGCTTATGGCTACTTTTATTCTCATTAGAGTACTGTTCTCTCAGTCAGATATCACTCTCAGTCAGACATGTTGTTAACAACAGGTCTTCCAAACAGCTTCTGGAGGGGAGAGCTGTGCTTATGGCTACTTTTATTCTCAGTAGAGTACTGTTCTCTCAGTCAGATATCACTCCTCTTGAATGTTTCTATTATGAAAAGAATACTTCTTTCTATATAAAACTTTTTGAAGTACTAGGAATCCTAACAACAAAATTCTAAGTAGAAAAGAAAGATTCAGAGAGTGGGAGCGACGGAGATCAAGTCTGCGATCGACTTCTTTACTCTGTTGACAATCCGATGCAAAAATTGGAGATAATTCGTTAGCTCTGGCTTACTGGCAGATTTGGCAACAAGTAGGCTCTGATACGAAAAACTTTTGATCCCTTGGGAAGTACAAGTTCCAGCTATTTATAATCATTCACTGTAATGGCTATGCGCGCATAGAACTGAAAATACAATTTTTTCTGTTCTTATGTGCATAGGACTTCTGCAGAACGTGGGTATGAACGTGCGTGCATGTCACAGCCAGCTTGTCACGTCGCATCAGTTACAAGGAAATGTCGCTCAAACTCTGGGACGTGCACTGTAACGTGCACAATTAGTGTGCGTAATCTTCTCGAATTTATAGCTGCTCTCCTGCGTATATACGAGGAGAGAGAACTTCAAGGGTTGCATATGCATGCATCCTTATGCGCTCTTCGTCATACGAACGATCTCGCATATGGTATCACTCAGCTGAAAGCAAATAAAACATAATGATGTTGATGACGTATGTGCTAACATTTTCATGTAACCATCGTCTGCAAAGATTACGAAGGGGCTCAGCTTTTGATGCACTGTTTTGATGAGTTGTCAGTACGCTCATGACTGTATGCACATAGATCTGAGCACATAATGCCCAAACTGTCTTCGGCCAAAGAAGCGCATAACCAAAGTTCACTGGCTTTGGCTTAGAGCGCATAGAAATTAGCGCATAGAGCATGGGCTTCTGAACAAAGTTTCCAAAGTCTGTTGTCTTTGGCATTTAGCGCGCATATCATTACGCTCATAGGGTCAACTTCGTCAAACTAGACTTGACGAGCAGCCTTTGTAACTACAGCGCATAGCTACAACACGCATGGAGTTGAGAATTTCGATGCTTCTACAGTGAAATCTGGTTCAAAGTCAGACCCAACATGAACGTTATTCGAGTGGGGGTGTATGACTTATGTGAAGCTTTGCGACATCAAGATCTAGAAGTTGGGAACGAGGACTACAAAAATAATATTCATAGGCTATGTCGAGAAAAGTGATGCTCGAAGATTCTTTAATTTAGAATCAAACAAATTATTTAATCTCGTGATGCTAAATTATTTGAGGATAAGTTTGTTATGCACAAGAACATTATTCTTGTGAATTTATCGAATAACACTGTAAGTACTAAGGAGACTAACACTTCCAAAGAAGTAGTCGAAAAAGAAGTTGCAATTAAAGAAGCCATTATTCAACCGGTACTCGTTGATCCACCTCCAAAGTGAGTGAGCAGACCGAAAAACTTCAAGAAAAACTTCGCCACTTATCATGTGGAAACAGATCCGCTTATCTATGATAAGACAATGAAGACCAAAGAAGTTGATTCTGGAAGGAATCAATCAATGACGAGATTGATTCCATAACATCTAATAACACTTGGGTGTTAGTCAATTTACCTGAAGGAGCAAAACTCATCGGATGCAAATAGATCTTCAAAAAAAAAGATGAGAGACGATGGAACTGTCAATGAGTTCAAGACTAGGCTGGCGGCTAAAGAGTTTTTTCAGAAGCAGGGGATCGACTACTTTGATACTTATACTCCAGTTGTGCGGATGACAACTATCAGGATACTTATTACTCTTGATGTCATTCACAACTTGATAATTCATCAGATGGATGTCAAAACAACATATTTAACGAAGATCTGATCGAAAAGATTTACATGAAGTAACCGAAAGGTTTTGTCATCAAGGGACTTGAAGACAAAGTATATAAGTTGGTAAAATCTATATGTGGTCTAAAGCAGGCTCCCAAGATGTGGCACGAAAATTTTGATAAAAGTCATTTGATCAAACGGCTATATGATCAGCAAGACAGATAAGTATGTATACAACAAGTTCGATGATGGCAGAGGGATTATTGTGTCTCTACATAGACGATATGCTAATCCTGGGTACATATCTAGATAACATTACGAAGAGAAAGAAGTTCCTCTCATCCAAATTCGATATGAAGGACATAGGAGATACTGATGTCATCATTGGAATAAAGATCATTCGGACGAAAGTTGACCTTGCTCTATCACAAGCTCACTATATAGAGAAGATGCTCATACACTATGGATATCATGATCTTCTTGAGATCGAAACTCCTTATAAATGTGATAAGAAACTGAAGCCAAATTCAGGAGAAGGTGCCAGGCAGTTGGAGTACCCAACCGACAATGAAAGTTTAATGTATACTATGAGTGCAATTAGATCTGACATTGCTTCCGCAATAAGGATGATCAGTCGGTTTACTAGCAATCCATGTGTTGAACACTAGAAAGCTATAAAAAGAATTATGAGACATCTCAAGAGGACTCAAAAGCTTGAAGTGCACTAAAACGATTTTATAGTTGTAGTAGAAGGCTTCAGTGATGCTAGTTGGTGCTCATAAAAGGAGAGCGAAAGGTCGACAAGAGAATTTGTCTTCTCTATGGGTGGAGCAGATATATTATGGATGTCGAAGAAGCAGACTTTGCTCTTACACTCATCTATGAGGTCTGAGTTATATGCGCTGGCTGCAGCGGTAGATGAAGCAAAATAACTTCAGGAGCTCATACATGATCTTTCTCTGGTTGGTATGCAGGTTCCGACTAATATATTGCGACAATCAAGCAAAGCAGTGGCATCCAATGCTCTCTTCAATGCAAAGAAGAGGACTGTAAGACTTCGTCACATAAGATTAAATGGGTGCATCAAAGATGGCATCATTGCAATTATTGATGTTCAGAGCCAAAAGAATCTGATAGATCCGCTCACTAAGGACCTTAAGCGCCAGCTTGTTGAGGACACAACAAAGAATATAGGCTTGAAGGAATTATGATTATTAGTTCAAAGAGAAATCTACTAGACGTCTTGCTTTTGGTTCAAAGAAGAATCATTGACTGGGAAACATCATATACAAAGATTAGGCCCCAAGGACATTATTGGGATTGAATTCCAGAACATCTATGGTTCGCATTTTGCTCTAAAAAAGAGCAAGTCCTGCAAGAGGATGATTTTAAACCTTAATAAGTTTTTAAGTATTTGAAATAATCGACGCTTTACAGGAAGTACGGATAACTCGGCACTACAAAGAGAAAAGTTCTCCATGCTACATTAGCATGACACCACATGAGGTAGGATCTCGGCTTTGGGTCACGCCATAGCGGCATAACACTACATAGAGGCACGTAGCCTCATGTTGAAAAGTAGATAGTAGTAGTATATAACACTACAAAGAGGCTAGAACCTTATTTTACTCTAAAGTGACACCACCAAGATGTTGGACCTTGACTATGGGCCATGTAACAACGACGTAGCACAGCAAGAAGGCAAATGCCTCATGCTGAAAAATTTAAACTCTCGAAAAACTCACCTATTTGTATGAACAGAGATGCATACCGTCTCTTGAAGGTAATGTAGACACCCAATATACACACAAATATCATGTCAGCACAGGACCTTTAATATGCTACCAGAGACAAATTGATGACATTGTGTGAGTGGAAAGAATAACGAATATGCTACCGAATTCAAGACTTAGTTCATTATGTATCGTACTATTGTTTGACTCATGTAAGAAGATACAAGTCGTAAGTGATGTATATCCTAATGCATAATGTATAATCATGAACATTTAGCTCATATATTGAAATATGTGGGAGATTGTTGGAATTTATTTGAAATCTCAAGAGATCTTGTCCTATACTAATAGTGGCGATCCCTTTGTGTATTTCAATATAAGATTTATTTTATTGGTTGCCACATAGGGAGTTATAGCCCAAGTAGTTGGTATGGTAGAGGGTTTACTAAAGGGCAACGTTCAAATCCTCCAAAAAAAAATATTTTTGTCAGTGTTCTAAATGACGATCGAGGCAGACGTCGAGGTGGACGTCTAGGCGTGCCTAGGCGCTAGGCAGTCGCCTCTGCATCGCTTTTGTCGTTGGCGGTGGAGTATGCAACCAACAGAGGTTTAGCGGTATAAGCAGAGATTTGACGGCGTAGACGAAGGTGAGACGCGTAGGCGAACGCCTACACGGAGCAATACCTGATTAGATGTTTTGGCAAATAGTTTAGCAACATCCTTCAACCACTACCAAGGCCCCGACTTCTGCACTGAGGAACGCATCGCGTGTAAGCATTATGGACCTATGTTTCACTTTTACAAGACTGGAACTTCATAAATATTTGTCCTACAACTTAGTTATGCAAAAACCCCTTAAAATATGCATTATGCAAAAAAAGATGATAAAATATTAAAATGTCCAAAATGTATCAAACGCCTAGACGGTAGGCAAACCTCTCAACCGCGCATCTGCCTACCGCCGTTTAAAACCTTGGTTTTTTGCAACCAATATTTTCTTTGGAGCTAGGCCCTAAAGGAACCTAGCAACTCGGACTCGGACGTAGACGAATGACGCAAAGTAGTACTTTGATGGTGCATTTTGTGTGTTCCAATGCTCCAGCAAGACCAGCGTGACCAGCTAGCCTAGGGGCCTGGTTGTTCCAACGGGACTTGTTGTCCAGTGGCCCAGTGGTTCCAGGTGCTTTAGCGTAGCCAGCGTTCCAACGGCCAGTTCCAGTGGCCCAGTGGTTCCAACGGCTTCGCGTGACTTGTTGTTCCAGTGAGAACCTGTCGCCTGTTGGAACTTCTATTTAGCGACGCGACCATTCAGCTCCTATTCTGTGGGATTTCAGCTTGTAACTGCCCACTTAGTGGGAATTTACTGCTATAACCGCACCCATTATGGGGAGTTAGTCCCCTATTTTTCGCCCACGTTGGTAGTGGACGATTAAGGCTGCTAGGACTTGGCTCCCCTATATATTTTTCTATGTAATTTGGTACTTAGAAACAGAAGGTAAGAGAGTATATGCAACGAGAGAAAAGTTTGCAACAACAAAGAGAGGCAGCAGCGCAACAGCAATATCCTTTCCAAGTTCTGTTCGTCATCTAGAAGGTGACAAATGAGTGTTCCAGTAGCCATCACTTGAACTTGCTAGTTCCTGGAAGCGGATCGACGGAAAAGAGGTCGAATCTCGCTTTGAGCGGCGGTGATTCTCATCACCCAGCAGCTTTCTTTATTTTGTCTCATATTATAGCACTTGGTTGCATTTGTTATTTTTTTCCATCATCACTTTGTAATCTTCTACTAAGTCCTAGTTGTTGTATTGGTCAATTTGTGTGAAAGTAGTAAAAGTTTGTATGGTTTTTCTAACAACAACAACATGGACGGATCCAGAAATTGAAGTTGGGGTGGGCTACAATAGATTAGGGTGGGCTAACCCCATATAATATTAAAAATAAAAAAATATGGAAAAAAGAATGGCATTTTTTTGGGTGGGCTCTATAGCTGGATTCCGCCCCTGATCAACGTCATATCATTATGCTGCAACTTTAGAACAAGAGGGCCGAGTCGTAGGCTTACCATGGAATATTGTCTACACAGATTCCATTTATATCAACTGAGTTAAACATTATATGAAACAGGAGAAGACTGCAAAAACGAAAGTAGGAATGAAGGCCCGGTTCCGTGTTACCATTTATATGCAAAACAAGTACATGCAGCAGAGGGATGTATGTTTCGTGTGGAAAGTTCAATTTTCAATCAGCTGTTTGACAGTTTATCAAGACCCAATGAAGAATTTAGGGGGGACCAACATTCGAAAATTAGCATTTCGGTCCTCAAGATGTCCAACTTAAGGTCCCGGTTCCGTGTTGACCATCCAAAATTTGTTAATAAATATCTAGGGTTAATCGGATGTAGGCTCCCAGAAACATTCTTGTCCTTATTGAGTTATGATCAATTTATTTGCTAACAGATTTTGGATAGCCAACGGGTCAACCATCATCTCAGAACCCAAACTCTAAGTTGTTAAGTTGGACATCTTCATGACCTAAACACTAATTCTGAATGTTTCTGGAACCCGAACTCTAATTACCCAATAATTTATAGAATATAATGAAGACAATAAACAAAGAAATATATGCAATAGGGATGATTTTTGATATTTCGCGTGCAAAGTTGAAAGTTCAATCAAAGACGTGACCTTTCAGAGTTATTTCACCTATATCCCATCTGGGTCCGACATTTTTTTTATCGAAAATGAGTAAAGCATAACATCGACAGAATGTAGACACTGGAAAAACAAACAAAAAAAAGAAGGAAAGAAGGGGGAATTACCCGGTTCCGACGGGGCCGCCTATGCCGATGGTGAACGCGCGCTCGGCGAAGTCCCTGTGGGGAGCGGAGGAGCCCTGGAGTTGAAGTGGCCCGGGTGGTAGATGGGCTCGTGGGAGTGAGGTGCCAAGCCATCGTGGGAGTGGTACAATTTTCATCAGCCCCCACCCATGATGATGGAGCCGGAGAAGAACCATCACTGCGACAACAACAACAACAGCAACACAAGTAACATCAGGAGCACAAGGAAACAAAGAGGAATAGGAAGCAGCAGGGGAGAGAGAACTTACTGATGATGATCATGGTCGTGATCGTGGTGATGGTGGTCGTGGTGGTGGTCGTGGGATGCCATGGAGTAAGAGGAGCTGTTACTTCACTTGAGAAGAAAGAAGAAGAAGAAGAAGAAGAAGAAAAAGGAACGGGTGGGGGAGAGTTGACCTGACCATGAAAGAAATGATTGATAGGAATGATTACAGGCCGTGTCAGGCTTGGCCCAAGTAACATCCAACACCCGTCTAAATAATATTTTGAGCTGGAAATTGCTGAGAAATCCAATTTCGGGGTGGGCTTTTATGAAATGCCCACCCGTTGCATAAGTTTTATGAAATATCCAGAATTAAGTATTTTCACGTTAAATATTCCAAGATTCTCTTTAGATGCCACCCGCTGGGAAATGCTATTTTTATAATACCGAAACTACCCCTCCGCGCGAATTGGTCATCTATATGTATTTGAATTCAAAAAACTCAGATCTGGATTGCGATTTTCGTCTTCTTCTTCTTCACGGAAAATCTGAATTCCATTGCTCTCATATTCAGCAGAGATCGCAAAAATCGTTCGTAGTTCGGTGTGTTTTTCTTCAGTCGAACTCAGATCATCGCTCGTCATCATCATCACCATCATCATCATCTTCATCGTGGAGACATTTGAAGTTTTTCGACGATTAGGTCAATTGTGGAGAGACGATCTTTCTTCTTCTTTTCCATAAGAATTATCATCGTTTTGAAAGAAGAACGAAACTCTTTATTCATGAAAAAACTAAATTAACGTTTTAACACTGTAAATGACCATTCTCCGTGTAAACTAACACGGAGAATGCCATTCTCCGTTTTATTTAAAACGGAGAATGCCGTTCTCCGTGTTTCTAACACGGAGAATGACCATTCTCCTGCGTTTTAACACTGGAATGACCATTCTCCGTCTTAATTAGGACGGAGAATGACCATTCTCCGTCTTAATTAAGACGGAGAATGTCATTCTCCGTTTTATTTAACACGGAGAATGGCATTCTCCGTTTTATTTAACACGGAGAATGGTCATTCTCCTACGTTTTAACACTGGTATGACCATTCTCCGTGATAAATTACACGGAGAATGGCATTCTCCGTGTAAATTAAGACGGAGAATGGTCATTCTTCGTTTAATTTAGCACGGAGAATGTCCATTCTCCGTCTTAATTAGGACGGAGAATGCCATTCTCCGTTTTATTTAACACGGAGAATGGCATTCTCCGTTTTATTTAACACGGAGAATGGCATTCTCCGTGTTTCTAACACGGAGAATGGTCATTCTCCTGCGTTTTAACACTGGAATGACCATTCTCCGTGTAAATTAAGACGGAGAATGTCATTCTCCGTGTTACTAACACGGAGAATGGTCATTCTCCGTGTAAATTAAGACGGAGAATGCCATTCTCCGTGTTACTAATACGGAGAATGACCACCCTCATGCGAAAATTAACATTTTTCGTGTTCTAAACGGAGAATGGCCATTCTCCTGCATTTTATGGTCAGTTGAAACTTTGGAGGGCCATAACTTTTGACTGGGAGGTCGAAACGAGGTTCCGTTTGTCGCAAAATGAGCGTATCGTTGAGGAGACTGAAAATAACAGATTCATCGTTAGACGGCCTTCCGAAATTTTAGAATCGCAAAAAAAATGATGTTTGGACCTCCGTTTTAGCATTTTTGCCGTTCGTCCCGGTCTTTCCGAAATTTTCCGACGAGTTTTTAAAGATTTTTGAGGAGAAAACCTAGATTCGAAAGTGAGCAGCGTATGGAAGAAGATGGAGTATTGAAACTTTTTTTTAAGAGCAGTTTTGTGGGTGTTTCCAATAAATTAAAAGGAAGGGCAAAAGGGTCATTTGGAACCCGCTTTGGATAAGTTTCTCTAATTCTGGGCACGCGATGAAAGTTTTTTTAGCGGTGGGTTTTACATAAAACTTTTTTAGTTTTTGGGCATTTCATAAATCTTCCCTATTTTAAGGGTTCGTTGGATCGAGTTTTTGGATTCCTAGGAATAGATTTTCAATTCCTTTCCCATTGGAAAGGAATTCAACATTTCCATACCCATATTTGGTTAGATTGAGAATAGGTAGTTCAAAATTTTTTTAAAAATTATTTTTATGTTTGGTTGACACATGGATAGGAATCTTAATTTATTTAGTTTTACTTTAATACCCTTTCACTAATTTCATGATGATTCACATGTTTGGGATAGGAGTTGAAAATTTGAAAATAAAGAGAGGGTATAACCGCCCAAACAAAATAGTCAAACACCATTCCTAGGAAAGCAAATCTATTCCCAAGGGGAAGCTTGGAAATAGCTTTCCCACATCCATGGGAATAGTTTTCCCACATAACCCCTCCTATTCCCTCCTCATTCTCAATCCTAAACATACCAAACATGGGTAAGGAATTCAAATCCCATTCCCAAGCCTCAAAAACTTGAACCAAACCTCCCTAAGGATTTTGTTAATGTGTGTCCAACAGATGTTAAAATATTAATAAACATGTATTTTATACTGGTACTCTAATAACACATTTATCAATTAATTTTTTACTTAAAATACATATTGGTAATATAAAATGGTATTGATAAATATGCTGATAAAAGTATCAATATAAAATGCACATTTATCAATTGGGACATATGTTAACAAAATTCATATTTCAAAGCTACAAAATTTGACCTAGATTTTAATTGTTTGGGGGTGTTCTATTAAGTCATACGAAAATTCTTTTTTGTCCGCGGGGGTGATCGTGCACGTGCTCGTGCACACACTAGGTCCACCAGAAAATTCTGCACCCCCCCCCCCCCCCCCCCCCCCCCCCCCCCCACCCCACACACACACACACACTACTCCCGCCTCCCCTCTTTAATGGAGAGACGACACGTAGTCCGCAGGCTATGCCTGCAATACAAACCTGTGGACAACATAACATTGCCGTAAGTTATATCAACAAGGTCCATTTTGTTCAAGCTCGATTCATTTATGGTCGAAGTTAAGCTCGATTCCTTTATGGTTGAAGTTACCGAGAAGAGCTTGAATTTATGCTTGAAATTATCAAATCAAACTCAAGCTAGAAATTGGTTCAAGCTTGAAAACTATGTTCAAGCTTATACTCGACTTAAACTAGCGAGCAACTAGATTCGATCAAAGAACATATCACAAGCTTTCCATCTCACTCGGGCTTTACTCACTTGGGTGCATGGTTGTACATGGTGGTATTTTCTACAGCCTAAATCATGCACATGTGACCTCCAGTGATTTCAGATTGGACTCGAGATAAAATGGTACACAATTGACATAATTGTACACGATTAACAATACATACTTGTACACAGTGGTGCATTTTTTAGCCCCAAAAATACAATGTTTCTGCACAAACCAAAAAGGGGACCAACGCGTGAACCGACGCCACGTGTCGACCTTTCATTGGTCAAAATTTTTAAACGGTAAATGCAGAAAGACTGGGTCCCACGTCCCGGCAAATAAGGACCCGTTTGGTAAGTCGTATTTGGAGCTGGATTTTAGGATTTTATAGATTTGGAGCTAAATTTATGGAATCCTATGTTTGGTTGGAGATGGATTTGGATATGAAAAGTAAGACAAAATCCAATATTTGGATTTGGAAGAAAAAAGTTAAATTTGGGAGGAAAAAAATAGAAATCTATTTTTAATAATTTCATTGTTCTATTAAATACTTAGTTAATACTAATTATTAATTAATTAATTAGTTATCTGTTATATAATAATAATTAGTTATTATCTTTATATAAAATTAACTAATAGTTATTTAATTAATTAATTAGTTATATATTTAATTAATTAATAATTAGTTACTGTTTATATATTAATTTTTATAATTATTATTTTAAAATTTTATTTAATTTATAGTTAACTACGAATTAACTAATAGTTAACTAAAATTAGTCATTACTATTATTTTTTTTAAATAATTTCTTTTATTACTAATAGTTACTTATTATCTTTATAAAAAATTAACTAATAGTTAGCAATTAATTAATCAATTATTTATTTATTTATTTATTTATTTATTTAATTAATTAATTAATAATTAGTTATAGTTTATATTTTAATTTTATAATTATTATTTTAAAATTTTATTTAATTTATAGTTAATTACGAATTAACTAATAGTTAACTGAAAATTAGTCATTACTATTATTTTAAAAAATAACTTTTTTATTACTAATAGCTAGTTATTAGCGTTATAAAAAAATTAACTAATAGTTAGTTATCATAATATAATCTAAATTAATAATTTATTAATTAATAATTTATTAATTAATAATTTTATTAATTAATATTTTATAATAATCTTAATTAATAATTTATAACTTAATTAATCATAATTATCATTATAACTATAATAATTTATTAATCATAACTATAATCTTAATTAATAATTTATTAATTAATATCTAATTATATTCATAATTAATAATTTATTATCCAATTATTATCATAATTAATAATTTGTTAATTACTCTTTTATTATAATCTAAATTAATAATATTTTAATCACAATTATAATCATAGTTAAGAACTTACAATTTCATAATTTAATAATTAATATATTATAATAATTTTAATTATGATTTATTAATCATCATTATGATCTTAATTAATAATTTATTAATCATAACAATTATCATATTATAATAATTATTTAATTATTGATTCTCGCTATAATTATAATAATAATAATTTCTTTATTATTTTATTAATTAAAATTTTTATTATAATTATATTTATTAATTTATTAATCATAATTAAATCTTAATTATTACTTTATTCATTAACAATTTAGTATAATCTTAATTAATTAATATATTAATCATAATTATATTCTTAATTAATTAATATTTTGTTATAATCCCATGACAAATTTTATTTTTCTATGAAAAAAATGGATTTGGATTTCAACAAAATCAAATGGACAAACCAAACAATAGATTTGGTAAATGGGATTTAAAAATTCAAGATTTGGATTTGGATTTAAATTTTAGATTTTCAAATCCAAATCTAAATCTAAATCCAAATTCCATTTATCAAAAAAAGCTCTACGAGGCAACACATGAGGTCGATTTTGATCGCGCAATCGTCCCGTCAGTTTAGAACTTTTCCCCAAAAATATGCAATTGTGATCTTAAGTGATTTTGGGGTTGGACTTGAGGTTATGATAAATTATGGGTGGGCATACGGTTCTAGGACCCGTGGTTCCGACCCGGCCCGAACCGTAAAATGTCTAAACAAGCCGGTTCCTAAATTTTAAAATTTAAATGGGACGGGCCGGGACGGGTCGTGTGACATTAACGGGTTGGGTCGGGTCCTATTTTCAAAATAAACGGGGCCCCGGCCCGACCCATTTCTAGGAGTATATATTATCTTTATATCAATTTTTAGCATTTTTGTGTTATTATAGTCTATACATAATAGATTATCTTATTGTTTACTAAACAAATTCTAGAAGTATGGGAAGACATTAGATTTGTTTTGTTCTTATAGACAATATAACATATGTAAATGTTTACTATTATAGAATTTTTTAAACTTTTTTTTGGACTCGTTTGGACCCGTGGGTCGACCCGTTTCAGACCCGTTTCAAACGGTCGGGTCAGGTCCGGGTCCAATATTTTTTGGACCCGTCCCGCCAAGTAACGGGTCCGGTCCGGATCCAACAAATTTGGGCCCGGCCCGACCCGTGCCCACCCCTATGATAAATAGTTCAACAGAATGGCACGTTTCTACAGTACACATGTTCCATGGTCATCTTGACGTTAACGTTACACATTGGGTAAGTTTCAAATGTACATATCCATCAAATTATTATCTTTGTTGCCTCCGGTTAAACTAAAATAACGGTCAAGGTGTGAGGTGGACCGGTCCGGGTCCATTGTTGACCAAATTTGATCGGGCTTGGGCCTGGCCCGGCTTAGTCCGGATGGAGGAGCGGACCGGGCTGGGCTGACCCGAAATTATAATCTTTGAACCCAGTCTGGACCCAGACAGACCCGGATATGTTCGGACCGAGTCGGGTCCGGGTTAGCTCGTGCACTGACCAACTAAAAAAAAATTCTAAATTATAACTTCTTTTTTATCCAGCACGTGCAGGCTCTCAGTTAACTCGTGTCTCCCCACACACGAAATTTTTAGCCGGTCGTTATATCGCTTTCAGACTCTTCGTACGGATCTTGTCTGCACTGACTTTTTCATCATCGCCCCACGCGTACGCCTCGCACAATCCGTACGCTCCCGAGCCTCACGAGACAGCCGACGTCTTTCGACGCCGACAACTCAACGCCTTGCTTCGCCCATGACGCCGAAGGCGCCCCCGACATCTTCACGACGCCTACGACAGCCGATACCGCCCAGCCACCCGTTCTATGCGCATGACGTCCTTACGACATCTTTTCGACGCCCATTGGGCGCCGTACGACGGGCCGCATGGTCGGTCGTCGTTTATACCCGTGGTAGAATGGTGTCGGTTCTCGATCGCCCATATGGCACCGCTAGCCATTGAGTTTTCATGCACGGGGCGCCCCATTCTGTCCCACGCCAGCTCAGATCGTGGCCATTTTTCGTTAGTCCTCCAACGTTGTGGATACCCCGTATCGCACAGGCCAGGCTCATCATCGCCCTAAAATTCCTTTTTTTCACTCCCTGGATTCGAACCCAGGACCACCCTTCCTAAATTATAACTTGATACCCTCAACTATCCAAAATATTCAACTTGATACCTTTAACTTTGATAGTACTAACTTAATACCCTCAATTATATACGAATTTTTATGTTCATACCCAAAATTTTAAAAAAGACAAAACTACTGTAGTGCCTCGTCCCTACATCGTGCCCCGTTTCCGTCCACGGGGTGCGCAGAAAGGAACACTGTCGCTATCGATTCGGTCGGGACCGATAGGTCGAAATCGGCCGAGTTGATCGAATGGGAACGGTTGAATTAAGATCCATTCCACGTTATAGAATGGCTTCTTCGGAACCAAGTCCCATATTCAGCGGGTTGTGCCTCGAGGATTGGCTCTTCGGCTGAGTCGGGAGAGACCTCCCGTTGCTCTGATTTTCATGCCGCACTTGATTTGGCTTTGGCTTTGGTTTTCGTGAATACATTTTTCGTAAATGTTTTCGATGGATATTCTTGACTTGCGTGTTTAAGCTTCGCATTCATATCGAAATTCCTTGAATTACACAGTGTTCTAATCAGTTGCTTATGCGATTGCAGGTGATCGCGTAGGCGACAGTGCAGCCAACTGGTCGCTCGCTTGAAGCCAGCCTAAGGCGAGTGGCTGACCTCCTTCGTCTCGTCCCTCTACTTCAAAGAAATCAATACGTGAAGTAAAATGAATGCTTGTCATAACAGTGTAGAATCAAAAAATCATGCCACGATTCTTCACGAAACACTTGCTATCAAACTGTGGGTATTAAAAATAGAAAACATGCTTCCTTATAAAATTCCACTTAGCCTATGCAAAGCAATGAATGAATCGATTAATGTTTATCGCAACGATATGACTAAATGAGTAAATCAACTAAGTTCATAACAAAGACTCTACGAAACGGTCATTGGACAACTTGTCGACAAGGTGAAGTTTTCTCGAACGGTTGCCTAGGCTAAGGGACCGATTCGGCCCGGGAGGAACGAGTATAGCAAGCGCCAGCCTTTCATCGGCACGAGTTATGCGGAAACTTTCGCACAGGGCTCGCTACCCGACGCGAAAGGGTCGTCGTCTAACCCAACTATAGTCTGCGATGGCTTGACATTGCCAGTGGCCTTCACACCCTTTCACTTCTTAACAAATGCACGTGGCACGGGATGAGTATGATAGTTGCTTAATATTATACAATTTTATATGCTTATCTCAAAACATGTTAACATGCAAATCGAGTAGGATGGTTAGAAAGATCTTTGAAATAGCTAGCTAATATGTTTACAAAACTTCTTGAATCAAATGCAGAGCTTGGATTTTAATTAGCCATTCGTCAGTACATGTGATCGTACTGATCCTCGCTCTTTGCAGGTCCCACGAACCAGGAAGGACGTGCCAACTAGCTCGGCGACGTTCGTGACTTTTTGAAGCTTCAGTCGCGCGTTGAAGACTTGTCCCGTACTCCACTTTTGAAGACTCTCAACAGTCTAAGAAAGATGACTCAGCGTCCCTTCCATCCAGGTCACTGGAGTACTTTGTTGTATATTGAGGGATATGTGCAATGTATGGAACGGCTATCTCATCGACACTCTTTTGTAATCGAGTCATGTTGTAGCACGCACGGCAATGAGTCTTGTACCGGAGTCTGTAAAAGATGTTCATTATCAATAAAGATCAAGTTTTCTTTACTTATTCTGTGATTCAATTTATCTGTGTACTCTCTTAGATCTCGTGTCTCGAATTACCTTATGACTATGCCTTGTGCGATCACAAATTAGGTTCGCACGGCATCATGCCCGGGGGACGACTATCGATTCGACAGAATCGGGACATGATATAATGGTATCAGAGCACGGCTTTACATCCTTGGCCTCCAGTGTCGAGTTCTAGTCTCAAAACCGTTGACCTCGTATCGATGAGATGAGTTGTTCCATACGCTGAACCTTGGACATTTCTGAAACTAACGAGAGTTGCCTTTCCTTTTTCCCTGCAGTTGCGGAAGCTCGGGCGGAGGACAAAACGAGCGCTTCCAGCAGCTCGAGTGCTTCTAGACCCGAGCATTCTGTCAACCCAACGGGAATGACGCCTACTGTAGCCGGACCTTCCGACAGCCCGATGCAACGTATGCTGCAAATGCTTGAAATACAGTAACGTCAAAATAAGCTCCATCGTCAGCAAGCGGAGGATCGTCAGACTCAATTTGAGAATCGGTTCAAGGCTAAATTTATGCTACAGCAGCAGCAGCTGAATACCCTCCAGCAAATCGTACAATCGGTCGTAGGCAACAACAACAATTCAACGATGACGCCTGCCGTGACCCAGCCTGCGGTTCGATCCAACGAAGCCGAACCAGAGGCGCCCGTGCTCTCACCTGCGGTACCGAGAAGTTCCAACTTCGACGTATCAAAATTCACAAAAAGCTGCCGCACTTCCTTCAACGGCACAGAAGATCCCTCGGTGGCGATCGACTGGTTGGAGGAACTGGAAGATAAGTTTGAGCTTCTGGGTGTCGAGGACTCGAAGAAAGTCGCGTGTGCTCAACTTCTACTTTGAATGAACGCGCACGATTGGTGGGCTGTGCAGAAGCGGGCTATTCGACATGAAGATGGGACGACAACGATCTCCTGGGCTACATTCAGAAATGCGTTCGAGATCGAATATCTTTCTGCAGCTGTGCGACAGAAAAAAGAGAATGAATTTATGCAGTTAAGGCAAGGGAATATGGCAGTGCAAAAGTATGCGGCTGAATTTGACAAACTAGCCAAATTTGCTGGAGACTATCTGCCTACCACTGCAAGTCGAGCTAGACGATTCGAAGTGGGCCTGCGTTCTACTATCCGTGCTCATGTCTCGGTGCCTGAGTACAAAACCATGGACGAGGCACTTAACCATGCCCTCCGTCTAGAGTCCGAGTATCCTCCCGCTACTACCGGCGCTGTTCACTTTAATAACAAATGCCATAGTAATACGGGAGGCAACAACGCATACAAGCGTCAAAATTACGACAACGGAGGCGGCAACTAGACGAAGGATCAGATGGTCTGCGATTTCTGTCTCAAGGAGGGGCACCTGGTCACCGAGTGCCGATTGAAGCACAGAGCATATTTCGTGTACGGCAAAACAAATCACGTCGCAAATAACTGCCCGAAAGCTAGGCCGAACCAACGCCCCCAACAACAACATCAGAACCGAGGCCAAGCACCTCGGGCTCCACCGACCGCACAACAGAATGGCTAAGACCGTCGCCCCAATGCTCAGGGCCGCATCTACGCCATGACTCGAGACGAAGCGTTCGCGTCTGGCACAGTCGTGACATGTATACTGTAATTCAATGATAAACCTGCTCGTGTATTGTTTGATTCAGGTGCCACGCATAGTTTTATATCGACAGACTTTGCTGTCGAGCACAAATTTTTCTTGACACGACTGGGCCTCGATCTCACTGTTAACGTACCGTCGGGCATGCCACTACTTGCAAATTTAGTCTGCGGAGACGGAATCATCTATATAGGTGGTCAAAAGATCAGTCTCGAGGCAATAGTTCTAGATATTAAGGACTACGACATCATTCTGGGAATGGATTGGCTCGGTCCGTGCAACGCAACCATAGATTGTACTGAAAAGAGGGTCACATTTCGCATACCTGGAGTGCCTAAATTTTGCTACTCGTGTGGTGAGGCGTCGCCGACCTGCATGGTGATCTTTGCAATATCTGCTCGACGGATGCTGCATTCCGGGTGCGAAGGCTATCTAGCTTCCGTTAGAAACATGCGACAGGATGGTACAAACGCAGGTCAGACTGACGTTGTGGCAGAATTCCCAGATGTATTTCCGGACGAGCTGCCCGGCATGCTGCCCGATCGAGAGATTGAGTTTACTATCGATACATTCCCCGATACTCGATCGATCTCGAAAGCCCTATACAGAATGGCCCTGCAGAGCTTAAAGAACTCAAAGTACAGCTGCAAGAGTTGTTCGACAAGGGATTCATTCGACCCAGCATCTCGCCATAGGGAGCACCCGTACTGTTCGTCAAGAAAAAGGATGGCTCTCTGCGTCTTTATATCGACTACCGCGAGCTGAATAAAGCCACCGTCCGGAACAAATATCTCCTACCCTGCATAGACGATATGTTTGATCAGCTGCAAGGAGCCACGGTGTTCTCTAAAGTTGATCTGCGTTCGGGTTACCATCAACTCAAGATCAAGCCGGACGATGTACCGAAGTCTGCCTTTCGCACTCGATACGGCCATTACGAGTTCCTGGTAATGTCGTTCGGCCTAACGAACGCCCCTGCTGCTTTCATGGATTTGATGAATCGGGTGTTCCGACCATTCCTCGATAAGTTCGTAGTAGTCTTCATCGATGACATACTCGTCTACTCGAAGAGCAAGCAGCAACACACTGAGCATCTACGGACCGTGCTTCAAACCCTTCGAGAAAATCAGTTTTATACGAAGCGAAGCAAATATGAATTTTGGCTGAGTAGCGTCGCATTTCTCGGACACATCATTTCAGCTGAAGGCATTAAGGTTGACCCAAAGAAAGTTGAAGCCGTTGTTGATTGGAAGCAGCCAACGTCCGTCAGCGAGATTCAAAGTTACCTTGGCTTGGCGGGATACTACCGACGCTTCGTGAAAGACTTCGCAAAGATCGCATCGCCTCTGACTCGCCTCACCCAGAAAGGAGTCGCATTCGAATGGTCAGACGATTGTGAAGCTTCATTCCAAGAATTAAAGCGACGGCTTGTCTCGGCCCCGATACTCGCACTTCCAGAAGGGACTGAGGGTTTCCAGATATTCAGCGACGTGTCCGGTCAGGGCTTGGGGTGTGTACTGATACAGCGGAACAAGGTGATATCTTTTGTTTTCCAAAAGCTAAAGCTGCACGAGAAGAACTATCCTACTCATGACCTGGAGTTAGTGGTGATTGTGTTCGCGTTGAAATTGTGGCATCACTATCTCTATGGCATGGCATGCACGATCTATACCGATCACAAGAGCCTCAAGTATCTATTCACACAGAGGGAACTGAACTTGCGGCAAAGACGTTGGCTTGAACTGATCAAGGATTACGACTTGACTATCGACTATACGTCGGGAAAGGGAAATGTTATGGCGGACGCTCTGAGTCGGAAGTATATCGCCTCGCTATCCATCGACCGCAGACTGCTACGCGACCTAGAAGAGATGGGCATCGAACTCCAAGTCCGATTCAAACATGTGCAGTTGGCAAAGCTGCAGTTAGAGCTGAGCCTGCAAGAAAAGATCAAGATCGCTCAGAAGGACGATCCGTACCTGAAGAAGATGCGAGAGCTAATCTCGACGGGAAGGATGACCAACTTTGCGGAAGACGAAACCGGCGTGCTTCGATTGAAGGGTAGGCTATGCGTTCCGGACGATTCAGAACTCAGAAAGGAGATACTGTCAGAGGCGCACTATACGAAGTACACCTTGCATCCCGGTAGCACGAAGATGTATAAGGACCTCCGTACGAACTTCTGGTGACACGGGATGAAAAGAGATATGGCACTCTTCGTGTCATAATGCATGGCCTGTCAGTAGATGAAAGATGAGCATCAGAGACCGGGCGAAGAGATGCAAAATCTGGCAATTTCGGAATGGAAGTGGCAGTACGTGTGCATGGATTTTATTATTGGTCTGCCGAAGACGCTGCGAAAAAATGATGCCATCTGGGTCATCGTCGATCGATTAACCAAGTCAGCGTACTTCATTGCCATCAAAGTTACTTGGAGCGTTGGTCGCCTGGCGCAGATATATCTTGATGAGATAGTGCGGCTGCACGGAGTTCCAGTATCCATCGTCTCTGATCGAGATTCACGATTTATGTCGCAATTCTGGAGTAGCCTTCAGTCGATGCTGGGTACCAAGTTGCAGTTCAGCTCAACTTACCATCCTCAGACCAACGGCCAAATGGAGCGCGTCAATCAGATTCTCGAAGACATGCTACGACTCTGCACAATTGACTTCAAATCAAGCTGGGACATTCATCTACCTCTGGCCAAATTTGCATACAACAATAGCTATCAATCCAGCATCCAAATGGCGCCGTATGAAGCCTTGTATGGGCATAAGTGTCGATCACCCATTTACTGGGATGAAGTCGGAGAGCGACAGATTCTCGGTCCGGAACTGTTAGAACAGACCGTACAGAAAATTTGGCTCATTCGGGAAAGATAAAAGACTGCGCAGAGTCGTCAAAAAAGCTATATGGACATTCATCGTCGACCCCTCGAGTTTCAAGAAGGTGATCACGTATTTCTCAAAGTGTCGCCCATGCGGGGAGTTATCCGGTTCGGCACGAAGGGAAAATTGAGTCCGAGATTCGTTGGGCCGTTCGAAATACTCGAGCGGGTCGCCCCAGTGGACTATAAAATTGCCCTATCGCCGGCGCTTGAAGGTGTACACAATGTCTTTCACGTCTCTCAACTACGGAAGAACGTGCACAACCCGAGCCATGTGGTATATTTTGGCCAGCTGGAGCTAAAGTTCGACTTATCCTACGTTGAAGAGCCAATTCAAATCTTAGAACGCAAGGATAAGCTGCTACGAAATCGAGCGATCTCTCTCGTCCGCGTCCTCTGGAGGAACCATTCGGTCGAAGAGTTGACGTGGGAGCTTGAATCGGAAATGAAGGAGAAATTTCCTTCATTGTTCTCGTAGAGGTAGGTTCTATCCTTAAGTTTCGAGGACAAAATTTTTATTATTTGGTTATGGTGTAGTGCCCCGTCCCTACATCGTGCTCCGTTTTCGTCCACGGGGTACACGAGAAAGGAACACTATCGCTATCGATTCAGTCAGGACCGATAGGTCGGAATTGACTGAGTCGATCAAACGGGAACGGTTGAATTAAGATCCATTCCACGTTATGGAATGGCTTCTTCGAAACCAAGTCCCATATTCAGCGGGTTGCGCCTCGAGTATTGGCTCTGCGGCTGAGTCGGGAGAGACCTCCCGTTGCTCTGATTTTTATGCCGCACTTGATTTGGCTTTGGCTTTGGTTTTCGTGAATGCATTTTTCGTGAATGTTTTCGATGGATATTCTTGACTTACGTTTTCGAGCTTCACATTCATATCGAAATTTCTTGAATTATACAATGTTTTAATCAGTTGCTTATGCAATTGCAGGTGATCGCGTAGGCGACAGCGCAGCCAATCAGTCGCTCGCTTGAAGCAAGTCTAAGACGAGTGGCTGACCTCCTTCGCCTCGTCCCTCTACTTCAAAGAAATCAATACGTGAAGTAAAATGAATGCTTGTCATAACAGTGTAGAATCAAGAAATCGTGCCACGATTCTTCACGAAATACTTGCTATCAAACTGTGGGTATAGAAAATAGAAAACATGCTTCCTTATAAAAATTCTACTTAGCCTATGCAAAGCAATGAATGAATCGATTAACGTTCATCGCAACAATATGGCTAAATGAGTAAATCAACTAAGTTCATAACAAAGACTCTGCAAAACGGTCATTGGACAACTTGTCGACAAGGTAAAGTTTTCTCGAACGGTTGCCTAGGCCAAGGGACCGATTCAGCCCGGGAGGAACGAGTATAGCAAGCGCCAACCTTTCATCGGTACGAGTTATGCGGGAACTTTCGTACAGGGCTCGCTATCCGACGCAAAAGGGTCGCCGTCTAACCCAGCTATAGTCCGTGATGGCTTGACATTGCCAGTGGCCTTCAGACCCTTTCACTGCTTAACAAATGCACATGGCACGGAATGAGTATGATAGTTGCTTAATGTTATACAATTTCATATGCTTGCCTCAAAACATATTAATATGCAAATCGAGCAGGATGGTTAGAAAGATCATTGAAATAGCTAGCTAACATGTTTAGGAAATTTTTTGAAAGAAATGCAGAGCTTGGATTTTAATTAGCCATTCGCCAGTACATGTGATTGTACTGATCCTCGCTCTTTGCAGGTCCCGCGAACCAGGAAGGACGCGCCAACTAGCTCGGCGACGTTCATGACTTTTTGAATCTTCGGCCGCGCGTCGAAGACTTGTCCCGTAATCTACTTTTGAAGACTCTCAACAGTCCAAGGAAGATGACTCAGCATCCCTCCCATCCAGGTTACTAGAGTACTTTGTTGTATATTGAGGGATGTGTGCAATGTATGGAACGGCTATCTCATCGGCGCTCTTTTGTAATCGAGTCATGTTGTAGCCCGCGCGACAATGAGACTTGTACCAGAGTCTGTAAAAGATGTTCATTATCAATAAAGATCAAGTTTCCTTTACTTATTGTGTGATTTAATTTGTCTGTGTACTCTCTTAGATCTCGTGTCTTGGATTACCTTATGACTATGCCTTATGCGATCGTAAATTAGGTTCGCATGGCATCACGTCCAGGGGACACCCTCTCTTCCTAACCCATAATACCCCCTCCCTCCTCCTCTGACAGCACTCCCCCTCCGGCCGCCCTACACCTCCGCGAGCGCACCTCATACCCGCCTCCGCGTCCCCCGACGAACCATGGGCCCCCGCTCGCGACCCCTCCACCCCGCGCCTCCGACCCGCCGTCCCGTGCCCCTGTCTTCATCTGCAGCTGCTTCCCCCGACCTCCCCCCACCCCGCGCCCCGACCGGTCGTCCCGTGCACCTGCCTCCGGCTGCTGCGGCTGTCCCCTCCGACAACCCTGCTACCCAATACGGCTCCGGGCCGGCCTACAACATGGGGGGTAGGGGCATGGAGGGGAGGTCGTCGGCTGGAGGGGCAGATCGTCGACGGGAGGGTGGGTGTTTGGGGGGTGTGTGGATGGGAGGGACAATTTTGTGAAAATTTTTTTAGGGTATCAAGTTAGCACCTATGAAAGTTTAGGGTATTAAGTTGAAAAACAGAAATAGTTGAGGGTATCAAGTTATAATTTAGCCACAAACAAAAATTGACTCGGTTTGAATTTATACTATATATGTTTCTACTTTTAGCAAAAACAAATTTGGAACTATTGGTTAGTAGAATGGTTGATGGAAACTTGGGAGGTCTTCGGTTCATAACATCCTCCTCCGGCCGCCCTACACCTCCGCGAGCGCACCCTATACCCGCCTCCGCGTCCCCCGACGAACCATGGGCCCCCGCTCGCGACCCCTCCGCCCCTCGCCTCCGACCCGCCGTCCCGTGCCCCTATCTTCGGTTGCAGCTTCTTCCCCCGACCTTCCCTCACCCAGCGCTTCCGACCCGTCGTCCCGTGCCCCTGCCTCCGGTTACTGCGGCTGCCCCTTCCGACAACCCCACTACCCAGCACGGCTCCGGGCAGACCTACAGCATGGGGTGGGGGGTAGGGGCGGGGAGGGGAGGTCGTCGACTGGAGGGAGGCAGATCGTCGGCGGAAGGGTAGGTGTTTAGGGGGTGTGTGGATAGGAGGGACGATTTTGTCAAAAAAGATTTCAGGGTATCAAGTTAGCACCTATGAAAGTTGAGGGTATTAAGTTGAAAAACTAAAATAGTTGAGGGTATCAAGTTATAATTTAGCCACACAAAAAATTGACTCGGTTTGAATTTATACTATACTTGTTTCTACTTTTAACAGAAACAAATTTGGAACTATTGGTTAGTAGAATGGTTGATGGGAATTTACTTGGGAGGTCTTCAGTTTATAACATCCTCCTCCGGCTGCCCTACACATTCGCGAGCGCACCCCATACCCGCCTCTGCGTCCCCCGACGAACCATGGGCACCCGCTCGTGACCCCTCCGCCCCGCGCCTCTGACCCGTCGTCCCCTACCCCTGTCTTCGGCTGTAGCTGCTTCCCCGATCTCCCCCCACCCCGCGCCCCCGACCCGTCGTCCCGTGCCCCTGCCTCCGGCTGCTGCAGCTGCCCCCTCCGACAACCCCGCTACCCAGCACGACTCCGGGCTGGCCTACAACATGGGTTGGGGTGTAGGGGCGGGGAGGGGAGGTCGTCAGCTGGAGGGGGACAGATCGTCGGCGAGAGGGTGGGTGTTTGGAGGGTGTGTGGATGGGAGGGACAATTTTGTTAAAAAAGATTTCAGGGTATCAAGTTAGCACCTATGAAAGTTGAGGGTATTAAGTTGAAAAACTAAAATAGTTGAGGGAATCAAGTTATAATTTAGCCACACAAAAAAATTGACTCGGTTTGAATTTATACTATACTTGTTTCTATTTTTTAACAGAAACAAATTTGGAACTATTAGTTAGTAGAATGGTTGATGGAAATTTACTTGGGAGGTCTTCGGTTCATAACAAGATTTCAGGGTATACTTGTTTCTACATATTAAGTATGTAATTTATTCAAAATTAAATCGTATCAATATTTTTTTTCTTAATAAATGTAAACAAAGTAAATATATAATTCGAAGTAAAATATAGTATACTGCCATTAAAATATGTTAAAACAATGTTGTATTTATGTCTTAGTTAGTTATTATTTACACAAAGAACTAACTAAATATTTAGACTTTTGACAAACAAACGAGAACAACAAAAAATAGGACAATTATTTCTAATTACAATATACAAGTCAATTTCTAGGCTACCGACTGTGACTCGGTACATGAAATGGTTTTTGATAAATATATTGGATTATACCTCAATTTTTTGAATTATAAAATGGTATAAATTTTGATTTCAGAAACTCATTTGGGATATGTCAGACTTGTTTTCATTATAAGAGGAAATAACATTCTTTTCAATTAAGAAAGTATAATGTAATGAAAACATGAGATCATATACATTGGTTTATGAATCTACAATTTGGAATATTACTTCCAACAATTTTTTTTTAAAATACTACAAAAGCTATAAGATGGGTCCATATATATCGATTGATCCAGCTACAATTTGTAATATTACTTGCAACCAAATTTTTTTTTTCTTCCTAAAAGTATACAAAAGCTAGCTATTATAATATAGATGGGCTGATATATTGATTACATTTTTTTGATTACTCACACACCCACCTACGTACACTCTAAACGTGTCCCGAGGCTCGAACCTCCCACTCCCGACTAGGCCGGATGCCTGCTGCACTCCTATTGGAGCAATGCTGCATTGGCATTGGTCCACTTACAATTTGGAATATTATTTCAAACCAAATAAAAATTTCCTAAAAGTTACAAAAAGCTGATCACTAAGCAAGGCAATATACTCTGTCACATTATTGGAACATGGTTCCATAAGAGAGTATTCACGATGGGTGATAAGATTGTCTGGGAAGACAAGCAACATCTCCACTCCTGCAATGATATTGCATTTGGGTTTCGTTTTCGAAGCACCGCCGAAAAACATTTGTCAAACTGAATCTTTCGTTGTTGTGTTTAACTCCAACACTTCGTTAGGAATATCATCATAGAGTTTAGAGGTTTCTGGCACCGGATGAGCTGCCAGGAAATCAGTCAATGCTTGACCTTTAATTGTCTTCTGCGGAACGAACATCATGTCGTATAGAGAAAGCGGTATTGCCCAGGTAGCTAGACGAGAATTCAATGCACTCGGCTTAGTCAGGAGCACTCGAAGATGATTGACTCCGGAGATGACGTGAATAGTCTGTCCAGTCATGTAATGACGCATCTTCTGAATTGCAAACACCAAGACATGATACTCTTTTTCTACAGGATTGTACATGTACTCAGCACAAACCATCATTCGACTGAGATAATAGATAGCTTGCTTGTAAGCCCCCTGAATTTAGGGCTTATTTTTTTCAATTTTATAAATCAATTATTTGCAATAGATATTATTATTTGATTATTAATTGATTTAATGTTCTTTTTCGTGACTTTGACTTCTGGAGCGTCAGGGATGTCAATCTCTGGAAACTCTCTTCATCAGTGTGTAGTAGACAAGATTACCTTCATGTTGATATATCATGTCTCATCCAAACTTGTTTTTTTGTACTCTTTTTGCTTCACACAGCTTCGGGTCAATTTAGATCATTTGATCATTAATTAATTATTAATTGATTTTTCCACTTTTATTTTTGATCATCATATACACGTTACCGTGACTTTTAATTTAAGAGCACAAGGCTAGTCATTTTCTTGAAACTAACTTCTCATGCATGATCTACTCGAGACGCCCTAAACCCATAACCTTCGTGTCGCACTCAGACATACCATCTTGTGCTTCATTTGTTTTGCACAACTTTTGGGTCAATTTAGGCCAATTAATTATCCACCGTATAATGTGACCTGACTTCCAATTTAATTTCGGGACCCGACATCGATCCAACCTAGTCGATCCAAAATATGGATATGGCCCATATGAAGCCTACTACCCGCCTGACACTTGTGTCCCATTTATTTGAGTTCCCACATGTTACTTATTTACCCATTATCATGAATACCTATTTAAATTTAACTATTATACCATGTCCGATTTTGACCTGACCCGGCTCAACCGAACCTAACCCAAGCTTCATGTTACCCTCCCTCATGACACCCTCACTCTCATTGCCTTTAAAAAATATTAAATACCTAGACTACCTATTCAAATATTTATTGGATAACCTTCTTGATTTAAATCCCTAAGAATAATGTATTTCCTACATTAATCCTAGCCTTCCATTCTACTACACACTATCATCACCACACAATATTTTCTACACAACTCACAAACCCCCCAACCTCATGTGGCTGGCCCTAAATTCTAGGTAGAGAATCTCTCTCTTTCTCTCTCTCTCCATCCTTTAATAACAGCACACACACACACACACACATAATTCTCTTTCTCTCTCTAACTTTAATTCTCTCTCCCTCTCTCATTTCTCAACAGCCGACCCCCCCTCGTGGCCGGAAGCTCCCCCGATACCCCACGACCAACCACCACCTCCTTCCGAGCTCAGCCACCACTCCAGCCTCCTCCCTCTCCTCCTCCTACTCTCCATCAACACTATTTTACATCACCACCACCACCACCATTTTACATCACAACCACCATCATCTACTTAACCACCGCTCCACCGTCGTACCGTCGTCGCCCTGCCATCACACCGCCGTACGTGAACAGCAGAGCAGCAGCGCAGTGCAGCAGTACAACACAATGTAGCAGTAGCAGCAAACGGCACGCAACAGCAGCCGCGCGCGCCGCTGTCGGCAGCCGGCACCGCCGCGGTCGTCGCCGCCGTCGACGAGCCCCCCCTGGCCGGAAAAACTCTGGGTGCACCTTCCCGTGGCGGCCACCGTCCTCCGGGATGCGCCGTCTAGGTGATTCGTGTGTTTTGTACGGAATCCCGTCGACGCGTGCGCGAACGAGATCCAGAAATGGTGCCTCATCGCAGCAACTTCGTACACATTTTTCGGAAAATTCGACTGTTGGATCGACGATTTCTTTGCTCCGTCTCATTCTCGGTATATCCATCTTTACTTTCCTCAAGTTTCGTCCGTTAATTTTGTCGTTTGATACATCAAAACCGGCCACAAAGTTGACGCTTTAAATTGTGTTATTTTTGGACAGTTTTGTGGAGGCAACTTCGTCGGTTCGTATCTCCTCCATCGCAGCTCCATCTGGCGTGCCACTGGTTCCTATACGCAACTGGTATAACCCTCTTCCTGCCCCTTAAGTTTCATTTTATTGTGAGTACGTTTGATTGGTTGAATTCGACGCCAAAGTTGGCCGTCCGAATTCGTAATTTCCAAGTTATAAAATTCTATTTTTGAACCCGGGACTCCGGATTCAATTTCTGACACCACCAGTAGACTCGTGGCGTTGTTCTGACAATTTTCATATAAAATTTGTTAGATTTGGAGGACGTGGGCCCTGACACGTACAAAATGGGCCCCACACTCCGGGTCAACGAGACTTTTTGATGCCGGCTCATCGGAATCCAATTTCGGATATATCGTCGAGTTCATATCGTCATTCTGGACTCGTTGACATATAATTTGCTAGATTTTAGTGGACATTGATTCTGGCACGCATTTCGGTGCAAGTCGGATACCAATATCCAGGTCAACGGGTCATTTTAAGATCGGCTCATCGGAATCCAATTCTGGACATATCCTTGAGTTTGTATCATCATTCTGTACTCGTTGACATATAATTTGTTGAGTTTTGAGGACATTGGCTCCGACACGCTTTTCCGTGTAAATCGAAATTTTAATGTCCTGGTCAACGGACCAATTTGAGATCGGGTCAACGGAATCCAATTCTGGATATACCGTTGGGTTTGTATCGTCATTCTGGATTCGTAGACATATAATTTGTTAGGTTTAACGGACTAGTATTCTCTGTGTATTACCTTTTATTATATTAATTCTTATTAATTAGTACAACGAAACTGAGATCAGTCGATTCCAGTGATCTCACATCGCTGAAATTGGCAAGATGATCATGTGGATCACTGTGATAAGATTATTAACCTTACCGTTGATTATCTTATCTCGATTTGCGTGTCGTAGGTTTCGATATACGAATAACGAGGTACAACTTGATATTTTAATTCTTAGATTAGTTGATCCTGTTTGACCAAGATATATGGTATCTTGGTAGGTAAATATTAGGAATAGTATGCTTAGGCTAGTTTTGACCTCGGTTGACCAAGTTTGACTGTTTTGACCAAAAGTCAACTATCAGTCAACACTTGGCCTAGAAATGTCTAGAACTTGACCAGAGTTGACCAGTTGACCTAAAGTCAACTGTTAGTCAACATTAGCCTAGTTTGACCTAGAGTTGACCAGTTGATCAAAAGTCAACTATAAGTCAACCTTTGACCCAATTTGACCTAGTTTGACTTGGTTTGACTTTCTGTGACCTAGTGTGACTCAGTGTGACCTAGTTTGACTTAGTTGGACTGACATTGACCTAGATTACATAGCATATACTATATAATCCTGCCTAACACTGTTGAACCCTAATTAGCTTATATATATCTCATCTTTAGGTTTGTGGCATCACTCTGAGTATCGACCCCATTTGACAGCTCAGAACCGCAGACGAGTACATTCACTGATAGTTTTCATTGTCTTGATATCTGCTATATCCGATTCAGTTGTAGTATCTTACTCGATTTCCAGTCACGATAGTTCACGGACTAGTATATGTTGGATCATGACATGAGATATTGTTCCTATATTTTCTTGGTATATTGGTACATTTCATGTCTTATTCCCTGTACTTGTATAGACACCGATTTCTAAGGAAACTTGCTACCCTCTTATGGAATCACGTGTCATGACGTGTCATGTCCAGATCCATTTATACTATTCGGAGATGGAGAATTATTAGGGACTATGTGATCAAAGCCACCCTGTCACTATATTTTTGTGCTTGCGCCACTCTCACCTCACGTAGGGTGTAGCGAGATCTTATTCATGTGCTCGTTATCCAGGTTGGCCGACATGACACTTTTCAGAGATTTTCATGTGATTGTCGGGCCAAGTGGATAGCCTGTCCTGTAACTTCCCCAAGCCGATCACATAATGTCACTCCCCATTCCCCGAATACGTAAATTTTTATTTTTCCTGTATATGGTATTCGGCACCTGTATCTTGATTGTATGTATCATATGTTTATAACTGGCCATGGCATAGAATAATATCTCGTCGCGGATTAGTGTGCCACCCTTGTCCTTGTTTGGTTGTAGGCGTGGTTCACTATTTCGATGATAGGATTTCTGAACCGTGTTGTGGTTATGATTTTATTTATTTAATTAATTTAATTAGTTGTATCATGTAGCAATTAACATGTCATTAGTCACATGGTTAAGAGCATGCTTGAGATTAGGGTTTTCTTTGAGTCAACCCAACCCCTATATATATTCTCTTCCTCACTCTCTCTCCTCATTCACTCTTTTTATTTCTTTTTCTCCCAACCAATAGGCAAGTACATCTTGCAACAAATGGAGAGATTCTTGTATTTTTCATTTCTTGATTTTTCTTTGATATGATTTGTCTATATTGTTCTTCTCATCATCCTCTACAAGTTTAGTACTTAGCATTTTTGATTTCCATGGCTCAATTCATGTAGATCTAAGTTTATGTCATTTTTATTTTTCTTGGGTTTGATCTAGTAAACCTTGTTATTTTTAAGTTTTAATAGTTCCATATTGTAGAGAATTTCTTTCTGTCCCATTTTGACCTATGAAAGTCTGGATTCTGACCTTGGATGAAGGAGTTATGAAGCTTTGAAGCCATGGCTTTCCATAATTTTTCTTCTCGGAAAGTGGAGAAGAAGAACAATGCTTGACCGCAGGAACCTTCATGCGGCAAGTTTTCCATGGCCGCATGGCTTGTAGCAGTCTGGCCGCATAAGCAGTCTGGCACTAAGCAGTTCCAGCCGCATGAGCATTCGCAGCCGCATGTGTATTCTCAGCCGCATGAGCCATTGCAGCCGCATGAGTGCTTCCCCAGCCGCATAAGATCCAGCCCCCACTGCCGCATGAACTCTGGTTTCTTGAGCCGCATGCGCCCCGCATATCTCAGCCGCATGAGCCTGCCTCAATCCTTGTCGCATATGCCTGATTATTTTCTCGGCCGTATAAGCTTGATTATTTGCAGCCGCATAAGCCTGCTTCAACCGCGCCGTATGCGCCTTTCATGCCGCAGCCGCATATGACCCGCATGCTCCCAGTCGCATATGCGCCCGTCCATTCCCAGCCGCATGAAGTTATTTTTTCTCAGCCGCATGAGCGCACATCCTTTCTGCCGCATGGACTTTTGTTCCTGAGCCGCATGAGCCCATCCACCCTTGGCCGCATAGGGCCTACTTTGGTTGTTTTGTATATTTTGTGTCCTATGATTGCATTATGGCTAGAATTTCTCCCACTTCCAACATGGAAGTGGTAGATCCTTGTGTTGGCTCCAAGAATCTTCATGTTTCACTTTAACCAGATTTTATGAGAAGTCCGTGTGACTTCCTGACTTGACCATGTTCCTGACCTGATTACCTTTGTATGTGCTGGTACCTTTTCTAAGTGTGTATTGAGATACAATATTAAGTATGCACTGCGATGCTATTTAATGAGTGCACTGAGGTGTGACTCTACGTGCTAAGTGATCATTCGTGTTATATGTCAATATATGTGTACTTTCTAGCACAGTCATGGTAATTGGTCAGCAATAGTTTCGTGGTATAATGATTGTTGTTTGAAGTATTACACTAAGCATGGATCTAGATTTGGGACTCCTTGAGCCGATGTGGATTCATACTTAGGGTACACGTACTATGGTACGACATACATGAGGATGACCATGTGACCACGACATGCAATTCCAATATCAAGATAGGGTTAATCTAGCAACTTAAATCGGTAGAAGTATTGGAAGGGAACAGAATCTCGAGATCGTGCCATATTAGCCGCCCTGGGTCCCGTCCTGGCACGTCGGGTTGGTCGCCTCGGATACTGTATAGTCATCCGCATTAGTGGAGTGCAGTATCTGATTTGCGAATGCCGAGCCAGCTCTTCCTATAGGAGAGCTGGAACCGTTACTGCTTGTTCTAGCGCGGTGGCCTTTCGAGGGACCGGTGCATTTCGTGCTTGCGTGTATATAATAGTTTGGCTAGCCCTGCTGGGTTGACACGATCTGAGGATTCCTATATTGCATTACTGGGATAATCCAGACAAATCGTAGAAAGCCGTAGAATTTGATTAGCCGCTTGTAAGCCGACTTGTTTGTGATATGTTAGCTTTTTTTAGCAACTGAGGAACATGGACTATCGTGGTGCGTGGTCCAACCCATGTCCTTATTTTATTGTTGGGTTGGACTATTGTGCTGCGATAGGCTATGGACCGAAGTCGCGATCAGAAGTCCTTTTACCTGCCCATGGTTATAGGATATATCTTATCTCGGCACGATATTGGCACAGTTTGTCCTTGTTTGGTTGTAAGGGTGTCGTATCGCCTTGATGATATGATATAAGCCTAGAACTCATGAATCAGGTCTTATTTTACTTATTGAGTTTATCTCATTCTTTTGTGCTTCCTTGTGGTACTTGCTATTCGGGGCCTGACCCCACTGGTTTTGTTTGGCCAGATCTCGTAGCAGCTCCAGAGGATCCAGCTTTCTACCCGAACAATGGTGCACACCAGGAGGATGGGCGCCAGGGACCATGAGTGGGTTTCTTCTTTACCACTCTAATATCTTCTATTTTGTACTTGGCATTTAGCCACCGGCACCTGTTTAGCCGGCAGTTCTGGACACTAGTTTCCTTTTGCATAATTGTAATTAAATCAGACTGCAGCTGACTACAGTTATGTACTATTGACTCTCGGTATTAGCTCATTATTTTGTAAAGCTAGGCTCATGAATCATCTTGATGAAGCGTCGGGGACGCCTTACTGCTTTGTCTTATATGATCATTATTTACTGCTTCTTGTTTTGATTGATTGAGACATAGATGCTCTGTGGGACCATAGGAGACCTGATTGTAGCATGCACCCCCTTGTCTCTTGACAGCCACGATCGCCGTATGACATTTATATACCTCATACGGTGTAGCTGGCCTAGTCCGTCCCAGTATTCCGGTACTGGGGCGTGACAAGGTTTTAGTGGTGGCCCATGCAGGTCTATTTTTTTAGACTTGTGGGGTGTTGCGTTTATAGGAGTCTCAATCAAAATATGTCCCCCTTGATCTTCTGATTCTTCTTCTCCTTCTCTCATCTTGATTGCTAACTTGATTATCATCCTCGATTCCTTTCCGTCCTGTCTTTTGATACCTTGTATCCTTTCCTTTAGGGGCACATCGTTCTCGGCTATTGGAGGAGCCGACATGGAAGAGAATCAAGTGGAGCAGGAACCAGTTGGAGATCAGCAAGGGGTAGCCCCTCTACCTGGACAGATTCACATCGAGAATGTTACCGAGCATGAGCCAGTTGAGCCGCATAGGCCAGAGGTTCCCGTACCTCCAGTGATGCCGGTAGTACCAGTAGCACTAGACGCACCGGCATTATTGTAGATCATCAGAGGGTTATTGGCATCCCAGCAGCGTCAGCAGGAACACAATCTTTTGCTCAACCGGAGACTTCAATTAGCTTTAGAAAGAGAGATGCGAATCCAACAAGGACTTCACTTGGAGATGATGCGGCTTGTGGGGAGGCATGATCGTTGTGGCTCTGATACAATGATAATGGCACAAGCTCCACAGCAGCAACCGGGGCATCAGCAATGGTGCCGGAGGGCGCCAAATGGTTGTTCTTATTGTGGCAAGAGAGGGCACTCTAGGGATGTGTGTAGGGTAGCGAATGGCCTGTGCATGAGGTGCAGCAGTTCAGACCATAGACTATCTACCTGCCCGTTGATGCGGAGGCCAGGAGGGCCGGTTCGATAGTTCTCATCACCATCATCCCCTGTGGCAACACCTTATGGAAGACCAATGTCGACAGTAAGGCCATTAGCCCAGTGTCCATTACCGACACAGGCTCAAATGTACTGATAAGTGTAGCATCAGGTAGGACAGCAGAGGCTGTAACAACAGAGCCAGGGAAGGCAGCAGCAAAGAGTCCAGCAGTGGCAGAGGCAGGTAGAATTTGGAGTATTAGAGCAAAGGTTGGTCGAAGGAGGTCAGATTGTGGGTAAGTTTTGAGTATTATTCATAATTCCTTGAGTTTTATATTCGAAAAGTGAAGGCGAGTTTCTCGTCTCACTTATCTGCTCTCGTATCATGTGATACATGATATTCATCATGTGTCTTGATTACGAGAGTACGTCCTGGGCAGAGTCTCGTTCTTGATTTAGTCATTGGTACGGACTTATCTCAAGCGTTGACCCTTGTCCACTTTGGGAGTCAGTGTAGGACCTCGAGGACGAATTCCTACCTGACTTGAGAGGCATATTTTATTCGTATGTGTCACGCCCCAGAACCAGAATACTGGAGAGCGGGGGCCGACACAGCCAGCTACGTATATTGAAATAGAATACATCTCAACTATACGGTCACGGCTGTCTAGATATGAGGGTTTACTACAAGCCAGCAGTCTCTTAAGGTCAAGCCTATTGTCTCAATCTCAAGCAATTAACAGAGTTACAAGATATTTGAGCATCAAATATATATATATAAGGCGTCCCAAATATTACATATTGGATGATCATGAAGCTAGTCGCACAAAATGATAGGACTAGCAAGAGTTCAGTCATACACGATCAACCCTAGGATTTGTTAATCATGTTTACAGCCCGTAGGCAGACAGTAAGTAAATGTGCATCGAGCTAACAGGTGCTCGTCGGCTAAACGCCTCAAAAGAATAAATTTACATATAAGTGGGTGAATCAAAAAGGGAAAACCCACTCGTAGCCCGGGTTCCGTCTAGTGTTCACCATTGGGCTGGAAGCTTGGTAGATCCTCGGGAGCTGCTCCGAAATCTGGCCACACAAAACTAGCTGGGTCAAACCCCAGAAAGAGCAAGTGCCACAAAGGAGGCCACAAATAAGAACAAAAGCCAGCATATCAGAACATAAAGAATAAAAGAAAAGTACAAGTAGTAAAAGTACACAGGGCGATAAAAGACTAGGGACGTGGAACCATTCCGGGAGCCAGGTTACAATCCTTAAACCAAACAAGGACCGGGATTGTACCCCTTCGCCTGAATAGCTCACTGTCTCTACCCATTTATCGTTAGATATAAGTAAAACAATCATGATCAAGGGTTCCAGGTACAGGGGCTAGACAAGACTTATACAGGGCTGGACACCATTCATTCACAATCGGCCAAGCAAGTACTACGGCTTACTACTTTAACTAACTAGGGTTATCACAAGCCTAATTACTAACAAGATGCAAGTGAGAATTCCAGTCCCAAGCCCTGCAGACCATCCAGTTATCCTTCCGCGGGTTGAGAGTTATAGGTGGGTACATTGCCCGGGAGACAAATGTACCCTTAGGTGACTTAGAGGGTGCAACACATGACAGTGTGCTGGAAATGTGCTCTACTCGTCGGCAAGCTACAAGTCCATTAAAGCGCCCAGATAACGAGATTGCCTGTGACTGGGAATTCTCCATGTTCTAGTTTGATCTAATCATTAGCCTAATCCAATTTAGCGCGAGTCTCTGGCCGTGGTACCCAGGAAGTCACGTCCTAGACATGATGCAAGACAAGACAAGTGGATTGTACAAGCAAGCAAGCAGAAACACCCACGGTGTCAAGACAAGTCAAGCTAAGTTATCATGTCATGTCAAGTCAGGAGTACGCCACGACGGGCCACTATCATGTCATATTGGTCATGTCAGGAGTGCACCACTACGGGTCACTGTCGTGTTATGCAAGTTCCTTACCATACCAGGCCATGTACAATAGTCATTCCAAGTATATAAGTAAAAATCAAGTTCATGACAAAAGGCATAAGGATATAAAATGGCGTAAAATACCTAATAAAATATCAATATACAATGCTATAGAAGAGCCAAGCTCAAGGAATTAAAATCAAATCTCCAAGAGCCAATAGATTGCACAAGGGGTCAGGGGGTTGGATTATGCAGGGTGTCAGTTGTACAAGGTGCCAAGTACGCAGACATAAATTGCGCAGGAAATGGATTGCGCAGGAATGGATTGTGCAGGAATGGATTGTGCAGGAATGGATTGTGCAGGAACGGATTGTGCAGGAACGGATTGCGCAGGAATGGATTGTGCAGGAACGGATTGTGCAGGAATGGATTGTGCAGGAACGGATTGTGCAGGAACGGATTGCGCAGGAACGGTTTGTGCAGGAATGGTTTGTGCAGGAATGGATTGTGCAGGAACGGATTGCGCAGGAATGGTTTGTGCAGGAATGGATTGCGCAGGAATGGTTTGTGCAGGAATGGATTGTGCAGGAACGGATTGTGCAGGAATGCTGCACAATCCAGTGCTGCGCTAAAGAGCGCAGACTGTAGATCTTCTTCTCCAGGCCGAGAAGAACACCAAGAACACTAAAAATTCAATCTTTCATATCTTTTTCAAATCAAAGCCAAATCTAGATTTTCAAAGTTCTAACTTGAGTAAAATTGAATTCTCTTCCACATGGAAGCATCAAAACAAGCTAAAATCAAAGTTTAATAGATCAAAACCAAGGAATTCCGAAAATAACTAAAACTTAGATCTAGAACAATGGAGACTCCAATTCACAAAATTCCAAGTTCTAATATTGTTCTCCATGTCCTAATCTAGCTAATGAACAAATAAAAGGTGGTGCTTATTTGATGGCAAGGTGCACTTGCCTAATGGGTTGGGGAGTTGTGTGGAAGAAGGAAGAAGAAGAAGTTGTAAGAAATAAATGAGAGAATAAAGAGGAGAGAGAAAGTAGGTGGAGTTATAATGAGGGTGGTTGTGTTGTCATGAGGGTAGAGTGTAGGTTAAGGTGTTCCACTTATGATGAACCAAACCAAACTAAACCAAACCAATTAAAACCAAGCCGAACCAAAACCCGAAATACGAAAAAACCCAAAATTCTGCAAGTCGAGAAAATTAAAAATACAAGCCAAAATCCAACTACGAGTATAAATACGAAATACGGGAAATGAGGGTGACAACTCTACCCACCTTCAAAGAATTCCGTCCTCGGAATTTAATCAAGGAGCTAGAGATTGCCACGACAAGCTATACTAAGCACAGACAAGCTACACTAAGCAGTTCAATCATACAATCATACAATGCAAGCAAGGAAGGGAAAGCGTAAGGCATAAGAAAGACATTATACCTCACGAGTCAAACAGGTAGGGATATCGCGATCGGATGTCGTCCTCACGCTCCCACGTTGACTCACCTAGAGAGTGATGACCCCAAGCAACACGGACTAAGTTAATAGTCTTGTTCTTGAGCGTCTTTTCTCTCCGGTCCAATATAGACACGGGCCTCTCCTCATACGAAAGGTTGGTACCAACAACCAATTCCGAATGATCTAGGATATGGCTCGGGTCCGAAATATACCGTCGTAATTGGGATACATGGAATACATCATGCACCTCACTTAGCGACGGCGGAAGAGCGAGACGATAGGACACATCGCCTACTCGCTCCAGAATATCGAACGGCCCTATATACCTAGGACTAAGCTTTCCCCGCACACCAAAACGAATGACGCCGCGGGTAGGCGAGATCCTAAGGAATACATGGTCGCCGACGGCAAACTCTAAGGGGCGCCGATGAGCATCGGCCCAATGGCGCTGGCGATCCTGAGCAACTCGGAGGTGATCTCTGACCTTCCTGACCACTTCAACCGTCTGAGAAATCAGTTCTGGACCGAGCATCTGCCTTTCTCCGACATCGTCCCATGCTAACGGGGATCTGCACTTCCTACCATACAGAGCCTCGAAGGGTGCCATCTGGATACTGGCCTGGAAACTATTGTTGTACGAGAATTCCACCAGGTGCAGGTGATCCTCCCACGAACCACCGAAGTCAAGGGTACACGACCGCAACATATCTTCGAGAGTTTGTATAGTACGCTCTGACTGCCCATCTGTCTGCGGGTGATATGCTGAGCTGAACTTGAGACGAGTCCCCAAACTTTGATGAAGACTGCGCCAGAAGTGCGATATGAATCTTGTATCCCTGTCTGATACTATGCTGACTGGCACTCCGTGAAGTCTGACAATCTGCCTGAGATACATCTCTGCTAGCTGTGCCGTTGACTGTCCAACTCTAAATGGAAGAAAGTGTGCCACCTTGGTAAGCCTGTCCACAATGACCCAAATAGCATCTCTGCCTGCCGGAGACCTGGGTAATCCAGTCACGAAATCCATGGTAATGTGTTCCCATTTCCATTCTGGGATCGGTAAAGGTTGAAGAAGTCCAGCTGGCCTCTGATGTTCAGCCTTGACTTGTTGGCAAACCAAACATCGAGAGACATACCGGGCTATCTCCCTCTTCATACCATTCCACCAAAAGTGCTGACGAATATCTCGGTACATCTTTGTGCCGCCTGGGTGAATGGAGTACTGCGAACTGTGAGCCTCTGCCATGACTTCCTGTCTGATATCTCCACTGGGTACACAAAGACGCGTGCCGTGTCGAAGTGTACCATCCTTATGAATACATAACTCTGGCCTTCTCCCTGCCTCGCACTCTGCTCTGAGCCGCTGAATCTTGGAATCTGTTAACTGTGCTGTCCGGATCCTCTCAACTATGGTGGACTGAATCTGTAGGCTGGCCATCAAGGCCACATTGGAAGGAAGAATCACTTCAATTCCCATCTTCTGAAGATCCGACAATAGCTCTGGTTGCGCCGTCAAGAAATAAACTCCGGCTCTCCTGCTCAACGCATCTGCTACAACATTGGCCTTCCCTGGATGATACTGCAAGTCCACATCATAGTCCACAAGTAGCTCGAGCCATCTTCTCTGCCGCATATTAAGATCTTTCTGGGTGAAAACATACTTCAGGCTCTTATGATCAGTGAATATCTCCACTCTGTCCCCGTACAAGTAGTGCCTCCACAACTTAAGTGCAAACACTACCGCTGCTAGCTCCAAGTCGTGGGTCGGGTAATTCTTCTCATGATCACGGAGTTGACGTGACGCATAAGCAATTACCTTCCCATGCTGCATCAAAACACATCCCAATCCTCTGCCTGAAGCGTCGCAATAAACTGTGAATCCTCCGGTCCCATCTGGAAGTGTGAGAATGGGAGCCGTTATCAAACCTCGCTTCAACTTCTCAAATGATTCCTGACATTCTGCTGTCCAAACGAACGGCACATCCTTGCGGGTCAACTGGGTCATCGGTGCTGAAATCCTTGCAAAATCTGAGACGAACCGTCGGTAGTAGCCGGCCAATCCAAGAAAGCTGCGAACTTCTGCCACTGAGCTGGGTACTGGCCAAGACTCGATGGCCACAATCTTCTGGGGATCTACTTCCACTCCTCCTCTGGTAATGATGTGACCCAAGTAAGAAATGCGATCGAGCCAGAACTCGCATTTACTGAACTTGGCGTACAACTGGTGCTCTCTGAGAATCTGGAGGACAACTCTGAGATGCTGCTCGTGCTCTGCTTCATTCTTGCTGTAGACCAGGATGTCATCAAGGAACACTATCACAAACTGGTCCAAGTAAGGCATGAAAATACGGTTCATGAGGTCCATGAACACTGCCGGCGCATTGGTCGCTCCAAAGGGCATAACTAGAAACTCCCAATGCCCGTACCTAGATCTGAACGCCGTCTTCGGGATGTCCTGCTCTCTGACTCTGATCTGGTGGTATCCTGACCGTAAGTCTATCTTCGAGAAAACTGAAGCCCCCTTGAGTTGATCAAACAAGTCATCTATCCTTGGAAGAGGTTATCTGTTCTTGATTGTCACTGAGTTCAAGGTACGATAATCAACACATAGCCTGGACGTACCATCCTTCTTTTTCACAAGAAGCATCGGGGCTCTCCAAGGCGATCCACTTGCACGAATGAATCCCTTGGTCCTGAGTTCTTCAATCATCTTATACAAAATCTCCAACTCTGAAGGCGCCATTCTGTAGACTCGCTCTGATACTGGTGCTGTCCCGGGAATCAAGTCAATGGTGAACTCGATCTCCCGCTCTGGTGGCATCCCTGGAAGTTCCTCTGGAAAGACATCTGGAAACTCTTCAACTATCCGGGGCAACTGTACTGCTGCTACTGCCATCCGCAATACTGGGGGAGATGGCTCTACTGTGCCTCTGGAAAAAGAAAACTCTGGCTCTCCGGGAATACTAAAGACAACTCTGCCAACATGGCAGTCTATCCTAGCATAATGGTTCCTCAACCAATCCATGCCTAGGACTACATCATAGTCTGCCATAGGGAACTCTATGAGCCTAGCGGGGAACTCTCTACCGCTAACTACGATCCGACACGAGGAAAATACTCGATCTACTCCCACAAGACCATTACCAGTAAGTATATTGAGCCTCACTGATAATGACTCGGGCTCCAATCCTATCCGTGTCGCGAATCGTGCAGACATGAATGAATGCGATGCACCAGAATCAAATAATACAGATGCTGGAAAAGTGTTGACGAGAATAGTACCTGCCACTACCTCACCTGGTGCAACTTCTTCTTCCATGGTCATCATCATAGCCTGACCTCTAGCTGCGGGTCCCCTCTGCTGGAAACCCCTCTGTCGGCTCTGTGCTGGAGCCTGGGTGAACTGCTGCTGGTTCTGCTGCTGAAAGGCCTGGGCCTGGGGCGCCAATGGCCTCGGGTACTGCTGTTGCTGCTGCTGTTGGACTGGAACTGGGACTGGTCCTCTCACCGAAGAACTAGAAATGTTAGATGACGTCGAGCCACCCCTATTCGGGCAGGTCCCTATCTTGTGATCTGCTCCTCCACAAGCCAGGCACAACCCCTGTGCCCTACGACACTCTGCCACTACATGGCCCGGCTTCCCGTAATGAGAACATCCCACCGCGGAAGACTGCTTCTGCTTCTGCTGCTGCGGGTACGTCGGGGTCGAATGCTGAACCGACGTCACTGAGGCCGCCCGCCTCGGAGTTCCAATGGTTATACCCCTAGCTGCCGGGGCTGGAGCTGAAGATTGGTGCATCTGGTTGTGGGACCGCTTCCTGCCTCCGGTCCTATCCACAATTCTCCGGGAGGTATACTCATGCCTCCTTGCTGCCTTCAACACTGCATCGAACGTCTGGTGCTCGAACTGCTCCACAGCCAATAATATCTCTAAGTGCAGCCCTTGCTGGAACCGCTGAGCCCTATCGAACTCGGTTGCCACCAAGGTGGGGGCGAACCTACTCAGCCTGGAAAACTCGGTCGCATAGCCATCGACCGTCCTGCCTCCTTGCTTCAAGTTGGTGAATCTGGTCTGCAGGTCGTACCGTGCCACCGCATCGAAGTACTTTGTCTGGAACCTCTCTCTGAACGTCGCCCAAGTGACTGGTGTTGCTAATCCCATGGCCTGAGCTGCCCACCAATCACGAGCCAAGTCTAACAACTGTAGGCGTACCACCGCCACCTTCTCATTCTCAGGCGTCCTAGCTGCTTCTAGAACCACCTCGGTATCCTGAAGCCAAGCGTCCGCGGCAATCGCATCTTCACTGCCGTCAAAGAAGGGAGGGTTCAAGCGCTTGAAACTGTTGCCCGCCTGATTTCCTTGGGGACCTCCTCGGTTTAGTGCATCATGAACTTCCTGGTGCAAGGCGTCGCCTCGACGATCTTGGGATGCAAGTAGTTCTCTTATAAGCCCTACCAAAGGCCCCTCATCCTGTCTAGCTGGTTGAACGGGCGGAGCTGCCTGAACTGGAGGTTCCGGGCCTCCGGAAGGCATAACTCGAGAGGCTACTCCAGAGTGCTGAGCTTGATCTTCCTGGCGCTGGAGTGCTTGTCGAGCTTCCTCTGGCTGGTTGGCAGGTCCGGGAGTAATGCCGCTGAAGAAGACGACATAGGGAACAATAAGGAAAGGACCAGGACAGATCAATGATACAAGCATGTGATCAAGTCAAGAATATCAGGGATTTGAAGATACGAGCAGAGATCAAGGGCGAATATTGATTGAGACATCTATTGGGTAAACCCTCACATTTCTTGATTGACAAGACCTGCATGGGCCACCACTTAAACCGTGTCACGCCCCAGAACCAGAATACTGGAGAGCGGGGGCCGACACAGCCAGCTACGTATATTGAAATAGAATACATCTCAACTATACGGTCACGGCTGTCTAGATATGAGGGTTTACTACAAGCCAGCAGTCTCTTAAGGTCAAGCCTATTGTCTCAATCTCAAGCAATTAACAGAGTTACAAGATATTTGAGCATCAAATATATATATAAGGCGTCCCAAATATTACATATTGGATGATCATGAAGCTAGTCGCACAAAATGATAGGACTAGCAAGAGTTCAGTCATACACGATCAACCCTAGGATTTGTTAATCATGTTTACAGCCCGTAGGCAGACAGTAAGTAAATGTGCATCGAGCTAACAGGTGCTCGTCGGCTAAACGCCTCAAAAGAATAAATTTACATATAAGTGGGTGAATCAAAAAGGGAAAACCCACTCGTAGCCCGGGTTCCGTCTAGTGTTCACCATTGGGCTGGAAGCTTGGTAGATCCTCGGGAGCTGCTCCGAAATCTGGCCACACAAAACCAGCTGGGTCAAACCCCAGAAAGAGCAAGTGCCACAAAGGAGGCCACAAATAAGAACAAAAGCCAGCATATCAGAACATAAAGAATAAAAGAAAAGTACAAGTAGTAAAAGTACACAGGGCGATAAAAGACTAGGGACGTGGAACCATTCCGGGAGCCAGGTTACAATCCTTAAACCAAACAAGGACCGGGATTGTACCCCTTCGCCTGAATAGCTCACTGTCTCTACCCATTTATCGTTAGATATAAGTAAAACAATCATGATCAAGGGTTCCAGGTATAGGGGCTAGACAAGACTTATACAGGGCTGGACACCATTCATTCACAATCGGCCAAGCAAGTACTACGGCTTACTACTTTAACTAACTAGGGTTATCACAAGCCTAATTACTAACAAGATGCAAGTGAGAATTCCAGTCCCAAGCCCTGCAGACCATCCAGTTATCCTTCCGCGGGTTAAGAGTTATAGGTGGGTACATTGCCCGGGAGACAAATGTACCCTTAGGTGACTTAGAGGGTGCAACACATGACAGTGTGCTGGAAATGTGCTCTACTCGTCGGCAAGCTACAAGTCCATTAAAGCGCCCAGATAACGAGATTGCCTGTGACTGGGAATTCTCCATGTTCTAGTTTGATCTAATCATTAGCCTAATCCAATTTAGCGCGAGTCCCTGGCCGTGGTACCCAGGAAGTCACGTCCTAGACATGATGCAAGACAAGACAAGTGGATTGTACAAACAAGCAAGCAGAAACACCCACGGTGTCAAGACAAGTCAAGCTAAGTTATCATGTCATGTCAAGTCAGGAGTACGCCACGACGGGCCACTATCATGTCATATTGGTCATGTCAGGAGTGCACCACTACGGGTCACTGTCGTGTTATGCAAGTTCCTTACCATACCAGGCCATGTACAATAGTCATTCCAAGTATATAAGTAAAAATCAAGTTCATGACAAAAGGCATAAGGATATAAAATGGCGTAAAATACCTAATAAAATATCAATATACAATGCTATAGAAGAGCCAAGCTCAAGGAATTAAAATCAAATCTCCAAGAGCCAATAGATTGCACAAGGGGTCAGGGGGTTGGATTATGCAGGGTGTCAGTTGTACAAGGTGCCAAGTGCGCAGACATAAATTGCGCAGGAAATGGATTGCGCAGGAATGGATTGTGCAGGAATGGATTGTGCAGGAATGGATTGTGCAGGAACGGATTGTGCAGGAACGGATTGCGCAGGAATGGATTGTGCAGGAACGGATTGTGCAGGAATGGATTGTGCAGGAACGAATTGTGCAGGAACGGATTGCGCAGGAACGGTTTGTGCAGGAATGGTTTGTGCAGGAATGGATTGTGCAGGAACGGATTGCGCAGGAATGGTTTGTGCAGGAATGGATTGCGCAGGAATGGTTTGTGCAGGAATAGATTGTGTAGGAACGGATTGTGCAGGAATGCTGCGCAATCCAGTGCTGCGCTAAAGAGCGCAGACTGTAGATCTTCTTCTCCAGGCCGAGAAGAACACCAAGAACACTAAAAATTCAATCTTTCATATCTTTTTCAAATCAAAGCCAAATCTAGATTTTCAAAGTTCTAACTTGAGTAAAATTGAATTCTCTTCCACATGGAAGCATCAAAACAAGCTAAAATCAAAGTTTAATAGATCAAAACCAAGGAATTCCGAAAATAACTAAAACTTAGATCTAGAACAATGGAGACTCCAATTCACAAAATTCCAAGTTCTAATGTTGTTCTCCATGTCCTAATCTAGCTAATGAACAAATAAAAGGTGGTGCTTATTTGATGGCAAGGTGCACTTGCCTAATGGGTTGGGGAGTTGTGTGGAAGAAGGAAGAAGAAGAAGTTGTAAGAAATAAATGAGAGAATAAAGAGGAGAGAGAAAGTAGGTGGAGTTATAATGAGGGTGGTTGTGTTGTCATGAGGGTAGAGTGTAGGTTAAGGTGTTCCACTTATGATGAACCAAACCAAACTAAACCAAACCAATTAAAACCAAGCCGAACCAAAACCCGAAATACGAGAAAACCCAAAATTCTGCAAGTCGAGAAAATTAAAAATACAAGCCAAAATCCAACTACGAGTATAAATACGAAATACGGGAAATGAGGGTGACAGTATGTCACCGATCATTTCCTTCTAGGGTATGATTATTGTTTGTACTTTTACTTAATTGTTCTTGCTTTCTTAAACTGTTCATGTGCCATGTGTTGTTTGATAATTGTGCTTGCTATATGTCATTAGTGTATTTCGTGGTTTGAGAGCGCGCTCGACTAGCCTTATCGAAATTTCGAGGACAGAATTTTTCTAAGGAGGGTAGAGATGTCACTCCCCATTTCCGGAATACGTAAATTTTTTATTTTTCCTGTATATGGTATCCGGCACCTGTATCTTGATTGTATGTATCATATGTTTGTAACTGGCCATGGCATAAAACAGTTTCTCGTTGCGGATTAGTGTACCACCCCTTGTCCTTGTTTGGTTGTAGGCGTTATTCACTATTTCGATGATAGAATTTCTGAACCGTGTTGTGGTTAGGATTTTAGTTATTTAATTAATTTAATTAGTTGTATCATGTAGCAATTAACATGTCATTAGTCACATAGTTAAGAGCATGCTTGAGATTAGAGTTTTTTTTGAGTCAACCCAACCCCTATATATATCTCTTCCTCACTCTCTCTCCTCATTCACTCTTTTCATTTCTTTTCCTCCCAACCAATAGGCAAGTACATCTTGCACCAAATGGAAGAATTTTTGTATTTTTTATTTCTTGATTTTTCTTTGATATGATTTGTCTATATTGTTCTTCTCATCATCCTCTACAAGTTTAGTACTTAGCATTTTTGATTTCCATGGCTCAATTCATGTAGATCTAAGTTTATGTCATTTTTGTTTTTCTTGGGTTTGATCTAGTAAACCTTGTTATTTTTAAGTTTTGATGGTTCCATGTTGTAGAGAATTTCTTTCTGTCCCATTTTGACCTATGGAAGTCTGGATTCTGACCTTGGATGAAGGAGTTATGAAGCTTTGAAGCCATGGCTTTCCATAATTTTTTTTCTTGGAAAGTGGAAAAGAAGAACAGTGCTTGACCGCATGAACCTTCATGCGACAAGTTTTTCATGGCCGCATGGCTTGTAGCAGTCTGGCCGCATAAGCAGTCTGGCACTAAGCAGTTCCAGCAGCATGAGCATTCGCAGCCGCATGTGTATTCTCAGCCGCATGAGCCATTGCAGCCGTATGAGTGCTTCCCCAGCCGCATAAGATCCAGCCCCCACTGCCGCATGAACTCTGGTTTCTTGAGCCGCATGCGCCCCGCATATCTCAGCCGCACGAGCCTGCCTCAATCCTTGTCGCATATGCCTGATTATTTTCTCGGCCGCATAAGCTTGATTATTTGCAGCCGCATAAGCCTGCTTCAACCGTGCCGCATGCGCCTTTCATGCCGCAGCCGCATATGACCCGCATGCTCCCTGCCGCATATGCGCCCGTCCATTACCAGCCGCATGAAGTTATTTTTCCTCAGCCGCATGAGCGCGCATCCTTTCTGCCGTATGGACTTTTGTTCCTGAGTCGCATGAGCCCATCCACCCTTGGCCGCATAGGACCTACTTTGGTTGTTTTGTATATTTTGTGTCCTATGATTGCATTATGGCTAAATTTCTCCTACTTCCAACATGGAAGTGGTAGATCCTTGTGTTGGCTCCAAGAATCTTCATATTTCACTTTAACCAGATTTCATGAGAAGTCCGTGTGACTTCCTGACTTGACCATGTTTCTGACCTGATTACCTTTGTATGTGCTGGTACCTTTTCTAAGTGTGTATTGAGATACAATATTAAGTATGCACTGCGGTGCTATTTAATGAGTGCACTGAGGTGTGACTCTACGTGCTAAGTGATCATTCGTGTTATATGTCAATACATGTGTACTTTCCAGCACAGTCATGGTAATTGGTCAGCAATAGTGTCGTGGTATAATGATTGTTGTTTGAAGCATTACACTAAGCATGGATCTAGATTTGGGACTCATTGAGCCGATGTGGATTCATACTTAGGGTACACGTACTATGGTACGATATACATGAGGATGACCATGTGACCATGACATGCAATTCCAATATCAAGATAGGGTTAAACTAGCAACTTAAATCGGTAGAAGCATTGGAAGGGAACAGAATCTCGAGATCGTGCCATACTAGCCGTCCTGGATCCCATCCTGGCGCGTCGGGTTGGCCGCCTCAGATATTGTATAGTCATCCGTACTAGTGGAGTGCAGTATCTGATTTGTGAATGCCGAGCCAGCTCTTCCTATAGGAGTACTGGAACCATTACTGCTTGTTCTAGCGCGGTGGCCTTTCGAGGGACCGGTACATTTCGTGCTTGCGTGTATATAATGGTTTGGCTAGCCCTGCTGGGTTGACACGATCTGAGGATTCTTCTATTGTATTACTGGGATAATCCAGGCAAATCGTAGAAAGCCGTAGAATTTGATTGGCCGCTTGTAAGCCGACTTGTTTGTGATATGTTATCTTTTGTTAGCAACTGAGGAACATGGACTATCGTGGTGCATGGTTCAACCCATGTCCTTGTTTGGTTGTTGGGTTGGACTATTGTGCTGCGATAGGCTATGGATCGAAGTCGCGATCAGAAGCCCTTTTACCTGCCTATGGTTATAGGATATATCTTATCTCGGCACGATATTGGCACCGTTTGTCCTTGTTTGATTGTAAGGGTGTCGTATCGCCTCGATGATATGATATAAGCCTAGAACTCGTGAATCAGGTCTTATTTTACTCATTGGGTTTATCTCACTCTTTTGTGCTCCCTTGTGGTACTTGCTATTCGGGACCTGACCCCGCTGGTTTTGTTTGGCCAGATCTCGTAGCAGCTCCAGAGGATCCAGCTTTCTATCCGAACAATGGTGCACACCAGGAGGATGGGCGCCAGGGACCATGAGTGGGTTTATTCTTCACCACTCTGATATCTTCTATTTTGTACTTGGCATTTAGCCACCGGCACCTGTTTAGCCGGCAGTTCTGGACACTAGTTTTCCTTTGCATAATTGTAATTAAATCAGACTGCAGCTGACTACAGTTATGTACTATTGACTCTCGGTACTAGCTCATTATTTTGTAAAGCTAGGCTCATGAATCATCTTGATGAAGCGTCGGGGACGCCTTACTGCTTTGTCTTATATGATCATTATTTACTGCTTCTTGTTTTGATTGATTGAGACATAGATGCTCTGTGGGACCATAGGAGACCTGATTGTAGCATGCACCCCCTTGTCTCTTGACAGCCACGATCGCCGTATGACGTTTATATACCTCATACGGTGTAGCTGGCCTAGTCCGTCTCAGTATTCCGGTACTGGGGCGTGACACATAACGCTCTAATAATTCAAGGCACATTTTATATTTATTTTATTATAGGAGGCTAAGTTCTGTTCGGGAGAAGGGTTACAACCCCGGTCCTTGTTTGGTTTACGGGTTGTAACTTAGTTTTCGAATAGTTCCCAAGTCATCTTATAAATTATCGTCCTATTCAGTACTCACATCCTATTATATATTTTCTGTTAATTTTGTCTTGTATTTCACATGTTCTACATGCTCTTATGCTATACCTTGATTGGAGGCTAAGTTCTGTTCGGGAGAAGGGTTACAACCCCGGTCCTTGTTTGGTTTACGGATTGTAACTCGGCTTCCGAATAGTTCCTAAGTCATCATATATTTTTGTCTTGTATTTTATTATACTGTCTCTTATAGAATTTATCAATTCATATGGAACTGTTGTTAGTGTTTGTACTTACTCATTTTCCTAACAGGATAACCGTTGATGTTTACAGAGTACATGTTAGCTAATTGCTCTACCTTTTACGGGTATGGTCAGGATAGAGTTTGATGAGACATTACCCCTGGATCTCCAGCAGGATCCATTAGCAGTGGATGAGACACCATTAGTTTAGATTAGTCATTTTCAATTGTATTTATTCTCTGGATTACTGTATTTGAGATTTGGGATGTTTCTAGATTTGTGTTATCTTAGACATTTAGAACTCTATCTGGTTGTATCTCTGTGGGTTCATTTCATTTCATATCTATCCATCTTTTTATCATATTCTACCTTAGATGTGATTGAGACTGTATTTGCTATGTCACCTCCATTCGGAGTGTATATACTGTACAGGTACCTTATATATTGTTAGATGATTGACCTAGGACAGCGTTCTACCGTCGACACTGCGGCGTAGGCTGGACGTACCACGTACTCGTGCCCCTAATCAGGTTGCGGGTCGTGACATTGCTCATGGCTTTCATCACTCTTTTGAGCTAACATTGCACCAAGAGAATGACACCGTAAATTTCGAAATATAATTTCCAACCAAATAAATTCTTTCTCAAAGCCTATAAAAATCTTGCAAAAGTCAAAGTGAAAATCGTAAAGGAAAATTTTAATGAAGAAAGAGAGAAGAAGATATTTATTGGAGATATATATATATATATATATATATATATATATATATATATATATATATATATATATTTTATATATATATATATATATATATTTTATATATATATATATATATATATATATATATATATATATATATATATATTTTATATATATATATATATATATATATATATATATACATATATATATATATATATATATATATATATATATATATGTTCCATGCTCGCACTAAAGCTATTGAGCTTGACTAGCACTTCATCAAAGAAAGACTTCTCTCCAGTTTTAATCGTGTGCTATTTGTGTTGTCTACAGATCAATTTGCTGATATTTTTATCAAAGGGCTTCAAAAATATTGGTTTACTATGCTGCGGTCCGACCTCGTCTCTCCTGGACTGCCAAGTTTACGGAGGTGTTAGATCTTTGTGATTCCTTACCATCTTTTAATAATTATTCCATGCTATATTTTGTTATGCAAAACATGTAAAGATTTGATTTGATTTAGTTAGATTGTTATAAGTGATTTTAGGAATCATTGTTTTTTTCCCCTTTATACTCTCTGTAACCCTATATATTGAGTCAAGTTGGAGAAGAATACACATAAATTTATTTAGGGTCTGATAGCAAGTGCACATATTTTGTAAATCCTCTAAATTAAGGCTAAGTTTATTTTATCTCCTTACCTCAAATGTTCTTTATTCCCATTTTCTCCCGTGTTATTGATTATGTCCTTTAGAATTTCAGTTAACTTTGCAGCGAAGAGCCTCTGGTGCTCGAGTTCCCAGCCAGAGATGACTTAGTTCCAATGGTGACTTTGTTTTGGATGAATTAGCAAGTAGCTTGAGCAAGACCAATATAAGAGCATCCACAGTAGACATACTCCAAACACATACTCCAAATTATTGAAAAATATGTAAATTAGTACTTTTGGAGTCTTTTTGATATTGGCACACAATGATACACTCCAAACTAATACTCCAAATTAACTAACCTCCTCTTTTGCTTTCCTCTTTTTTTTTTTTTTCTTTTTTTTCTTGTTTGATAAGATCTTCCCCTCTCTCTCTCTCTCTCTCTCTCTCTCTTTATTTTTCTTTTCTTTTTGGTAAGAATGATTAACTTTGGCGGGCCTATGAATTAATATAGAGACTAGAGCACGCATCATATCTTGAATGTCTCTTAGCTTTATAGAAATATTCAAGTATGGACAAGTGTCTACTATAGTATTCTAAGTGCTACAAAATTTGATTAAATCAAAATGTGGAAATTGAAACCTCCCACTGTGGATGCTCTAATGCACCCATCTAGGAAGGGTTTGAGGAGAGAAACTGGTTATGCCATAGTTGCTCCTGTTATCTGGACGTTGGAGATGATGCTTTGGAGTAGGCATGCAAGCCTTGGAGTGAATTTTCCGAGGTGGTTGTGCTGAAGATCGATCCATAGGAAATGTAACATCTGCACAACACAGTTTGAATAAATACATGACATGGTTAAGAGTACATTGATAATATCTATGTGCACAGACATATCTAAAGATATTGTATTTAATTAATTATTTGATGTCCAAAATAACATTTGGATTACTGAGAGAGTGGCAGAAATGAAGAAGTTTCTCTTATGTAATATTCCCTTATGTGTTTGAGACTTGTACTACAGATGCTTTATTGCATGAAGTGGCAGCATATATGTTGATCATATGAGAGACCACCGCATTAATATTATTACCACAAAAGCTGCTACATCATGTAATTAGTAAATTATAGTCAGACTTTGGTGTTCCCTTAACATTATTGACTTCCACATTTTAGTTATAGTTAAAGTAGTAAGGAAAGGCCATAGTATTTAGAAATATATATAGTGACCCTCCCTATATTTTATGAGTATTACAAAATCTATTCCTATCTCGAAAATAATTACACTGACCACTCTTCTTTACAAATTTTATAAAAATTGGGTCGTCAGTGTTGTAAGTTTCTATAGAAAATATAAATTATAGGAGTAATCTGTGTAATTAGTTTCAAAGTAGGAATAGTTTCTGTAATAAATGTAAAATATAGGAATAGTTAACACAAATTGTCCTAGTATTTAAGTACAAAAAGATGGTCTAATGTGGACTGTTGGAGACCGGCAGGTCAAGACATTGAGGATTCCATAAATAATAGATATGCAAAGGCCTTGCAGATTAGAGCTCCAAGTCTGCGCCCTCATAAGCCATCCACATCTCTGCAAGGATGTTCGGCCAATTTGGTTGGTAAACAAGTATCGATTCCTATTAACAGTTAATTGGGTCTCTATCAAATTATTCATTTAATCTAATATAAATAATAATAATAATAATAATAATAATAATAATAATAATAATAATAATAATAATATTATTATTATTATTATTATTATTGTTTGTTTTAAAAAATAATATTAAATATTTGAAACAAAACATTCGGCAATACTTATATATCCTTTACATCTGATTATAGAATCTGATTATGAACATGGAAGCAACGTGGGAGGTAAGAAATGTTGGAATTTATTGTACCCTGTCGATTCATGAGATGAAGAACATAAATTTAATTGCGGAAGCGTACCTGAATCCATTGCTAGGCTTGATGGATCTTGAAGCGGTCGTCCTTTTGTGGGGTTCGATCTTCCAATTTGCTACGACCCTTAATGACAAAGGTGAATCCGAATCCTTTGTCCCTCTCTTTCTGTTAATGGGGATGCAGACGAAAAAAAGAAAAAAACTTTTCTTTGGTGGCCGTATAAGTTGGGGACCATAACCCTAATGAATACACATATTTATATATGTGTTGATATTTCTAATTTGGCCCCTCATCAAATTAGAATTATCTCCGGTATCTACACATTAATTCCATGACAATTATACCCTTAAGCCAATTTTCAAATAGACCACTTTAATTTGGCTTAATTATTTAGATAGCCCAAACACAATTAATTTTACATGTGTGGCCCCTTAATTATTGAATAATTCCAACAATCTCCCACTGGACCACATATGTAACCTTATAATTGTGTTAACCTTAGTGAGCTCATAAATTGCTATCTTAATTCTTAGGGTATATCCGGACAATCTCGTCCATTAACCATATCAACATAGGATCAAAGCGGCATTCGTCACAAATAGCGTAACTAAACTATCAATGGTCACATATACCAATATAGCTAAATGACATAGACCAATCATGGATGCGTAGCATGAAAATTACACGCAATGTGATCAATACATGTCTATTTCCAACTGGTCCTCCTTAACTTTAATGAGATCAATACTTTAACATAATGAAAATAGAATGAACTGAATTTCCATATATCTGATCAGATAAATATTCAAAATACTTTAATACATAAATGTGTCCAAAAACCAAATAGCACCCAAATACATAAAATATAAACTCCCACTAAACTGACATATCATTAAATGAGATAACACCCATATGAGCAGTGTGCTCATGAAAGACCTTGGGTGGTAACCCTTTTGTGAGCGGATCTGCTAACATAGAGTTTGTCCCAATGTGCTCCATGGACACTTCACCATTCTGAATTCTCTCCTTCACAACTCGGAACTTTATGTCAATATGCTTTGACTTATACGAGCTCCTGTTGTTATTAGAATATAGTACTGTTGATTTATTGTCACAATATAACTTAAGTGGTCTTTCAACACCCTCCAGAATGCGCAGCCCAGTGACAAAATTTCGCAACCATATTCCATGATTAGATGCCTCAAAATATGCTATAAACTCTGCTGCCATAGTGGACGAAGCTATGAGTGTTTGTTTGACACTCTTCCAAGATATAGCTCCTCTAGCTAACATGTAAACATAACCTGACGTGGATCTCCTGCTGTCTTGACATCCAGCAAAATCGGAGTCGGAATACCCTATGATCTCCAGTTGATCCGATCTCCTATAAGTGAGCATGTAATCCTTTGTTCTCTGTATGTATCTCATGACCCGTTTGGCTGCTTTCCAATGATCCATCCCAGGGTTACTTAAATATCTGCCTAGAATTCCAACTATGTACGCAATATTCGGATGCGTACATACCTGAGCATACATTAGACTCCCCACAGCTGATGAATAGGGGATCAATTGCATTTCCTTAATTTCAAGGCTATTTTTAGAGCACTGATTGAGACTGAACTTGTCTCCTTTAGCGACTGGGGTGTCACCTGGTTTGCATCCTTGCATGCCAAATCTTTTAAGCACTTTATCGATATAGCTCTTTTGTGATAATCCAAGAATACCTCGAGAACGATCTCGATGTATTTGAATTCCTAATACAAAAGAGGCGTCACCAAGATCTTTCATCTCAAAGTTATTTGATAGAAATTTCTTAGTGTCATGCAATATGCCTATATCATTTGTGGCAAGCAGTACGTCATCAACATACAAAACCAGAAAAATAATTTTACTCCTACTGAATTTGTGATACACACAATCTTCAACAACGTTAACCTCAAAACCAAACGAGGTAACAACTTGGTAAAATTTATAGTACCACTAACGAGAAGCTTGCTTGAGTCCATAAATGGATTTTGTCAATTTGCAAACCATATTCTTGGATCTTCCGACACAAAGTTTTCTGGCTGCACCATATAAATAGTTTCGTCAATGTTACCATTGAGAAATGCCGTTTTGACATCCATATGTAACTCAAGATCAAAATATGCAACAAGTGCCATGATTGTTCTAAAAGAGTCTTTCGAAGAAACCGGAGAGAAAGTCTCTTTAAAATCAATCCCTTCCTTTTGAGTAAAGCCTTTAGCTACAAGACGTGCTTTATACTTCTCCACATTACCCTTCGAATCCTTCTTGGTTTTAAATATCCATTTACAACCAATGAGCTTCACATCTTTTGGTAATGGGACAAGTTCCTAAACTTTATTGTCTTGCATGGACTTATACTCCTCATTCATTGCATCAATCCACTTTTGAGAATTGGAACTTTCCATGGCCTGACGGAAGTTGATTGGATCATCTTCCAATATTCCATGGTCTTTCTCATGTTCCTGGAGAAATATGATAAAATCATCCAAAATTGTATTTCTCCTTTCTCTAGTGGACCGTCTTAACGGCATCAATTCTTGAGGTTGTTGAGTTTGTTCCTCAGGAATAATTGCCTCATCTTGAATTTGGGGGGGGGGTGCCTCTATGTTGTCTTGTTGAGGTAGCTCAACATCGACTTGTAGAGGGAAATCAACATTGTCTTGTTGAGGTTCCGGATTCACTTCTTGATCAATGACAGGTACAGAAACCTGCACATCGTCAAAAGTGATAGTAGGGATCGTAACCGATTTCTCCTCAAATACAATGTCCCTAACTTTATTTCTACCCCCAAACTCAACATCCTCAAAAATATAGCAGTTCCCGTCTCAAAAATTGTCTTTTTTGTGGGATCGTAAAATTTATAACCCCTTGATCGCTCCGCATAGCCAATAAATAGCTGCTTACAGTTTTGGGGTCCAATTTCTTTTCATATGGCTTATAAGGCCTTGCCTCAGCTGGACAACCCCAAATATGTAAATGCTTCAAACTAGGTTTTCTGCCTGTCCAAAGCTCATAAGGTATTTTTGCAGCCGCTTTAGTTGACACTCTATTCAGAATGTAAGCTGCTGTTTTAAGTGCTTCACCCCAGAGTGACTCTGGTAAGGTAGAATGACTAATCATACTCCTCACCATATCCTTAAGAGTCCTATTTCGTCTTTCAGCTACACCATTCATGCTAGGTGATCCTGGCATTGTGTACTGTGGGACGATTCCACATTCCTCTAGGAATTTAGCAAACGGTCCTGGACGTTGTTCACCTGATCCATCAGATCTACCGTAGTATTCTCCACCACGGTCAGACCTGACGACTTTTATTCTTCTGTTGAGTTGGTTCTCAACTTCAGCTTTAAATGATTTGAATACGTCCAAAGACTGTGATTTCTCATGAATGAGATATAGGTAGCCGTATCTAGAATAGTCGTCTATGAATGATATAAAATATTCTTGACCATTCCAAGAAGCTGAAGGGAATGGTCCACAGATATCAGTATGAATCAATTCTAAGACTTCTGTAGACCTGTTGGCACCTAATCTCTTTGTTTTGGTCTGTTTTCCCTTTACACATTCAACACAGACATTAAAGTCTGTGAAATCAAGGGAATCCAAAATCCCATCAGACACAAGTCGTTCAACTCTATTTCTAGAGATGTGACCTAATCGCTTGTGCCATAATGAGGCTGAATTTTCATTATTAATTTTGCGTTTAGTACCACGTGACTCCACATGCAAGGTTTTATTGTAAGATGCAATAGTTTCAAGTGAATATAGGTTATCATAAACATTAAGGATACCATTACCAACAATATTTGAATTTAAAGATAGACTAAACTTATTATTTCCAAATGAACAATGGTAACCAGATTTGTCCAGTAAGAAAACTGAAACTAAATTCCGTCTAAAAGACGGTACAATAAAAGTGTCTATCAAATCCAAATAATAACCGGTTCCCAATAATAACCTAAAATGTCCTATTGCTTCCACTTCTACCGACTTGCCGTCACCCACATAGATGTATCTTTCACCATCAATTGGCTTTCAGTAGCTCAGACAACCTTGTCTAGAAACACTAATATGGGTAGTAGCACCAGAATCTAACCACCATGTGTTTCTAGGTACTGAAGCTAAATTAACCTCAGAACAGACCAAATTAAGAAATGTACTTTTCCTTATGTGTCCTGACTTGTCACAAAAGAAACAACCCTTAGTTTTATATTGTTGTTTCTTTTGAGCTAGGACCTCAGCAGCTTCTGTATTTCTTTTCTTTTTGCCCTTAAAATTTATCCCATTAAGCATAAAATTGAATTCGTATTGGCAGATATTATAGCAACATTAACTGAAAAGAGAACAAAAATAAATAAACAAATATGCTCTAATTAATAACCAAAGAATAAAAGATAGTCAAACAAATTCAAATAATGGTGAACCCCATCTCAAGATACCTAGTGCATCATTAATATCAAGTCTTTGGACAGTGATACTAACTGCAAGTGGTACTCTTGGTGTAGTGATCAACGTTGACAATAAGTCATGTCAAATAATAAGCCTATCTTTGGATCGGGTTATTATTCACATGTAAAGCGTATAATTGTCACACATTTATCACCACAAGTATGTGTGCAATTCGGCCAAGTATTAACCTTCCTTTGGGTCGACTAATACCCGCATGAATATACACACACAAACATCCGATATCCCTCATAGGCTATCTACGCAAGAGAGGTCACTTTGGCGACATCTTGTTTCAATGAGCCTACTTAGAATATTAGACAACTATTGCTAGTCACAAAAGGTACCAAAATTTTTGAATGTTGACTAAATTTTATAAAACTGAATCATGTCCAAAACTTTATGTATATGTATATTTAAAAATGTAAATAATCAATAATCAACATATTAGATTCCACTGAATATCATGCATCAAAAGATTATATCAATAATCTATAAAGATTACACAAAAAATTTATCTGCTACACAATAAGCAAGTGAATCTTTTGAATAACTTAAAATATGCAATAAGCAAGTGAATCTTTTGTTAAAAAAAAATTGAGTGCTGGAATGTATTAAAAAAAATAAAATAATCTATTGACCAAATATATGCATCAATATATATATATATATATATATATATATATATATATATATATATATATATATATATATATATATATATATATATATCAAATAAGATATACTGTTGCATATTCTAAAAGCAACCGAGTAATACTACTCCAAGTACATTGATATCTTTGCTATAGGAAAAGAATAGATAATGCTAAAAGAAGCTCTTGACTCAAAGCACAAAAGAAACAAACAACCACCATCGAGCATGCATTACACACCACCGAACATGCAACATGCTAGGCCATGGTTAAAATCTCACATTAATAATCCATCCTTAACATCTTGCTTTCTTTCTTTCTTCCTTAGCACAGCAAATCTTGCATATGGAACCAAAGCAAGTACCACAGAAATTGTGAAGAAATCATGACATAACCAATGGAGGCAGTTCGGCTTGGATAGGGAGCCGGAAGATGTTCTAATTAAAGAAGCCGCCATATCTTAACTCATAAATCATAAACCATAAGCCATTGGGAAGTCATGCAGAAACAATCGAAACCCTAATTTAAATTAAATCTAACGATTTAGGGTTTCTAAACAACAACAAAAATTAAATCTGAAACTTCGAACTCATAAATCAAACAGGGAGGCTCTGATACCATTTGTTGGAATTTATTGTACCCTGTCGATTCATGAGATGAAGAACATAAATTTAATTGCGGAAGCGTACCTGAATCCATTGCTAGGCTTGATGGATCTTGAAGCGGTCGTCCTTTTGTGGGGTTCGATCTTCCAACTTGCTACGACCCTTAATGACAAAGGTGAATCCGAATCCTTTGTCCCTCTCTTTCTGTTGATGGGGATGCAGAAGAGAAAAAGAGAAAACTTCTCTTTGGTGGCCGTATAAGTTGGGGACCATAACCCTAATGAATACACATATTTATATATGTGTTGATATTTTTAATTTGGCCCCTCATCAAATTAGAATTATCTCCGGTATCTACACATTAATTCCATGACAATTATACCCTTAAGCCAATTTCCAAATAGACCACTTTAATTTGGCTTAATTATTTAGATAGCCCAAACACAATTAATTTTACATGTGTGGCCCCTTAATTATTGAATAATTTCAACATGGAAGCAACGTGGGAGGTAAGAAAGGCTGGAAGCAACGTGGGAGGTAAGAAAGTCTGCCACAAGATAGTGTAGAATCTTTGAGAGGCGACACATGGATACATATGACTCAGATTGTGTATACTACTATTTGTTGTTTTACGTGGTAGATAGTTGTGTTATTTGAGAAATTATTTTCTTCTCTTTTGTTGTTGTTGTCGGTCCGGAGGGTTGGGTTGTTCTAACCAGAGCTTATTTAATTATCCTTTAATTCTTGTTGTGGACTGGTTCTAGGGGATCATCTACGACTCTGACCTCTTGCAGGTCACATTGGGCTTGGAAGGTTATCCTAAGAGCATCATTAGTAGTTGGGACTCTCCAATGCAATTTGGAGCCCAAAATTTTACAAAAAAAGATAAATATAGAATGGATTGGGTTTGTATGAGAATAGTAGGAAATGATAAAGTGAGCTTCGGTCCCAAAAATTCTGTGGTTAAAAATTAATGTAGGAAAAAAATAATATAAAGTTTAGAATCTAGAAAGTTGGGCTCCAAATTGGAACTTACTATTCTACAGAACGAGTTTCTACATTCTAGAATCTAGAAATTGGGAGGCCCAACCCTTAGCACCCATGGATGGGTTGGGACCGAAATTGTAGAAATTGGGACTAGGGATGAGACTTATTATTCTACAAAATGAGCTCCTACATTCTAAATCTAGAATCTAGAAAATGGGATGGGCCTTACTAATGATGCTCTAAGTGTAGGGGAGTTGAGTTGTCCAAGTCCGAAGTCTTGACGGACTTATTCTTGGAACGCTGACCATATACAATTATGATATTGCTTAGACTTATTTTGTTAACTAGCATTAAGAAATGTCTAGGGATTTCTTCTCCCTTTACTGGTATCTCCTTCGAAAAAAGAAACATTCAAATATACATCATTAGCTTAGTATAAATTAAGGGGTGGATTTGCCAAACACCTCTAGTTCAAGTGCTAAGGTATGAGGTATCCTTCTTGATGGTTGTAGATGTTGGGTTTTGGCCTTTATACATTTGAACTTTAATTCCCACATCGGCTAGGCCAAAAGAGTTGTATCTCTATATATTAGCTATACTCTTTTAGAGATGCACATGTGGTGTGGAGGTGCACATGGGTGTGCCATGTGAGGTTATTTTTCTAATGAGAAAAAGGCTAAATAAACAATTGAAAGCATTCATGCTTTTTGCTCTTGGAAAATTTATTTCCATTGGAGCTAATCGCCGTAGGGGCTTAGCGACTCGGACTCGGACTCAGAATCGGACACGGACTCGGGCTCATGGCCTCATGAGGCATAATGTGGCATTTTGTTGGCATACTTTGCACTTAGCACGTCGCCCAGGTTACGCGACCAGGTACGCACCCAGTGGTGCAACCAGTTGCGCGCACAGTTGTGCGGGTGGCGCAGGGTGCGTAGGTGGCGCAAGTGGCTCAGTGCGCGTTCAGCGTATGGTGTACAAGGCGCGCGGGGTGCGCAACTTGCTTCAGATCGTGCATGTGCATGATCTGAGCGGTTACTGCACGTTCGTTGTGGTTTTTACCATGTCCCGAATGTTGTGCTAACCGGGCAGTTGCTACTCGGGCCTATAAAAGGTCTCTTCTCTCTCACAGGCATATACATAGACATATACAGAGAGCTACGAAAGTTTACAAGTGTTTCTCTCACAGGCGCGCTGCTAGGTTGCACAGGCCAGGTAGCGCGGCCAGTTGCGCAGGCCAGGTGCACTGCCAGGTTGCACGGCCAGGTGCGCTGCCAGATTGCGCGGCCCAGGTTGCACGGCCTAGGTTGCGCGCACAAGTGCGCGCTCAGTTGCGCGGGTGACGCAGGGTGCACAGGGCGTGCAGGTGGCTCAGTGCGCGTTCAACACGTGGTGTACAAGGCGCACGGGGTGCGCGAGGTACGCAACTTGCTTCAGATCGTGCCTGTGCATGATCTGAGCGGTTACTCCACGTTCGGAGTAGTTTTTACCACGTCCTGAATGTTGTGCTAACTGGACAGTTGCTACTCGGGCCTATAAAAGGTCACTTCTCTCTCACAGGCATATACACAGACATATACAGAGAGTTACAAAATTTTACAAGTATTTCTTAACAGAAGTAAACAGAAGTCTTGAGAGACAAGAGAAGTGTTGCACCAGCGTTGCTTTTGCACGGGAGTCCGTGTACGATCCGAGAAGTCAGAAGAGCAGGAGTGTTCCAAAGTTCTCTGACGAACTTGCTGGTTCCTGGAAGCTATTCGTGTAAGGCGAATATAGCTTTGAGCAACGATGATCATTCACCCTAGCAGGATATTCATCCATCAATCGCCTGTCATCTTCTTCGCTACTGTGGAATACAAATTTTTTTTAGATTCTCGTAATATCATATGTTGCTGTAATGAGATCTTTTTAGATCTTCGTTAAACTTGCGCAACCTTCCTTGAAGTGTTGCGTTGGAACATTATTTTTACAATTGTTTCATCTTCTCAGTTTTCCATCAAAAAATTATGCCCCGGCAATAACAGTAGATTCGAGCCAAGAAGCAACTAAGTCCTAATAGAAAATTAATTGGTGCCTACGATGTAGGCGTTGACTTTCGAACAGAGTGCAGGAGCATTTGGGTAGGATATGGGACCTACGGGCTAAGTGAATCTGTATGTCCTTTGGGAGTGAATCTGTATGTACTTTGGTGTAGTGTTTTTTAGGGTCTTCTCACTATGGATAGTCCTAACGGAGATGTGGACTTTCGGCCGACTGCATGAACATTCGGGTCAGATATGAGACCCAGGGGCTGAGTGTGTATGTATGTCCTTTGGGGTAGTGGTTGTGTTAGGGTCATCTCGTCAAGGATGGTCCCAACGGATTCTATTAACTATTGGCCCTAAGAGCATCTCCAACCCTATTGTGAGTTTAAAAAAATGGTTGCCACATAGGAATGACAAGCTTTCATTTCAAAAATTCTTCTCCAATGCAAATGTAGAATAAATCATGAAGTTGACATGACAATGACATGGTAAGGACAATGTGAAGTTGGTTGTCTAGATCTAGACAACGCACTTCACAATGACTTTGTCTCCACATCATCAATTATAAATATAAATATAAATATTTATAAAAAAATGAAGAAGTGGAGGAGTTGTCTTGGAAGTTGGAAAAAATATTTTTTATTGTCTTCTCAATACTTTTGCATTGGAGAACTCTTTTTTATCTCATTGTCTTGTGTGGATATCATCTTGCCACATAGAAAAGACATTGTTTTGTACCTCATGCTACATAGGAATCACAATACAAAACAAGACAATAGGGTTGGAGATGCTCTAACAGATTGAGTCTGTAAACGACAATAGTTGGGAAAAAAAAGTTACCTTCTTACAAAAATAAAGGAGTGGATCTATTAAGAACCAAGCATGAAGGGCCCATATATATATATATATATATATATATATATATATATGTATATATATATATATATATATATATATATTATATATACATATATATATATATATATATATATATATATATATATATATATATATATATATATGTTGGTATTTTTGCCTTTGGACTAGAAAAAATATATATATATATATATATATATATATATATATATATATATATATATATATATATATATATATATATATGTTGGTATTTTTGCCTTTGGACTAGAAAAGATAGTCCCACATCGGCTACACCAAATGGTGAGTATCTCAATATAATGCATTGCTTGTGTTGAGGTGTGCACATGAGGTGTAGTGGGGCACAAGTTTGTGCCATGTGGAAGTATTTTCCTAGAAGGAAAAAGGATTAAATCCAACAAGGATACAAGTTAATTTTTGTTGTGCGGACTCGGACTCGGACACGGACTCCAGGATGTCTCGTGCATGCACGGGAGTGTTCGGGGGTAGGCGTGGACTGGCACACTTCTATGCTGATTGTGGGATGATCTAAAATATTAAACTCTATTTTTGAGTATTGGTATTTTAGTCCCACATCGGATAGGAGAAGAGGTGAAGTCTCAACTCCACTCTATAAATAGAGCCCCTTGGCCTCCTTTGAAAGATGCACCAAGAAGAGAGTTGAGGGAGTCTGTTAAGTCCAGGAAGCCCGTTCAAGTCTCAAATATTGACTTACGAGCGTTCCAGAAGTTCTTCGTGAACTTGCTGGTTCCTGGAAGCTGTTCGTGCTCGTGTGGGGCGAATAAAGCTTTGAGCAACGGTGGTTCATTCACCCCAGCATCTTATTCTCGCCTGTCATCGCCGCTGTTGCCTTTTACAGTAACTTCTTTTTAGAAGCTCTACTGCCGATAGTTGCTTACACAAAGTCTCTTTAGATTTTTTGTGTATTACGTAGAATCTTTTTAGATCCTCGTATTTCAGAATCCTCCAGGATCTCTGTTGCACATCTTCTTTAAGGTGTTGCATTTGAAACGTTGTCTGTACAATTGTTTCAGTTTCCGAATTTTCCATCGAAAATTGTGCCTCGGCACTAACAATCTCAAAGCTTTATTGAGAAAATGGATAATTCTCGTGCTTCGCTCATCGATACCGGCTTTAACAAGTTGGAGAAATTCGATGGCGAACACTTCCAGATATGGAGACGAAAGGTCACTTTAAATCTTCAACTCGTGAATGTTGATCACGTGCTGTCAGAAAAAGAACCGATCGTTCCAACCACTGGATCTGCTGCGGCTGTGGCCGCTGCTACGACCAAGCAAGCGAAGTGGAAGAGAGAAAACAGTATATGCAAACTACTGATACTCAATTCCATGGAAGACTCTCTGGCAGAGTCCTACTCCAAGAGGACATCTGCCAAAGAGATATGGGACTCCTTGGGAAAGCTCTATGAAGATGACGAGAACCGGTCCAAGATCTTCATGGTAGAAAAATACCACAAGTGGACCTTCGAAGACGAGAAGGCGATGCTGCCCCAAGTGAAGGAGTTTCTGAAGTTGCGTCAGAAACTAGAAGACGAGAACATGCCCCTCGTCGACAAGTTTGTTGTTGGAGGGATCGTCGCGAAACTTCCTACAGAATGGAGCAACTTCTATGCAAGGATGCATCGAAAGAAGATGGAAATTAGCTTGGAAGATTTCTTGCAAGAGATCCATGTTGAGGACGAGATGCGCTCTCAACAGAAGATGGATACTCTGTCCAAACAACTGGCGAAGGCAAATCTGGTCCAAACCAGAGAGTACCGGGGGAAACAGGCTGCTTCTTATCACAAAAAGAAGGACTTCACGAATCTGAAAGTGAAGGGTCCTGCTTTCAAGCAGCAGAAATCCAAGTCCCATGTGACTTGCTTCAATTGTGGCAAGAAGGGCCACTACAAATCCGAATGCAAGTCCAAGCCCAAAGAACAAGGTGAGCCTAGTAAGGTTTCTATGATTTCTAATCTAGTTGCCATGATAGCACAGGTTGCAACTGTGGGGGCTGACTTGGACTGGTGGATAGACACTGGTGCGACCTGCCATGTCTGTTCAGACAAAGACTGGTTCGTCTCTTATGAGCCAACTTCAGAGAAGGTCATTATGGCAAACCAGACACAAGCTGAAGTACTGGGGATCGGGACGGTGGAGCTGAAACTCACATCGGGGAACACTCTGACGCTTCAAGGTGTGAAGCATGTTCCTATAATTGCTAAGAACCTGATCTCTGGAAGTCTGCTCTGCAACGCAGGCTTGAGGATGGACATCAATGCTGGCCAGTTGGTGATGTCCAAGAAGGGTACATTCTTCGGAAAAGCTTTCCAAACTGAAGGAATGTACAAGATTCAGCTTGTTGTAATCCAACATGATAATATAAATGCAATCACTTTTTCTGATTATTCTCTTGAGTTGTGGCATAATAGGCTAGGACATGTTCATTGTAAAAGGATTTACAGAATGTCTAGTCTAGGACTTATCTCCAAGTGTGGGGTTAAGGTAGAGAAATGCGAAGTATGTGCTCAGACGAAGATCACAAGGAAACCCTTTCACAGGGTCCATCGAAGCACAGATCTTCTGGAGTTGGTTCACTCAGATATCTGTGACTTCAAACAATTCTCTACAAAGGCCGGGATGAAGTATTTCATTACTTTCATCGATGACTTCTCAAAGTATGCTTTCGTCTACTTGCTCAAGTCTAAAGACGAAGCATTCGAGAAGTTCAAGGAGTTCAGGGCCGAGGCTGAGCGGCAAACTGGACAACAACTCAAGAGGTTAAGGAGTGATCGAGGCGGGGAGTATCGGTCTCATGAATTCTTATCATTCTGCAAAGAACATGGAATCATCAATGAGACAACGGCTCCGTACTCTCCTCAATCCAACGGAGTAGCAGAAAGGAAGAACAGAACATTGACAGAGATGATGAACTCTATGCTGTTGACTGCGGGTCTTCCAAAGTGCTACTAGGGAGAAGCTGCACTAACGACAACGTTTATTCTGAACAGAGTGCCATATGCAACTTCCGACATAACTTCTCATGAACTCTGGTTCAAAGTCAGACCCAGCTTGAATGTCATTCGAGTGTGGGGGTGTCTGGCTTATGTGAAGCTCCCGGATCTGAAGATTCAGAAGCTGGGGACAAGGACTACGAAGGCGATCTTCTTGGGGTATGCCGAGAAGAGTGATGCTCAGAGATTCCTTGATATCGAGTCAAACCATATCATCGAATCTCGCGATGCTGAATACTTTGAAGACAAGTTTGTAAAACACAAGAATATTGTTCTCGCGGATCTTCCGGAGAATGATGAGGGTACAAAGCAGACAGAAGTCTTTTATGAACCAGTAGTCCAAGATGAAGCTGTCGTCAAGGAGACACCAGCTGAACCAGAACTCGCTGAGCCGTCAACTAAGCGAACGAGGAGGCCGAAAGACTTCGGAGATGACTTCGTCACCTATCATGTGGAAGCAGATCCGCTTACCTATGATGAGGCGATAAAGACCAGAGATGCTGTATTCTGGAAGGAGGCGATAGACAACGAGATTGACTCAATCACCTCCAACAACACATGGGTATTGGTTGACCTGCCAGAAGGAGCAAGACCCATCGGATGCAAATGAATCTTCAAGAAGAAGATGAAAGCAGATGGAACCATTGACAAGTTCAAGGCCAGGCTAGTGGCCAATGGGTTTGCTCAGAAGCAGGGGATCGACTACTTTGACACTTATGCTCCAGTAGCTCGGATGACAACCATCAGATTGTTAATTGCTCTAGCAGCAATACACAAGCTGGTGATACATCAGATGAATGTGAAAACGGTATTCCTTAATGGCGAGCTGACCGAAGAGATCTACATGCAACAACCAGAAGGTTTTGTCGTCAGAGGTCTGGAAGACAAAGTCTGCAAGTTGATGAAGTCTCTGTATGGTTTGAAACAAGCTCCCAAAATGTGGCATGAGAAGTTTGACAAGGTGATAAGGTCAAATGGCTACAGGGTCAGTGAAACAGACAAGTGTGTCTACACGAAGTTTGCTGACGGAAGAGGAGTAATCGTATGTCTTTATGTGGACGACATGCTAATCCTAGGTACGGATTTAAGCTGCGTCACAGAGACAAAGAAATTCCTCTCGACCAAGTTCAGTATGAAGGACTTGGGGGATGCCGACGTAATCTTGGGGCTCAAGATCATCCGGACAGGCACTGGAATAGTGCTGTCACAATCTCATTATATTGAGAAGATGCTCACTCGCTACGGGTATCAAGATCTTCCTTTTATTGATACACCGTACCGGAGTGATCAGAAGCTGGAGCCAAATTCGAGGGAAAGCGTCAGGCAGTTGGAGTACGCTAGCGTCATCAGAAGCTTGATGTACGCTACTACTGCCACAAGGCCTGACATAGCTTTTGCAGTGGGAATGCTGAGTCGGTTCACTAGCAATCCAGGCGTTGAGCACTGGAAAGCTGTGAAGCGTGTTATGAGATATCTCAAGAAAACTTAGACATATGCACTTTTCTACAGCGGAGATCCGTCAGTAGTGGAAGGCTTCAGTGATGCTAGCTGGTGTTCAGATATGGAGAGAGAGTATTCCATAGGTGGATTCGTATTCGCCATGGGCGGAGCTGCTATATCGTGGAAGTCGAAGAAGCAGACTATGTTATCTCGCTCCTCCATGGAATCTGAATTCTTTGCATTGGATGCTGCTGCAGATGAAGCAGAGTGGCTTCGGGAGCTCATATATGATCTTCCGGTGGTTGGGGCTCAGATACCGGTAATATCGATATACTGTGACAACCAGGCGACAGCAGCAGTAGCATCAAATGAACTCTTCAACGGGAAGAAGAGAACGGTGCGGTTGAAGCACAGAGCAGTACACGATCTTATCAAGAGAGGTGTTATTGCAGTGATTGATGTTCGGAGTCAGGAGAACCTGGCGGATCCGTTCACCAAGGGCCTCAAGCGCCAGCTGGTCGATGACACAACTTGTAAAATGGGCTTGAAGGCATTCTGATATTGTATTATTGTATTCCTACCATAAAATTTTATGCTATTAGTTCAAAGATTTATCTACTAGGTATCTAGCTTTTGGTTCAAGGGAGGACCACTAATCGAAAGAATATCAGGAACGGTGGGTACATGTTCTATTGGACATGGAGAGGTTACGAACCTATAATCACTGTTGTCTACTATTGTTTTATACGGAAAACGGTTCTGTGGGAAGGTTGGCTTAAATGCCTTAATGAGTTCTCAGGCAGAGTGAATGCCTGGAGTGCTTTACAGGAAGCACGGTAGCACAGCACTACAAGGAGTGTAACTCCATGCTACAGTAGGGTGACTCCACCATGAGGTTTCCAGGTAGGGGTAATGCCTCGGCTTTGCAAGCCAAGTCACAGCGGAGTAGCATCGCAAATAGGCAGGTAGCCTAATGCTGTATGATAATCGTAATAAAGAGAAGTAGACAGCACTACAAAGAGGACGATGTCCTCATGTTACAGTGGCAATACACCACGAAGAGGTACCAGGTAGGATAAAACCTCGGCTTTGCGAGCCATGTCATAGCGGCGTAACACCGCACGGAAGCGCAAGGCTTCATGCTGGGTAGTTTGGCACTACAAAGAGGCCTGTGACCTCATGCTACAGTAGTATGACACTACGATGAGGTACCCAGGTGGGGTAAAGCCTCGGCTTTAAGCCATGTCATAGCGGCGTAGCATCGCAAAGAAGCGCAATGCTTCATGCCATGACTCTTTATAAAGAACTCACCTATAGTGTAAGGACAGAGATATCAGGCCGTCTCTTGAGGGTAAACTTGTAGACACCCAAAAATTATACACTGAAACCAGGCTGGCACAAGGCCTTCAATGTGCAGCCAGAAGCACAGTTGATGTCATTATGTGAGTAGGAAGAATTACAGTTATGGTGCAGAATTCAAGGCTTAGTCCATTCTTGTATCATGCTGTTATTTAACCTATGCGGGAAGATTCAAGTCGTAGCGACATCTATTCTAATGCATGATGGACAGTCACTGTGGGGAACGCTCAACCCATATATTGAGATATGTGGGAGATTGTTGGTATTTTTGCCTTTGGACTAGAAAAGATAGTCCCACATCGGCTACACCAAATGGTGAGTATCTCAATATAATGCATTGTTTGTGTTGAGGTGTGCACATGAGGTGTAGTGGGGCACAAGTTTGTGCCATGTGGAAGTATTTTTCTAGAAGAAAAAAGGATTAAATCCAACAAGGATGCAAGTTAATTTTTGTTGTGCGGACTCGGACTCGGACTCGGACACGGACTCCAGGATGTCTCATGCATGCACGGGAGTGTTCGGGGGATAGGCGTGGACTGGCACACTTCTATGCTGATTGTGGGATGATCTAAAATATCAAACTCTATTTTTGAGTATTGGTATTTTAGTCCCACATCGGATAGGAGAAGAGGTGAAGTCTCAACTCCACTCTATAAATAGAGCCCCTTGGCCTCCTTTGAAAGATGCACCAAGAAGAGAGTTGAGGGAGTCTGTTAAGTCCAGGAAGCCCGTTCAAGTCTCAAATATTGACTTACGCGCGTTCCAGAAGTTCTTCGTGAACTTGCTGGTTCCTGGAAGCTGTTCGTGCTCGTGTGGGGCGAATAAAGCTTTGAGCAACGGTGGTTCATTCACCCCAGCATCTCATTCTCGCCTGTCATCGCCGCTGTTGCCTTTTACAGTAACTTCTTTTTAGAAGCTTTACTGCCGATAGTTGCTTACACAAAGTCTCTTTAGATTTTTTGTGTATTACGTAGAATCTTTTTAGATCCTCGTATTTCAGAATCCTCCAGGATCTCTGTTGCACATCTTCTTTAAGGTGTTGCATTTGAAACGTTGTCTGTACAATTGTTTCAGTTTCAGAATTTTCCATCAAAAATTGTGCCTCGGCACTAACAATATATATATATATATATATATATATATATATATATATATATATATATATATATATATATATATATATATATATATTTGTGAAAGAAGGTAATTGTGACGAACGCTCGCACCGGGAATCGATCTCCTGACTACTCGGACCGTAATTGTGGCGAACGCTCGCACCGGGAATCAATATCCTGACTACTCGGACCGCATGCATCTCTCTTAACCACTAGGATAGAGGTCATTTGCATATATATATATATATATATATATATATATATATATATATATATATATATATATATATATATATATATATTTTTTTTTTTTTTTTTTTTGCATATATATATATATATATATATATATATATATATATATATAGAAACTATCTAAAAGATTTTTTCTTAAAAAATATATAGATAATAATAGAAACGTATAATATTATTGGCCCTGAATCTGTAAATGACATTAGTTGAATAAAAATTTGACAAAAATTCAGAGTTGAACCATGTCTCTATTCTCCTTGGAACAAACTTTTAACCATTAAATTGCCTGACCTTTATTTTATTGTGGAATTATATATATATATATATATATATATATATATATATATATATATATATATATATATATAGAGGGAGCGGATCAAAGGCCCCGTCCGCGGAGCCCCGCCGAAGTCCCGCCCCCCTGCACCATCGGATCGCGCGGGACCCGCGTGGGGCCCGCGTGAGCCCGCGCGATCCAACGGCTAAGGATCGCGGGAGCTGCGGCGGGGCTCCCGATCCGCTCCCATATATATATATATATATATATATATATATATATATATATATTTGTCTGACAAATTTTTTTTGAATCCGTTCTTGTCTACAGTAATTCTTGCAAGTCTCTCTAGTCAATGACCAAACCCCACAGGAGCTCACTCAGTTCACCCAAGTTCAAATTTCTGGTTCCGCCTAATCTTGAGTTATTACTATCAAGTAACACCTACTTGGAACAAACTTGTAACCATTAAATTGTCCAACCTTTATTATTTGTGGAATTATATTTCTACTATATACTAATTTCTTTTGAATCTGTTCTTGTCTACAATAATTCTTGCAAAATCTTTTGAGTCAACGGAGGAACGACATAAGAGTTGGATGGGCCCACCCTAGATTTTTTTTTTTTTCAATAAATTTTTGGTAATTTTTTTTTATATGAGTCAGTCCATACATAGTCCTTTCCACTTCACCAAAGTTCAAATTTTTGGTTCCAGTCTTATCTTGAGTATTTTTTGATGCTAGGCGATACGTACTAAAATTTTGTGCACATTCAATTACATGTCTTCTACACCTAATGTTACCAATTTTTATATTTTATAAATGGAAGAATCAATGTTCCCTTGAGTTATTAGTATCAAGTAACAACTACTTGTGGACAAAAAGCCAAGCTCTTCCACCCACCAGCTTGCTAAGTAGAGGAAGAGATGGCTTGGCTTTGCTTGGGTGGCTAATAAATCGGAATTTGGATGTTAGTGGTGGACAAGAAAGAAAGAAAGAAAGAAAGAAAGAGTAGCACTTGTAGTGGTCGACATCCAAAGAAATAGGAGAAATATCAAAGGCTGACGCCAACCCCTAAATCCACCTTTTTCATGTCACAACGGAATACTTAATTAGCTAAGCATCCACCATCAACATCCACATTGTTTTTTTTAACCTTCCCTTCTTCTTCTAAAGGTGATTCCCTCAATGTGTTTGCTTTCAGGATTCCAACAATAACTTAAGGTCATATTTAGTTTAGTTTGCGGAATTAGAATCTTGAAAAACTAAATTCCTTTTTTCTATGTTTGAATACCAAAAAAAATAGATGGAAAAGAAAATTAATTATCAAGAAGAAAAAAAGGGGAATCTCCCACCCAAAGATTCATTTTCACTCTAAAGATTCATTTTTTTCTCTCAATTTTCTTAATATTTCCGGACATTAAAAAAATGATTGGAATTATAATTTTCCAATGGATAGAAAAGAGCAAAGAATCAATTTGCTTTCCTTTCCGCGAACCAAAAGAGAATTTGATTATGTTGGAGTTTTCTTTACTTCTCCTACTTTCTATATATTCTTAGACAACTAGATTTGTTATTATTATCACTAGTATATGTGGACGTAGTATATATGAACATACATACATATTTCATACTAGTTGAGAAGAACAAATAATAATAGTATAGATTATTATATTATTTTATATTATTATTAGAAAGACTAAAAAATAGTTGTTGTAATTATTTTAATATTTATTAAGGCTACTTAGGAAGACTAGAAGACAACCGTATTGATTATTCTAAAATTATTATTATATTAGTATTATTATATATTTACTTGCAGAATTATTTGGGAAGACCAAAATGAAGGCAACCCTATGGTGAATAGGATGATGAAGACAATAATACACCAATAAAATAATACAAATCACGAACTAAAATTAAAAACAAGTAAGCAGAGATTAAAAGTTCAAAAGCACAAACACCGAGATGTATACTGGCGTCCTTCATGAAAGATAATTCAGTTTCGGAGACTCCTGTCTGGTATTAGTCCACTATTTGTGAAATAATAGTACACTACGAAATTTGATTCGAAGTGCTCTCCAACTTCTTACAACCATGAGCTTTGATCCGTAGGCTTGCTGACTTCAAACAACAAAATATTAGTAACTTCAAAATTCAAGCTTTAAACTCTTCTAGACTTTCAACTGACATCGCACTTGACACTAGAAAGCTGGAGAGTTGTTCTTGGAGATTTGAAGGTTTATATCTCAGAATAGAATATGTAAGCAAGTGAAGAATGAATGAATGAGTGAATGAGTGAGTTTCAACGAAGAACTCAATGTCTATTTATAGTTTTTTTGGGGACCAAATTTGGTCAGAACTCGGTGTGCCTAGTGTTCGAAATTTCGAACGTTGGAGACCAGTTCTCAAGGAGGAACAAACAATTTTGAAACTTGGTTAACATGGACCGAATTCGGCTGGCCCAAGTTAGGTGGCACCTGTTTGCCATTAAAATCTTTTGATGGAAATTTCAATACAAACAGAACAGTGTTACAATATAGGACTTAGACGTAGTCCTAGGAGTACACTTTTGTTTATCTGGGTCCCTTGTGCCGATGGAGCGAGTGGTAATGCGTTGACTCCGTTGACGATCTGACGACGGTTCTCGGTTCTCTGAAGATCTGGGTTGCTCTGGGTGCTGGAGCTTGCGGAGAGGAAAAAGACGTTGAGTGTCTGTATCTGCCTCGGTGGTTGTGCGACGTCTCTGTCGGTATATGTATGTTCGTCTCTGTGTGTGTGTAAGAAAGAAATGATCCCTCTATTTATAGTCTGCAGGCTGGCTGCTCATGCGCGCATATGTAGGATGCGCCTGGACGCGGGGACGCCACGTGGTGATTGCTGATGGAGGTGCATGGACGATGCGCCCTGATTGAGGAGTTGAATTCTTCATGCTGCTGTTGTGGGCTGGCACGTAGCAGGGGAAGAATCTTTCTGTTGCTGAGATCTTGGGTGAATCGAGTCAAAGGACACGTGTCATCGGCCCATGGCTCGGAGATCTCGGATTTGGTGGGGAATGATCTGGTAGGATGCGCCTGGAATTGCGCACATGAGGAGACTTTGGCTCGTAACCTTTGGGAGTCACGAACAATTTGGGGCGCATGCGAGGCTTCAGTAGTGACTTTACTTCTGTCGTTAGGGATCAGAGAAAAGTCTAAGGCGCATGGCTTTTGAGGCGCATGCGGAACTTTGGGCGCATGGCTGCGAAGGCGCATGCGAGATGGTTGGGCGGCCACGTGGCTTGTAACCGCCGGAGGGGAGTAATGATGATGCTGACGTCGGCGACGCTTCATTTTTTGAAAAAGCTATCAACTGCAGTCTTCGGGGGACGTGCTGCCAACTCTGTCAGACTTCAGCATTTAATGTTCTTTGACAGGTGATAGGTTGTTGAGTGGGCGCATCGATCGGCGTTCCACTGGGCGCATGGGGCCGCATGGGGGCACATGCTTGTGAAGCGTTCGGTGCTGAGGGGCGCGTCTGTGTGATGCGCGGTCGGTCCGGCGCATCCGCTCCGCTTGACACGTCTTTTGGTGCAACTGTTACGTTCTTCGAGTGCTTTAAATGGCCGTTTTTGACTTGGCTGAATTCGAAGCGTCATGTTCATCCATTTACTGCAAATTCATTGCACGGGACTCTGAGAGCCATCCACTTGGCGCATGGGTTTGATTTACCCGGCCTATAAATAGTGGCATGGAGAGAGTTTGCTTCTCGTTCTCTCACGTCCTCCCGAAGTGAACTTGTTTACTCGAGTGCATTCTGTTGATGAGATGCTCCCGAGGGTGAAGATGCGACGCATTGTCTTCATTGATGCTGTCACGCCCCAGAACCAGAATACTGGAGAGCGGGGGCAGACATAGCCAGCTACGTATATTGAAATAGATTACATCTCAACTATACGGTCACGGCTGTCCAGATATGAGGGTTTACTACAAGCCAGCAGTCTCTTAAGGTCAAGCCTATTGTCTCAATCTCAAGCAATTAACAGAGTTACAAGATGTTAGAGCATCAAATATATATATATAAGGCGTCCCAAATATTACATATTGGATGATCATGAAGCTAGTCGTACAAAATGATAGGACTAGCAAGAGTTCAGTCATACATGATCAACCCTAGGATTTGTTAATCATGTTTACAGCCCGTAGGCAGACAGTAAGTAAATGTGCATCGAGCTAACAGGTGCTCGTCGGCTAAACGCCTCAAAAGAATAAATTTACATATAAGTGGGTGAAACAAAAAGGAAAACCCACTCTTGGCCCGGGTTCCGTCTAGTTGTCACCATTGGGCCGGAAGCTCGGTAGATCCTCGGGAGCTGCTCCAAAATCTGGCCACACAAAACCAGCTGGGTCAAACCCCAGAAAGAGCAAGTGCCACAAAGGAGGCCACAAATAAGAACAAAAGCCAGCATATCAAAACATAAAGAATAAAGGAAAGTACAAGTAATAAAAGTACACAGGGCGATAAACGACTAGGGACGTGGAACCATTCCGGGAGCCAGGTTACAATCCTTAAACCAAACAAGGACCGGGATTGTAACCATTCGCCTGAATAGCTCACTGCCTCTACCCATTTATCGTTAGAGATAAGTAAAACAATCATGATCAAGAGTTCCAGGTACAAGGCTAGACAAGACTTAGACAGGGCTGAACACCATTTATTCACAATCGGCCAAGCAAGTACTACGGCTTACTACTTTAACTAACTAGGGTTATCACAAGCCTAATTACTAACAAGATGCAAGTGAGAAACTCCCAGTCCCAAGCCCTGCAGACCATCCAGTTATCCTTCCGCGGGTTGAGAGTTATAGTTGGGTACATCGCCCGGGAGACAAATGTACCCTTAGGTGACTTAGAGGGTGCAACACATGACAGTGTGCTGGAAATGTGCTCTACTCGTGGGCAAGCTACAAGTCCATTAAAGCGCCCAGATAACGAGATTGCCTGTGACTGGGAATTCTCCATGTTCTAGTTTGATCTAATAATTAGCCTAGTCCAACTTAGCGCGAGTCCCTGGCCGTGGTACCCAGGAAGTCACGTCCTAGACATGATGCAAAATAAGACAAGTGGATTGTGCAAACAAGCGAGCAGGAACACCCACGGTGTCAAGGTAAGTCAAGTCAAGTTATCAAGTCAAGTCAAGAGTGCGCCGCCACGGGCCACTATCAAGTTATCAAGGTAAATCATGTCAGGGTACTTGTCAGGGGTGCGCCACGACGGGCCACTATCAAGTCAGGTTGGTCGTGTCAGGAGTGCACCACTACGGGTCACTGTCATGTTATACTAGTTCCTTGTCATACCATGCTGTGTACAATAGTTATTCCAAATATATTAAGCAAAATCAAGTTCATGCCAAAAGGCGTAAGGATATAAAATGGGCGTAAAATACCTAATAAAATACTAATATAAAATAGGACTATAGAAGAGCCAAGATCAAGAAATAACAAATTCATCATAGACAAGTAGGTTGTGCAAGGGGGTCAGGGGTAGGTCTGCGCAGGGTGTGTACTGCGCATGGAAGAGCTGCGCAAGAGTTGTCTTGCGCAAGGGTTACCTTGCGCAAGGGTAGACTGCGCAGGGGTTACCTTGCGCAAGGGTGGTTTGCGCAGAAGTGAATTACGCAGGAGCGGTCTGCGCAGAAGTGAATTGCGCAGGAGCGGTCTGCGCAGAAGTGAATTGCGCAGGGGTAGACTGCGCAGGGGTTACTTTGCGCATGGCTGGATTGCGCATGGCTAGCTTGCGCCAGCGCAGTCCAGCGCAGCACAAAGCGCTGGCCAAGTGACTGCGCAAACGGCCATGCGCTAAAAAGCACAGGCCAGGGTGCGCAATCGGCCATGCGCTAAAAAGCGCAAGGCAGGGGGCTGTTCTTCCTGGCCGAGAGTAAGTCCAAAAACACCAAGAACTTCAATTCTTCATATTTTGTCAAATCAAAACCAAATCTAGATTTTCAAAGTTCTAACTTGAGTAAAATTGAATTCTCTTCCACATGGAAGCATCAAAACAAGCAAAAATCAAAGTTTAATAGCTCAAAATCAAGGATTTCCGAAAATGGTTAAAACCTAGATCTAGAAGAATGAAAGCTCCAAATCACAAAATTCCAAGTTCTAATGTTGATCTACATGTCCTAATCTATCAAATGGACAAATAAAATTGGGTGCTTATTTGTTGGCAAGGTGCACTTGCCTATTGGTTGGGGAGTTGTGTGGAAGAAGGAAGAAGAAGAAGTTGTAAGAAATAAATGAGAGAATAAAGAGAAGAGAGAAAGTAGGTGGAGTTATAAAGTGGGGGAGTTGTGGTGTGTTGAGGGAGGAGTGTAGGTTAAAGTGTTCCACTCATGATGAACCAAACCAAACCAACTTCCACAAAATAAAACCAAGCCATGGTCCAAAACCCATTTACGAGAAACCAAAATCCGCAAGTCGAGAAAATAAAATACGTGCCAAAATCAAATTACGAGTACAAATACGAAATACAGGAAATGGGGGTGACAACTCTACCCACCTTCAAAGAATTTCGTCCTCGGAATTTAATCAAGGAGCTAGAGATTGCCACGACAAGCTATACTAAGCACAAACAAGCTACACTAAGCAGTTAAATCATACAATCATACAATGCAAGCAAGGAAGGGAAAGCGTAAGGCACAAGGAAGACATTATACCTTACGAGTCAAATAGGTAGGGATATCGCGATCGGATGTCGTCCTCACGCTCCCACGTTGACTCACCTAGAGAGTGATGACCCCAAGCAACACGGACTAAGTTAATAGTCTTGTTCTTGAGCGTCTTTTCTCTCCGGTCCAATATAGACACGGGCCTCTCCTCATACGAAAGGTTGGTACCAACAACCAATTCCGAATGATCTAGGATATGGCTCGGGTCCGGGATGTACCGTCTTAATTGGGATACATGGAATACATCATGTACCTCACTTAGCGACGGCGGAAGAGCGAGACGATAGGACACATCGCCTACTCGCTCCAGAATATCGAACGGCCCTATATACCTAGGACTAAGCTTTCCCCGTACGCCAAAACGAATGACGCCGCGGGTAGGCGAGATCCTAAGGAATACATGGTCGCCGACGGCAAATTCTAAGGGACGCCGATGAGCATCGGCCCAATGGCGCTGGCGATCCTGAGCAACTCGAAGGTGATCTCTGACTCTCCTAGCCACTTCAACCGTCTGAGAAATCAGTTCTGGACCGAGCATCAGCCTCTCTCTGACATCGTCCCATGCTAACGGAGATCTGCACTTCCTGTCATACAGAGCCTCGAAGGGTGCCATCTGGATACTGGCCTGGAAACTATTATTGTACGAGAATTCTACCAGGTACAGGTGATCCTCCCATGAACCACCGAAGTCAAGGGTACATGACCGTAACATATCTTCGAGAGTTTGTATAGTGCGCTCTGACTGCCCATCTGTCTGCGGATGATACGCTGAGCTGAACTTGAGACGAGTCCCCAAACTTTGATGAAGACTGCGCCAGAAGTGCGATGTGAATCTCGTATCCCTGTCCGATACTATGCTGACTGGCACTCCGTGAAGTCTGACAATCTGCCTGAGATACATCTCTGCTAGCTGTGCCGTCGACTGTCCAACTCTAAACGGAAGAAAGTGTGCCACCTTGGTAAGCCTGTCCACACTGACCCAAATAGCATCTCTGCCTGCAGGAGATCTGGGTAACCCAGTCACGAAATCCATGGTAATGTGTTCCCACTTCCATTCTGGGATCGGTAAAGGTTGAAGAAGTCCAGCTGGCCTCTGATGTTCAGCCTTGACTTGTTGGTAAACCAAACATCGAGAGACATACCGGGCTATCTCCCTCTTCATACCATTCCACCAAAAGTGTTGACGAATATCTCGGTACATCTTCGTAATGCCTGGGTGGATGGAATACTGCGAACTGTGAGCCTCTGCCATGACTTCCTGTCTGATATCTCCACTGGGTACACAAAGACGCGTGCCGTGTCGAAGTGTACCATCCTCATAAATACGTAACTCTGGCCTTCTTCCTGCCTCGCACTCTGCTCTGAGCCGCTGAATCTTGGAATCTGTTAACTGTGCTGTCCGGATCCTCTCAACTATGGTGGACTGGATCTGCAGGCTAGCCATCAACGCCACGTTGGAAGGGAGGACAACTTCAATACCCATCTTCTGAAGATCTGCCAATAGCTCTGGTTGTGCTGTCAAGAAATAAACTCCGGCTCTCCGGCTCAACGCATCTGCTACAACGTTGGCCTTCCCTGGATGATACTGCAAATCCACATCGTAGTCCACAAGTAGCTCGAGCCATCTTCTCTGCCGCATATTAAGATCCTTCTGGGTGAAGACATACTTCAGGCTCTTATGATCAGTAAAGATCTCCACTCTGTCTCCGTACAAGTAGTGCCTCCACAACTTAAGTGCAAACACTACTGCTGCTAGCTCCAAGTCGTGGGTCTGGTAATTCTTCTCATGATCACGGAGTTGACGTGACGCATAAGCAATTACCTTCCCATGCTGCATCAAAATACATCCCAATCCTCTGCCTGAAGCATCGCAATAAACTGTGAATCCTCCGGTCCCATCTGGAAGGGTGAGAATGGAAGCCGTTATCAAACCTCGCTTCAACTTCTCAAATGATTCTTGGCATTCTACTGTCCAAACAAACGGCACATCCTTGCGGGTCAACTGGGTCATCGGTGCTGAAATCCTTGCAAAATCAGAGACGAACCGTCGGTAGTAGCCGGCCAATCCAAGAAAGCTACAAACTTCTGCCACTGAGCTGGATACTGGCCATGCCTCGATAGCCACAATCTTCTGGGGATCCACTTCCACTCCTCCTCTGGTTATGATGTGACCCAAGTAAGAAATGCGATCGAGCCAGAACTCGCATTTACTGAACTTGGCGTACAACTGGTGCTCTCTGAGAATCTGGAGGACAACTCTGAGATGCTGCTCGTGCTCTGCTTCACTCTTGCTGTAGACCAGGATGTCATCAAGGAACACTATCACAAACTGATCCAAGTAAGGCATGAAAATACGGTTCATGAGGGCCATGAACACTGCCGGCGCATTGGTCGCTCCAAAGGGCATAACTAGAAACTCCCAATGCCCGTACCTAGATCTGAACGCCGTCTTCGGGATGTCCTGCTCTCTGACTCTGATCTGGTGGTATCCTGACCGCAAGTCTATCCTTGAGAAAACTGAAGCCCCTTTGAGTTGATCAAACAAGTCATCTATCCTCGGGAGAGGGTATCTGTTCTTGATTGTTACTGAGTTCAAGGTACGATAATCAACACATAGCCTGGACGTACCATCCTTCTTTTTCACAAGAAGCATCGGGGCTCCCCAAGGCGATCCACTAGCACGAATGAATCCCTTGGTTCTAAGTTCTTCAATCATCTTGTACAAAATCTCCAATTCTGAAGGCGCCATCCTGTAGACTCGCTCTGATACTGGTGCTGTCCCGGGAATCGAGTCAATGGTGAACTCGATCTCCCGCTCTGGTGGCATCCCTGGAAGTTCCTCTGGGAAGACATCTGAAAACTCTTCAACTATCCGGGGCAACTGCGCTGCTGCTACTGCCATCTGCAATACTGGAGGAGAAGGCTCCACGGCGCCTCTGGAAAATGAAAACTCTGGCTCTCCGGGAATACTAAAGACAACTCTGCCAACATGGCAGTCTATCCTAGCATAATGGTTCCTCAACCAATCCATGCCTAGGACTACATCATAGTCTGCCATAGGGAACTCTATGAGCCTAGCGGGAAACTCTCTACCGCTAACTACGATCCGACACGAGAAAAACACTCGATCTACTCCCACAAGACCATTACCAGTAAGTATATTGAGCCTCACTGATAATGACTCGGGCTCCAATCCTATCCGTGTCGCGAATCGTGCAGATATGAATGAATGCGATGCACCAGAATCAAATAATACAGATGCTGGAAAAGTGTTGACGAGAATAGTACCTGCCACTACCTCACCTGGTGCAACTTCTTCTTCCATGGTCATCATCATAGCCTGACCTCTAGCTGCGGGTCCTCTCTGCTGGAAACCCCTCTGTCGGTTCTGTGCTGGAGCCTGGGTGATCTGCTGCTGGTTCTGCTGCTGAAAGGCCTGGGCCTGAGGCAACAATGGCCTCGGGTACTACTGTTGCTGCTGCTGCTGGACTGGAACTGGGGCTGGTCCTCTCACCGAAGAACTAGAAAGATTGGATGATGATGGACCTCCCCTATTCGGGCAGGTCCCTATCTTGTGATCTGCTCCTCCGCAAGCCAGGCACAATCCCTGTGCCCTACGACACTCTCCCACTACATGGCCCGGCTTCCCGCAATGAGAACATCCCACCGCGGAAGACTGCTTCTGCTTCTGCTGCTGCGGATACGTCAGGGTTGAATACTGAACCGACGTCACTGAGGCCGCCCGCCTCGGAGTTCCAATGGTTATACCCCTAGCTGCCGGGGCTAGAGCTGAAGATTGGTGCATCTGGTTGTGGGACCGCTTCCTGCCTCCGGTCCTGTCCACAATTCTTCGGAAGGTGTACTCATGCCTCCTTGCTGCCTTCAATACTGCATCGAACGTCTGGTGCTCGAACTGTTCGACAGCCAATAATATCTCTAAATGCAGCCCTTGCTGGAATCGCTGAGCCCTATCGAACTCGGTTGCCACCAAGGTGGGGGCGAACCTACTCAGCCTGGAAAACTCGGTCGCATAGCCATCGACCGTCCTGCCTCCTTGCTTTAAGTTGGTAAATCTGGTCTGCAGGTCGTACCGTGCCACCGCATCGAAGTACTTTGTCTGGAACCTCTCTCTGAACGTCGCCCAAGTGACTGGCGCTGCTAATCCCATGGCCTGAGCTGCCCACCAATCGCGAGCCAAGTCTAACAACTGTAGGCGTACCACCGCCACCTTCTCATTCTCAGGTGTCCTAGCTGCTTCTAGAACCACCTCGGTATCCTGAAGCCAAGCGTCTGCGGCAATCGCATCTTCACTGCCGTCAAAGAAGGGAGGGTTCAAGCGCTTGAAACTGTTGGCCGCCTGATTCCCTTGGGGACCTCCTCGGTTTAGTGCATCATGAACTTCTTGGTGTAAGGCGTCGCCTCGACGATCTTGGGATGTAAGCAGTTCTCTGATAAGCCCTACCAAAGGTCCCTCATCCTGTCTAGCTGGTTGAGCGGGCGGAGCTGCCTGAACTGGAGGTTCCGAGCCTCCGGGAAGCATAACTCGGGAGGCTACTCCAGAGTGCTGAGCTTGATCTTCCTGGCGCTGGGGTGCTTGTCGAGCTTCCTCTGGCTGGTTGGCAGGTCCGGGAGTAATGCCGCTGAAGAAGACGACATAGGGAACAATAAGGAAAGGACCAGGACAGATCAATGATACAAGCAATATGATCAGGTCGAGATTCTCAGGGATTTAAAGATACGACCAGAGATCAAGGACGAATATTGATTGAGACATCTATTCGGTAAACCCTCACATTTCTTGAATGCCAAGACCTGCATGGGCCACCACTTAAACCATGTCACGCCCCAGAACCAGAATACTGGAGAGCGGGGGCAGACATAGCCAGCTACGTATATTGAAATAGATTACATCTCAACTATACGGTCACGGCTGTCCAGATATGAGGGTTTACTACAAGCCAGCAGTCTCTTAAGGTCAAGCCTATTGTCTCAATCTCAAGCAATTAACAGAGTTACAAGATGTTAGAGCATCAAATATATATATATAAGGCATCCCAAATATTACATATTGGATGATCATGAAGCTAGTCGTACAAAATGATAGGACTAGCAAGAGTTCAGTCATACATGATCAACCCTAGGATTTGTTAATCATGTTTACAGCCCGTAGGCAGACAGTAAGTAAATGTGCATCGAGCTAACAGGTGCTCGTCGGCTAAACGCCTCAAAAGAATAAATTTACATATAAGTGGGTGAAACAAAAAGGAAAACCCACTCTTGGCCCGGGTTCCGTCTAGTTGTCACCATTGGGCCGGAAGCTCGGTAGATCCTCGGGAGCTGCTCCAAAATCTGGTCACACAAAACCAGCTGGGTCAAACCCCAGAAAGAGCAAGTGCCACAAAGGAGGCCACAAATAAGAACAAAAGCCAGCATATCAAAACATAAAGAATAAAGGAAAGTACAAGTAATAAAAGTACACAGGGCGATAAACGACTAGGGACGTGGAACCATTCCGGGAGCCAGGTTACAATCCTTAAACCAAACAAGGACCGGGATTGTAACCCTTCGCCTGAATAGCTCACTGCCTCTACCCATTTATCGTTAGAGATAAGTAAAACAATCATGATCAAGAGTTCCAGGTACAAGGCTAGACAAGACTTAGACAGGGCTGAACACCATTCATTCACAATCGGCCAAGCAAGTACTACGGCTTACTACTTTAACTAACTAGGGTTATCACAAGCCTAATTACTAACAAGATGCAAGTGAGAAACTCCCAGTCCCAAGCCCTGCAGACCATCCAGTTATCCTTCCGCGGGTTGAGAGTTATAGTTGGGTACATCGCCCGGGAGACAAATGTACCCTTAGGTGACTTAGAGGGTGCAACACATGACAGTGTGCTGGAAATGTGCTCTACTCGTCGGCAAACTACAAGTCCATTAAAGCGCCCAGATAACGAGATTGCCTGTGACTGGGAATTCTCCATGTTCTAGTTTGATCTAATAATTAGCCTAGTCCAACTTAGCGCGAGTCCCTGGCCGTGGTACCCAGGAAGTCACGTCCTAGACATAATGCAAAACAAGACAAGTGGATTGTGCAAACAAGCGAGCAGGAACACCCACGGTGTCAAGGCAAGTCAAGTCAAGTTATCAAGTCAAGTCAAGAGTGCGCCGCCACGGGCCACTATCAAGTTATCAAGGTAAATCATGTCAGGGTACTTGTCAGGGGTGCGCCACGACGGGCCACTATCAAGTCAGGTTGGTCGTGTCAGGAGTACACCACTACGGGTCACTGTCATGTTATACTAGTTCCTTGTTATACCATGCTGTGTACAATAGTTATTCCAAACATATTAAGCAAAATCAAGTTCATGCCAAAAGGCGTAAGGATATAAAATGGGCGTAAAATACCTAATAAAATACTAATATAAAATAGGACTATAGAAGAGCCAAGATCAAGAAATAACAAATTCATCATAGACAAGTAGGTTGTGCAAGGGGGTCAGGGGTAGGTCTGCGCAGGGTGTGTACTGCGCATGGAAGAGCTGCGCAAGAGTTGTCTTGCGCAAGGGTTACCTTGCGCAAGGGTAGACTGCGCAGGGGTTACCTTGCGCAAGGGTGGTTTGCGCAGAAGTGAATTGCGCAGGAGCGGTCTGCGCAGAAGTGAATTGTGCAGGAGCGGTCTGCGCAGAAGTGAATTGCGCAGGGGTAGACTGCGCAGGGGTTACTTTGCGCATGGCTGGATTGCGCATGGCTAGCTTGCGCCAGCGCAGTCCAGCGCAGCGCAAAGCGCTGGCCAAGTGACTGCGCAAACGGCCATGCGCTAAAAAGCACAGGCCAGGGTGCGCAATCGGCCATGCGCTAAAAAGCGCAAGGCAGGGGGCTGTTCTTCCTGGCCGAGAGTAAGTCCAAAAACACCAAGAACTTCAATTGTTCATATTTTTGTCAAATCAAAACCAAATCTAGATTTTCAAAGTTCTAACTTGAGTAAAATTGAATTCTCTTCCACATGAAAGCATCAAAACAAGCAAAAATCAAAGTTTAATAGCTCAAAATCAAGAATTTCTGAAAATGGTTAAAACCTAGATCTAGAAGAATGAAAGCTCCAAATCACAAAATTCCAAGTTCTAATGTTGATCTACATGTCCTAATCTATCAAATGGACAAATAAAATTGGGTGCTTATTTGTTGGCAAGGTGCACTTGCCTATTGGTTGGGGAGTTGTGTGGAAGAAGGAAGAAGAAGAAGTTGTAAGAAATAAATGAGAGAATAAAGAGGAGAGAGAAAGTAGGTGGAGTTATAAAGTGGGGGAGTTGTGGTATGTTGAGGGAGGAGTGTAGGTTAAAGTGTTCCACTCATGATGAACCAAACCAAACCAACTTCCACAAAATAAAACCAAGCCATGGTCCAAAACCCATTTACGAGAAACCAAAATCCGCAAGTCGAGAAAATAAAATACGTGCCAAAATCAAATTACGAGTACAAATACGAAATACAGGAAATGGGGGTGACAGATGCACTTGAAGGTGACTGTTACATCTAAAAGTCGGAGTCGAGGGCTTCCCAGGCAGGCGGAAGGTGCCTGTTGCATCCAAAGATCGGGATGCTCGAGCCTCGTCTCCGTTATGTGGGAAGAGCCGCAGATCAAAATTGCGGTACTGCAGTTTTGGGGGCTCTTTCTTCTGTCAGAGTGGGTATTGCCCATTCTGGTTGTGTTGAAAGCTGCTCCTTTAGCCGTGGTTTCGATTGCGGTCTTCCTTGGTCTTTGGAGGCTCTTTCGAAGCCTCCCCTGGCCACAGGTTGACTTGCGGTGCTCTTCTCTTCCTCGGTTTGGGAAGCTCTTCCTCCAGCTAGAGGGTTGATTGCCACCCTCGTTCTGCTCAATAAATGCTTCATTAGTCGAAGCATTTAGATGGCGATGAGCCTGGCTGGAAGGGTGGCACATAACTGAGCTGCTGAGGGGATGCACATAACTGAGCTGCTGAAGGGATGCACATAACTGAGCTGCTAAAGGGATGCACATAACTGAGCTGCTGAAGGGATGCACATAACTGAGGATGCTGAAGGGATGCGCCCGGCTGGGAGCGCATGGTGGGATGCGCCTGACTGAGAGCGCATGGTGAGATGCGCCTGTTCGAGAGCGCATGATGATGCTGCGACTGGCTGTAGACTTAGGGTCTTTTTTTTTGTAGAAGTTCTCCTTTGTACAGCCCTTTTTAAGACATGTAATAGACTCTTATATGAAATAAAAATGTTCTTTTAATGTCTATATTCTTGTTTTGCTGTGTCAAAGTACTTTGTCTGAACTTCCTGGCGCATGTAGTGTTTGGCGCATAGGATTTCTGATCGTGAAATTCCATGCTTCTACAAGACCCCCTTCAAAGTTTTCAAAACATTTTTGTCAAGTTTTGGAATACTTTGAATAAGAAGCATGGTGGTTGGGGCGCATGTCTGTTCGGGCGCATGGATACTCCGTACATCAGTGACGGGGCGCATGTTCCTCTCAGTTAATGTAAATAATAACGCCTCGATAACCAAGAAGATTAATGATGATCTTTTTGGTTTTATCTGCAGTTATCTCTTCACAGAACCCGAAGCGGCGACTGAGGTCACATTTCATCGGTTCACGTGTGCGACTGAGCCTATAAATAGGTGTGAGAAAAAGAGAGAGAGAGAGTTCTAGCCTGATTCCTGTCACGCCCCAGAACCAGAATACTGGAGAGCGGGAGAATGACTCAGCCAGCTACGTATTACGAGTAGAAGAATACCGTATAATACGATCAATGCTGTCTAACCAGACGAGGGGGTGCATACTACATGAAAGTCTTACTATGGTCACTTCACATCTATTATCTCAATCATTCAAACAAGAAGCAAAAATAGAGAACATGTAGGATAAAGCAGTAAGGCATCCCAAACGCTCAATCAAAATGTCCTTGAGATCTGGCTTTACAAAACATAGCCAGATGATATAGTAACATATACATAATTATTATCAGCTGCAGTCTGACTTAATTACAATTATGTAAAAGCAAGTGCAAGACTATCCGACTAATATGTCGGTGCCAAACGGCTAAGTATAAAGTAAATGACAAAACGAGTGGTGGAGTAAGGAACCCACTCGAGTCCTCCTGCGATCATTCCTCTAGTATTGACCATCTTGGAGGTGGAAGTAAGTTGAGTCCTCGGGAGCCGGCTCTAAATCTGGCCATGCAAAACCAGAGAGGTTAGACCTCTAATAGCAAGTACCACAAGGAAGCACGATATGAAGGATTAAACCAGTAAGTAAGAGAATATAATAATAGATCTCTGCTTTCCACTAGGATTCACATAACATCACGATACTTCGAACCAACCTTCCAACCAAACAAGGACAGAAGTTGGCCCGTCATGTCCTGACATTCTGATCATCTCAGTTAGGCAACAGAGTAGGTACAGTACACAAACAAATTATCTTGAACGACCAATCAACTCCTACGGCTTGCTATTGTGAGTCCCAAGTTATCCTGGAATTATGCAATTAGGGATTCCTCAGTTCTTACTATGTGCGAGCAAGGCTAGTCTATCCAGTCAATCAATTGCGCCAATCATGAATTAGACGAGTCCCAGCGGGACGCCCGTCATCAATATATAATATACAATAATAATATAAGCAGATACCGCTCCCTGCCCGTGTGGCAGGTTTACAGTATCTGTGGGAACCAGCCGGCCTGTCGGGCACTACTAGTCCCAAGAGGGCTGCCATGTAAGAACTCGGGGATCCATTCTCTCCATGCAATCATTATTTTATTTAACTTAATAGTCTCTACGTTGAGTGAAATCCCATGCCGTGGATCATGGTCATTCAAATGAGTACTTTCGTACGGGGTATGATATGCGCAACTCTACAACGATACCCGTACGGCTAGGTTGTAGGTCTTACATAGCGTAATGCAACAATCAAATCTAACCACGGAGTAATCATGCCTTGACCATAAAGTACACATGCTGCTTTTGTAAAATTAAATTGAAGCCTGCATGTGCCTGTACGTCAATATTCGGGATCAGCCAGTCGATTACAATAGTTCATTACATGAACGTGTCTCATTCATTCAATTCAATAAGACGACTAGCTAGTCTCTTAGTTCCAACTAGGAATGTATGATCAATTTTTAGTCAAGATAACCATTATTATCAATGGTGACAAGGCATGAAAGTCAATTAGTATTAAATGGGGTCGAGTCTATAACTCTCAAGGTTAAGTTCCAGTCTTACTGGGTATCCATAAACCAATCAAGACACAGGACACGTTCTACACAATCATATATATTAAAAAAATATTAACATGCTAAGATTATCGAGTTCATGCGAAAGGCATAAGGATATAATAGGAAAATTATCATGCTACCATTAAATAAATAAATTAGAGAACAAATAGAAACACCCAGGTCAGGAAGTCACGCCAACAAGTCTATGCTAAGGCCAATAAGTCACGCCAGCAAGTCTATGCTAAGGCCAATAAGTCATGCAAGAATCGTACGCGTAAAAAGTACGCCAAGTTAAGTAGGAAGGAGTGAGCGTAAAAACAGCGTGAGCGTGAAAAGTGGTTCACGTTGGCACGTACAGCGTGAGCGTATGAGCGTGAAAAAGCGTGATAAGAAATTCATGCACGCACAAAGTGAGCGTGGAAAGAAATTCACGTACGCACAACGTGAGCGTGATAGGAAATTCACGCACGCACAGAGTGAGCGTGAAGACTCAAAATTCACGCTAAACACGTAAAGACGTGTGCGTGACTAAAATTCACGCTGGCACGTAAGAACGTGAGCGTGACTCAAAATTCACGCTAAACACGTAAAGACGTGTGCGTGACTAAAATTCACGCAGACACGTAAAGGCGTGTGCGTGACTGAAAATTCATGCAGACACGTAAGAACGTGTGCGTGACTAAAAATTTACGCAGACACGTAAAGACGTGTGCGTGACTAAAAATTCACGCAGACACGTAAAGACGTGTGCGTGACTGAACCTTCGTTCCAAGCCAGAAATGAAGTTCCCATGGTTCAGAACCCATGGGCAACCGAGAATACACGCCAGGTTGGGAGATCAAAACCTATGAACAACCGAGAATACAACAACTTAGATCTAGAAGAAACAAGCCAAAGAAATAAAAAATGCTAAGTACTAAACTCTCTCAGGATCATGAGAGAAAGACAAATGAACCATAAAAATGGTTCTCCAAGTGGGAAGCAAGAAGCAAGATGTACTTGCCTGCTGGTAGGTGGAGAGAGTGAAGAGGAAGAAGAAGAAGAAGTAATGGTGAAGGAAAGTTATGAGGAGAGAGAAGGGGCTGGGGCCTTAAATAGGAAGGGTGGTTGTAGGTGGGGTTCGGTTCATTGAACCATCATGAACCCGAGAAAACCAACCCATGAACCCGAACCACAAAGCAAGACTAAAGCAGAAAATAACAGCAGGAAATAAAATGCAGAAAATAAATACAGGAATAAAATTACAGAAAATAAAATACAGATAATTAATTAACATGAAATTAAAGAAATTTAAATACAGGATGATACATGATAAATACTAAATAAATATATACGAGTTGTACATGTATAAAAATACGTATTCTGGGAACGGAGAGTGACATCTCTACCCACCTTAGAAAAATTCTGTCCTCGAAATTTCAAATCCAAGCAGGATAGAAATATCAGAGCTAAACTAATTCAAGCAATTCTAGTGAGCAAGCAATCATTTTTACCATATCGAAAGCAAGTACTATATATGTAAATTCATCATTCTACGATATCAAGTAGCTCTACCCATAAGGTGATAAGCATGAAAAATCAGGACAATCAAGGTATACAGAAAGAGATATACCTTGTGAGTCAAATAGGTGTGGATACCGTGATCGGATATCATCCTCACGTTCCCACGTTGACTCTCCCAAGGAGTGATGACCCCAAGCAACACGGACAAGACTAATTGTTCGGTTCTTGAGTATCTTCTCTCTTCGGTCCAAAATGGACACATGCTGTTCCTCGTAAGACAGGTTGGTACCAACAACAAGCTCAGAATGATCGAGGATATGGCTTGGGTCCGATACATACCTACGTAATTGAGATACATGAAACACGTCATGCACCTCTCGTAACAAAGGTGGGACGGATAAACGATAAGCAACATCGCCTACCCGATCAAGTATAACAAATGGGCCCACGTACCGCGCACTCAATTTCCCGCGAACGCCAAATCTAATGACCCCACGAGTAGGTGAGATCCGCAAGAATACGTGGTCCCCAACAGAGAACTCTAACGGCCTACGATGCTGGTTCGCCCAATGACGATGTCGATCCTGCGCAACTCGAAGTCGCTCTCTAATTCCCTTAACCACTTCAACCGTCTAAATAATCATTTCTGGGCCTAACATCTTCCTCTCCCCGATATCATCCCATGCAAGCGGTGACCTGCACTTCTTACCATATAGTGCTTCAAATGGCGCCATCTGGATACTGGCTTGATAACTGTTGTTGTATGAGAACTCGACCAAGTGCAGGTGACTCTCCCAAGACCCTCCAAAATCTAGAGTGCAAGCTCGCAACATGTCTTCTAAAGTCTGAATCGTTCTTTTGATTGCCCATCCGTCTGCGGATTGTAAGCCGTGCTAAATCTTAACTTGGTACCCAGACTATGATGTAAGCTCTTCCAGAAATATGATGTAAAACGGGTATCTCGATCCAACACAATACTGACAGGGACTCCATGCTACCTGACTATCTGTTGCATATACAACTCTGCCAACTTTTCTGTAGATTGCCCTACTCTGAAAGGAAGAAAATGTACTACCTTCGTAAGTCGGTCCACTATCACCCAAATAGCGTCCTAACCACTTGGTGATCTCGGTAAACCGGTCACAAAGTCAATTGTAATATGCTCCCATTTCCATTCCGGGATAGGAAGCGGTTGCAATAGCCCAGCTGGCCTCTGCTGTTCTGCCTTCACTTGCTGACATACCAAGCAACGGGAAACAAATCTAGCTATCTCCCTCTTCATCCCGTTCTACCAGAAATACTGCTTGATATCTTGGTACATCTTGGTCCCTCCAGGATGAATAGAATACTGAGAACTGTGAGCTTCTGCCATAACCTCCTGTCTGATATCTCCACTAGGCACACATAGACGTAATCCAAACCTAAGTGTACCATCTTCATGAATTCTCATCTCCTTCCTGAGTTCTGACTCACATTCTGTCCTAAGCTTCTGAATCCTTGGGTCTTGTGCCTGAGCTGCCTTGATTTTGTCTACCAAGTCAGATTGAACTTGCAGACTTGTTAGAACTCCTACATCACTAGGAAGTATAACTTCGATGCCCATCTCCTGAAGGTCTTCTAAGATATACTGTCAACATAAATGCCCCGCCTCTCCTGCTGAGAGCGTCTGCTACTACATTAGCCTTGCCTGATGATACTGAAGCTCTACGTCATAATCCTTGATCAACTCCAGCCATCTTCTCTGCCTCATGTTTAGTTCCTTCTGAGTAAAGATGTACTTTAGACTTTTATGGTCTGTGTACATCTCCACTCGGTCACCATATAAGTAATGCCTCCATAGCTTCAGAGCAAACGCTACGGCCGCTAACTCCAAATCATGAGTTGGATAATTCTTCTCGTGGTCCCGAAGCTGCCTAGACGCATACGCTATCACCTTCCCATGTTGCATAAGGACACATCCAAGTCCTTTACCTGACGCATCACAATATACTGTAAAACCTCCGGGTCCAACTGGCAATGTAAGAATAGGTGCTGATATCAACTTCTGCTTCAAAGTCTCGAATGATGCCTGACATTCTGTCGACCAAACGAATGGTACATCCTTCTGGGTCAAACGGGTCATGGGTGCTGAAAGCCTTGCAAAGTCTGACACAAATCTTCTGTAATATCCTGCCAATCCTAAAAAACTCTGCATATCAGCTACGGTCTTGGGTACTGGCCAGCTCTCTACTGCTTCTACCTTCTTGGGATCTACTGCTACTCCAGCTTCTGATATGATGTGACCTAAAAATGAAATATGATCCGACCAAAACTCATACTTGCTGAGCTTGGCATATAACTGGTTCTCTCTCAGAACTTGCAACACTCTCCTGAGGTGGTCTTCATGCTCCTCTTTACTAGCAGAGTATACGAGAATGTCGTCAAGAAACACAACGACAAACTGGTCTAAGTATGGCATAATGATGCGATTCATCAAATCCATGAATATTGCTGGAGCATTGGTAAAACCAAATGGCATTACTAAGAATTCATAATGCCCATACTTCGACCTGAATGCTGTCTTAGGAATATCTTTCTTCCGAACCCTCACCTGATGGTACCCTGAACGAAGATCTATCTTGGAGAAAACTCTAGCTCTGCTCAACTGATCAAATAAGTCGTCGATCCTGGGTAATGGGTACTTGTTCTTCACTGTTGCCGCGTTAAGCTTCCTGTAGTCAATGCACAATCTGGATGACTCATCATTCTTTCCTACAAGTACTACTGGTGCTGCCCATGGTGACACGCTAGCTTGGATGAACTTCTTCTACTTCAGTTCCTCTATGTGTTGATATACCTTGGCCTGCTCTGAATCCGCCATTCTATAAACTCGATCTGATATCAGTTTAGTTCCTGGTACCAATTCTATACTGAACTCAATATCTCTAACTGGTGGTAGACCTGGAAGTTCTTCAGAAAATATGTCTAGAAACTCTTCAACTACCTTCGGAATCTGAACCTCTTCCATTGCCGTTATTACTCCCTGCTCTTGCTGAGTTGCCCCTGATCTGACTAAGGTGAACCGCTTCATGCCTGGAATATAAAAAGATATACTCCCTCTATGACAATCTATTGTCGCATGACTGTCTTTCAGCCAGTCCATGCCTAAGATAACGTCAAAATTTCCAACAGGAAATTCTATTAACCGGGCGGGTAAAGAATGCCCGCAAACTACAACGCTACATGCTAAAATAACTCTACTAACTCCTACGAGCCCATTACTAATGAGTATATTCAACCTCTCTGGCAATGCCTCGAACTCCATTCCTAGTCGTGTCGCAAATTGTGCAGATATAAATGAATGGGATGCTCCCGAATCAAATAATGCTACTGCGGGATATGAGGCGACGAGAATGTTACCTGCCACAACATCTTCCGATGCCAATGCCTCCTCCAAGGACAGAGTGAATGCTTGCCCTCGACCTCCTTGCTGGTTCCCATGCTGTGGCCTAGCCTGGTGTTGTTGCTGGCCCCTTCCTTGATGATGCTGGGATGGTCTATGCTGGTGTTGCTGCATCGGCGGCCCCTGCTGCCGAAACATCTGAGCCTGCAGCATTAACGGACGCTGTGCCAACGGCCTTACTGCCATCGCTGGTCCTCGATACTGGCCTGCCCCTGGTGCTGGCAGAGCCGAAAACTGCTACCCTGGTCCTCCTGACCTCGAATTCATGGGACATGTGGTAACCCGATGGTCTGGATTTCCACATACCAGACACAGTCCATTCAATGTCCGACACACATCTCTAGTATGCCCCATCTTCCCACAATAAGTGCAGCCCGCCGGGGGTTGCTGGTTCTTCCTCTGTTGCTGTTGCTGCTGCCTGGATGGTGGTGCTGGTCCTCGTATCGCCACATCGTGGATACGAATGCCAGTGGATGGTGCTGTTGTTCGGGGCGCTGCTCCCCCTCCTCCTTCAATCTGATTGTGGGATCACTTCTGACCCCCAGTCCTTGTCGCGAGCCTCTGAATGGTGATCTCATGCCTTCGAGTTGCCGTCAATACTTTATCAAAAGTTTGGTAATTATGCTCCTCTATCAATTGCAAGAGTTTAAGATGAAACCCTTGCTGGAACCTCATAGCCCTCTGGCTCTCTGTTGCTACCATCTCTGGGGCGAATCTACTCAATCTGCAGAACTCTGCTGCATAAGCATCTACAGTCTTGCCGGCCTGCCTGAGGTTGATAAACTTCTGTTGTAGCTCAAACCGTGCCACAACTCTATAGTACTTGGTCTTGAATCTTGCAGTAAAATCGTCCCAAGCCACAGGACGTCTGATGCCCACTTCCTCTGATTCCCACCAATCACGTGCGAGATCCTGAAGTAACAACTTCACTAGATCCACACGTTCTTCTGCCGGTACCTTAGCTGCTGTCAGAATAGCCTCAATATCCTTAAGCCATGCATCTGCTGAGATGGCATCCTCCGTGCCCTCGAAACGGTGGGGGTTGTACTTGCAAAACCTGGCTGATGCTCCTGAATCAGTCCTCATTCCTCTTTCCAAAGCCGTCTGCAATCCTTGGTTGAACAACACATTCTGCTCTTGTAGCTGAGTGTGCATGCGTTGCTGGGCCAACATCTGATGTTGCTGAGTAGCCATCATTCCTCTCATGATCTCCAGAAGGACTGGTGTGTCCACTTCCACAGGGGTAGGTGGAACTATGGTTGGTGTTGGAACTTCCGGATACTGCGGTTCAGCTGCTGGTTCTACTATCACTTCTTCTTGGATAGCCTCCTGAGGTAAGACTGGCCCTTGTTGCTGACCAACCTGGTCATGTTGCCCATGTTGCCCCTGTTGTTGTCCAGCTCTGACCGATGCGGACGAAGTGCCCCTAAGAAAAGGGACAAGAGAACAATCAAACAACCGGACATGAAGGATCAATGAAGTCAAAGGATACCAGAATGTCAAGCAAGGGTTGAGAATAACGAATCATGAGATCAAGGGGGGACACATGTGATTGAGACATCCTATAAATCAAAATACCCCACAAGTCTGAAATCAGACCTGCATGGGCCACCACTAATATCTTGTCACGCCCCAGAACCAGAATACTGGAGAGCGGAGGAATGACTCAGCCAGCTACGTATTACGGGTAGAAGAATACCGTATAATACGATCAATGCTGTCTAACCAGACGAGGGGGTGTATACTACATGAAAGTCTTACTATGGTCATTTCACATCTTTTGTCTCAATCATTCAAACAAGAAGCAAAAATAGAGAACATGTAGGATAAAGCAGTAAGGCATCCCAAACGCTCAATCAAAATGTCCTTGAGATCTGGCTTTATAAAACATAGCCAGATGATATAGTAACATATACACAATTATTATCAGCTGCAGTCTGACTTAATTACAATTATGTAAAAGCAAGTGCAAGACTATCCGACTAACATGTCGGTGCCAAACGGCTAAGTATAAAGTAAATGACAAAACGAGTGGTGGAGTAAGGAACCCACTCGAGTCCTCCTGCGATCATTCCTCTAGTATTGACCATCTTGGAGGTGGAAGTAAGTTGAGTCCTCGGGAGCCGGCTCTAAATCTGGCCATACAAAACCAGAGAGGTTAGACCTCTAATAGCAAGTACCACAAGGAAGCACGATATGAAGGATTAAACCAGTAAGTAAGAGAATATAATAATAGATCTCTGCTTTCTACTAGGATTCACATAACATCACGACACTTCGAACCAACCTCCCAACCAAACAAGGACAGAAGTTGGCCCGTCATGTCCTGACATTCTGATCATCTCAGTTAGGCAACAGAGTAGGTACAGTACACAAACAAATCATCTTGAACGGCCAATCAACTCCTACGGCTTGCTATTGTGAGTCCCAAGTTATCCTGGAATTATGCAATTAGGGATTCCTCAGTTCTTACTATGTGCGAGCAAGGCTAGTCTATCCAGTCAATCAATTGCGCCAATCATGAATTAGACGAGTCCCAGCGGGACGTCCGTCATTAATATACAATATACAATAATAATATAAGCAGATACCGCTCCCTGCCCGTGTGGCAGGTTTACAGTATCTGTGGGAACCAGCCGGCCTGTCGGGCACTACTAGTCCCAAAAGGGCTGCCATGTAAGAACTCGAGGATCCATTCTCTCCATGCAATCATTATTTTATTTAACTTAATAGTCTCTACGTTGAGTGAAATCCCATGCCGTGGATCATGGTCATTCAAATGAGTACTTTCGTACGGGGTACGATATGTGCAACTCTACAACGATACCCGTACGGCTAGGTTGTAGGTCTTACATAGTGTAATGCAACAATCAAATCTAACCACGGAGTAATCATGCCTTGACCATAAAGTACACATGCTGCTTTTGTAAAAATAAATTGAAGCCTGTATGTGCCTGTACGTCAATATTCGGGATCAGCCAGTCGATTACAATAGTTCATTACATGAACGTGTCTCATTTATTCAATTCAGTAAGACGACTAGCCAGTCTCTTAGTTCCAACTAGGAACGCATGATCAATTTTTAGTCAAGATAACCATTATTATCAATGGTGACAAGGCATGAAAGTCAATTAGTATTAAATGGGGTCGAGTCTATAACTCTCAAGGTTAAGTTCCAGTCTTACTGGGTATCCATAAACCAATCAAGACACAGGACACGTTCTACACAATCATATATATTAAAAAAATATTAACATGCTAAGATTATCGAGTTCATGCGAAAGGCATAAGAATATAATAGGAAAATTATCATGCTACCATTAAATAAATAAATTAGAGAACAAATAGAAACACCCAGGTCAGGAAGTCACGCCAACAAGTCTATGCTAAGGCCAATAAGTCACGCCAGCAAGTCTATGCTAAGGCCAATAAGTCACGCAAGAATCATACGCGTAAAAAGTATGCCAAGTTAAGTAGGAAGGAGTGAGCGTATAAACAGCGTGAGCGTGAAAAGTGGTTCATGTTGGCACGCACAGCGTGAGCGTATGAGCGTGAAAAAGCGTGATAAGAAATTCACGCACGCACAAAGTGAGCGTGGAAAGAAATTCACGTACGCACAGCGTGAGCGTGATAGAAAATTCACGCACGCACAAAGTGAGCGTGAAGACTCAAAATTCACGCTAAACACGTAAAGACGTGTGCGTGACTAAAATTCATGCTGGCACGTAAGAACGTGAGCGTGACTCAAAATTCACGTAAAACACGTAAAGACGTGTGCGTGACTAAAATTCACGCAGACACGTAAAGGCGTGTACGTGACTGAAAATTCATGCAGACACGTAAGAACGTGTGCGTGACTAAAAATTCATGCAGACACGTAAAGACGTGTGTGTGACTAAAAATTCACGCAGACACGTAAAGACGTGTGCGTGACTGAACCTTCGTTCCAAGCCAGAAATGAAGTTCCCATGGTTCAGAACCCATGGGCAACCGAGAATACACGCCAGGTTGGGAGATCAAAACCTACGAACAACCGAGAATACAACAACTTAGATCTAGAAGAAACAAGCCAAAGAAATCAAAAATGCTAAGTACTAAACTCTCTCAGGATCATGAGAGGAAGACAAATGAACCATAAAAATGGTTCTCCAAGTGGGAAGCAAGAAGCAAGATGTACTTGCCTGCTGGTAGGTGGAGAGAGTGAAGAGGAAGAAGAAGAAGAAGTAATGGTGAAGGAAAGTTATGAGGAGAGAGAAGGGGCTGGGGCCTTAAATAGGAAGGGTGGTGGTAGGTGGGGTTCGGTTCATTGAACCATCATGAACCCGAGAGAACCAACCCATGAACCCGAACCACAAAGCAAGACTGAAGCAGAAAATAACAGCAGGAAATAAAATGCAGAAAATAAATACAGGAATAAAATTACAGGAAATAAAATGCAGATAATTAATTAACATGAAATTAAAGGAATTTAAATACAGGATGATACATGATAAATACTAAATAAATATATACGAGTTGTACATGTATAAAAATACGTATTCCGGGAACGGGGAGTGACAATTCCTCTCTTTGTCTTTTATCTTTTAGAGTTTTTCTTCGAAAAATACTAACTTTCTTCTTTCAAGAAATGGCTCCCAAGACTCCTCGCGGCGGTGCTGGACGAGGCAAAGGAAAAGAACCTATAGAGGCTGCCGCGGGTGATGTTTCTCGTCCGCCTATCGACGTTCGGCCATCGGTTGTTGGTGAGTTTCATCATCCTCTTCCTGTACCATACATACGCCGACGCGCATGGACCTTGAGTCCTGATGACGTGCTGAGGTTTTTTTCGCAGACGCGCATGGGTTTAAGCCCAGATGATGTGCCGAAGCTCCACTGCTGACGCGTATGGGTTTAAGCCCAGATGATGCGTCGAAGCTCCACTGCTGACGCGCATGGGTTTAAGCCCTGAAGATGCGCCGAAGCTCCACTGCTGACGCGCATGGATTTAAGCCCTGAAGATGTGCCGAAGCTCCACTGCTGACGCGCATGGGTTTAAGCCCTGAAGATGCACCGAAGCTTCACTGTTGACGCGCATGGGTTTAAGCCCAGATGATGCGTCGAAGCTCCACTGCTGACGCGCATGGGTTTGAGCCCTGAAGATGCGCCGAAGCTTCACTGCTGACGGACATGGGTTTAAGCCCAGATGTTGTGCCGAAGCTCCTTTTTAGATGTGCATGAGCCTGATGCACTTTTGATGAGAACGAGGCTCAGATTCTTTTATTGTTTGTAACATCCCTGAATCTTTGCCTTCTTTATTGAACATCAGTATCGATGACTGTCCCACTCTTGAATGAAGTGCTTCTGGATGCTGCCCTCTGCCAGATGGGAGTAGATTACGATGAGAAGGTGATAAATCCTGCTCGAGCTGCTATTATGCTGGATCAGCCTCCCGAAAGAATGACTCAAATCCGGAAACAACCGTATGGGTTCCTCAAATGGATGATGGAGCGTGGTATTTTGAAATATGCCACTTCTGATAAAGTGACTTTCCTGAAGCCCGAGTTTCTGTTTGGAGACCGCCTTACTTTTATTGAAGCAAAGGTGTTGAAGGTCAAGGAAGATTGGTTCTTTACAGCAAGAGGAGTGCATATGACTGTTAAGCAACTTGAACGTCAATGGCCTTTGACGGCCTTCTGTCGTCTTGCTTCCAAGAGGAGGATGTCTTGGGAATTAACCCCATCCCAGGGGGAGCGGTGGCAGGTATCCTCAAGATCGACTCTACCTCCGATCAAAGGGATACTTTGGCCGCCGTGCGGTCTGGGCCATCTTTCACCTGGCGGACTCTACATCCTGGGAGCATTTACAGTGATGTTCCCATCAATACATTTGCTTTCGGCGGTTCGACTTTTGCCAATCGCATGCTGTTGATGGAGCGATCGTACCCGAAAGGTGAATTTTGGGTAGAGGGTTGGTGTCATTATGTTTCCAAATGGGACAAGCTGACACTCTGGATGCTGTTACGGTTTTAAACCGAACTCCAAGAGATGGGGCTGACTGCCGCGATCCATGCTACTCAGGCGGGTGTTGACATCAACCGACATATGTTCCTCGTGCTCCTGGAGATGTTTAACACCCAGATCGGGACTTTCTTTACTCCGGTGGGGGATCTGGGACTCGTACTTCATGAAATGTACGAAGTGTCAAGGCTCCCTTGGGGGTCAGAACCTTATGAGGAATACTTTCCGACCAACGAGGAGTTCCAAGTCCTGGGGGACAAAGCTGAAGAGATGATGGCCGTCTTCAAGGAAGTGGTGAGTCATCATTACTATATGCAGAAGAGGGATAAGAGCGGGTCGCAACCTCATGTGACCGCCTGGAGGGATTACGTCTTCAAGCAAGACAAGGAGGATCCCTCTTAATTTACCACTCCGCCAGCGCTTTTCCGTAGCGAAGTGCTCTCCGAAATGAGCAGGTTAGGTGAGAAGAATCCCCAGGAAAACGAGGATCGGGAGTCGGATGAACGCTCCTATAGCTGTTTCTGGCACCTTACTCATCGGATGTCGTCGAAAGCAGTGTTAGCTGCATATCTGATGGTTTGGCTTCGGGATTAAGTCTTCTCGGGCGGGTCAGGCTCCGTATAGAGGGTGACCCAGAACTTAATCCTGCCAGCAGTGAAGTTGGTTTTCGGCCGGCGCCTGGCTCTACTCCCCGCGATGGTGTGTAACCTGCTGCAAGGTTTACAGGAGTTTGCGGGAAACGTGGTTCATGATCGCGGTAGGAATGACAACTTCCCACGTGCCGAACTGCCATTTCACTATCTGATTGGGTGGTTAATTTTACACCATCCAAATGTAATGAGTCCGGGCTCGAAAGAAGATCATAGGGCCGGAGATGCATTCCTTCGCCGTTTCCACCAGAGGAGCTGGTTACATTCTGGCATTCCTGTTTGCAGGAAGGTTTTATCCCGTCTTCAGGGGTGGGAGATCACCAAAGTAGGTCCCGTCTTTTTGGGTTTTGAGGTCGGTGAAGACTTAATGGATTCGGGTGAAGATGCCACCACTCTGCCTCCATGGGGATTTTGCTAGTTGCAAAGTATCCGGCCGTCCCATCTGGTGTACCGGAACAGGAACCAGTGTTACTTGGAACCGTATTTACCGAGCCATTTTGTACGGCAATTTGGTTATGCTCAGTTGATGTTGGATAATCCCAGTATAAACCTGGGGTATACTGGAAGTTTGCTGGATGGTGCGTGAGCTTGGCATTACTACAATGCCGGATGTACCGGAGTTCGCTTTACGCTGTCCGTCCAGAATCCGCGACCGTCGATTCTTTTTTCTGCCGCCAAATTTTACTGTGTTATGGCTGCCATGCCTCCCGGATATGATAGGGAGACCAGTCTTATTGTAGGCACCCCATTAGCGGTGACCGGGAACATATTGGCGAGGGCTCGATCGTACCGTCCGCCTGAGGTGGGTCATCGAGGTGCCCCTGCCGCATCCCCAGGGGGTCATCCAGAACCCTCGATTGATCAACCGAAAAGACGTGTGGATACAGAGGCTGGCTCTTCTGCGTCAAAGAGACAGAAAAAGGCATCGTCACCGACTGTGTCGTCGGACTCGACACCTACGGAGGTAAGGGTGTCCCATATAGTCCAATTCAGGATCCACATTTCGTGTGACTTATGCTTTCTTTTTGTAGGAGCCGCTCAAAAGGAGACCCCGTACTCCAAAGTCTGGTGGCAGCAGGCCAAAGGCGATGGCGGGCTCATCTGAAGAGCGCATTCCGCCGATTATGATGTCTCCCATGGAGGAGAATCCAGATGATGTCGTTGTTGTGGAGACTCCGGCATCTCCAGATTATGTTAGGAGGAAGGCTGAGGATGTAGCAGCTTCCGGGATAGTACAAGCCACCGTGGGGGCCTTCGACGTTGAGGGTCCTGCAGACACGGGGCTTCCTGATGATGAAGTGGGGTGGAGTTCGTCGTCTTCAGATGACGTTCCTCCAGAGTTGCATGAGTCTGTTGTGGGGGCAACAGATATGATTGGAACAGAGGAGAGGGTTGATTCCCCTCCCTGTCATGATGAGGGGAGGTTGGCTGCAACATTGCCGAGCCCTACCCCAGACTCAGCAGCGGAGGCTGAGGTGGCTGCCGGCTGGGAGGTGGTGACAGATCCCGTCCCTGTAGAGGGATTTGATGGTGACAATGAGACTCGTCCGCCGATCCTGACTTCGAGGGGGTCGAGTTAGGAGACAAGTGTTGATCTCACTGTTCTGCCGGGGGGGGGGGAAGTGTCCCGTATTGCCTGATGATAGTTCATTGGGGACTGATGAGGTAGCCGCTGACGTCGGTGGTTCCTCCGAGCTTGAGAAGGGTAAGGGTTTGGTGGAACCCTCTGTTGCTCCTTCTACTTGGGATACTATATCGACGCCTCTCTCGGCTCCTTCTGCTCTTTTGGCTCCTCGGGCTAGTAGTCAGGCCCCCGTCGATGAAGAGCCTATTGATACCGAGGTTTCAGCCTCGCAGGTTGAGGCAGGCGGGCCTTCTTCCGGTCTGCTATCTAGAGCAGCTCCTCCGACCCCTGCTATGACGCCGCAGGTGCTGGCGGATACAGATGAATATGTGAAGTTCATCATCGAGGCGGTGTATAAAATACTGCAGAGGGGCGTATCGGCAGTGATGGATGCCAATGGGAGCTTTGTGACGGCAAAAACTCTGGCACTGTCTCACATCAACCTGATCCGTCTCCACCAGGGCCATGATCATATGTCCAACATTCTGGAGGCCTCGGTGGCCGAGCTGGACCAGCGGCTTTTTGAGTTTCAGTGTATCCAGCGGAACGATCTCTCCGTCCTGATAGACGCAGAAAAGGAGAAGCTGATCGCTGAAACTGAGTCCTCTTACCAGGCCACCGTGAGTGTCTAGGAACATGAAGTGGCTGAGACTGAAGCTGCAGTGGAGCGGTTGTCTCATTCCACGCAAGAGAAGGTGTAGTTACGAGCTGCATTGGACGCTAGTATCGCGGAGGTTGATGCTCAGATTCACCGCCTTGAGGACCAGCGGGCCCGACTCCTATTAGATGTCGAGCGTGTCCAAGCTGAACATGTAGCATTCAAGAAGGAGAAAGCAGCTTTCACCCACCGGGCTCTTACTCTGGCTCAGCAGTGGCAGCAGCTGGATGAGAAGCATGAGGATGACACTTCTTCTGAGGCCATAGAGGTGATGCGTCAAGAAGCTGAACGCCGGGTCCTGGCGAATATGGAGACTCGGGCGACAGACTTGAGGCGCCGGATTGAAGAGCTTTCGGCTAACCCCGGGGATATTTAGGGATTGTAGTCTCTTCTTTTTGTGTTTTTGCAACTCTTGCTGGGGAGGGTGTAATCCTTTACTCTTTTTTTAGAATAAAGAAATACAAAAAATTTTGTGATGTGTTCATTTTTGCTGTCATGAACTTGATAATTTGTGTGGACCTATTATCTTTTGCGCACCTTGGTTTCTAGGTACAGATAATAAGTTTGAGAGAACCAACATGTTTGCTCAGAGGTAATGTGGACGTGGCAAATATGGGATTCAAATGATGGAATCTTCCTACTCAGAGGTGTTATGGACGTGGTAGGAACGATTCTGGGGGATACGCAGAACTACTCAGAGGTAATGTGGACGTGAAAGTTCTGCGATTAATGTACGGCAACACAGGGGTTGTCTGTACGGGATGTTTACTCAGAGGTAATGTGGACGTGGTAAACATGATGGGTAGTATAGTCTTACGGAGTGTAAGATTCTGCTTTGTAGGGCGTAGAGGGGACAACTCAGAGGTGATATGGACGTGGTTGTCCTTCTACTGGAGGATGCCACGGAACAGCTGGGTTCCAGAAGCATCTGATTTTGTGGAAGTACATGTCTGAAAGATGTCAAGAGTAGTACTTCTTTAGGAACTTACCGTTGATTGGCATCATGAACAAGTCCCCATTGGGTTTAGCGAGGCGGTAAGCACCGTTTGAGTATACCGTCTCTATGATGAAAAGTCCTTCCCACTTGGGCTTGAACTTTCCTGGTGTCTTGTGAGTCAACACCATCGGCCTCCTGACTTCCAGAACTAGGTCGCCTACTTGAAAATTCCTTTGCTTGACCTTCTTGTTGAAAGCCTGTGATATACGGGCTTGGTAGAGTTCAATGCGTTGTTGAGCTAGGAGATGCTTTTCGTCAAGCGCCTCTAATTCTCGCAGACGACGACGTTGATTGTCCTCTTATGTGAGTTGGTTTGTGATTGCTACGCGGAGTGAGGGTATCTGGATCTCGAAAGGTAGTACCGCTTCACTCCCGTAGACCAGGAAGAATGGTGTGTTTCCTGTCGGGGTCCGTACCGTTGTGCGATAGGCCCAAAGGCATTCGCCGAGCTTTTCGTCCTAGTCGCGTTTATTGGATGAGACGACTTTTTTGAGTAGCCTGACGATAGTCTTGTTGAACGCCTCGGCCAAGCTGTTTGCTGCCGGATTGTAGGCGGTTGAGGCCATGTTTTGAATGCGATTCTTGTCACAGAATCTGCTGAAAACATGGCTGATAAACTGAGGACCGTTATCGTGGATAATCCTTCGGGGTACCCCGAAACGGTAGATGACATGGTGCTTGATGAAGCTGATCACCCTAAAGCTCTTCACTTCTGCCAGTAGAACTGCTTCTGCCCATTTGGAGAAGTAGTCGGTGATGGCTAGGATGAAGCGGTGTTCTCTCGATGAAGGAGGGGTGATCGGTCCTACAATATCCATGCCCCAAGCTTCGAAGGGCCAAGAGGCGATTGTAGGATGTAGTGGTTCTGATGGTGTATGGATGAAGTCTGCGTGAAGATGGCACGCATGGCACTTTTTAGCATAGTCGACAGCGTCAGCGGCATGGTTGGCCAGTAGTAGCCCATGCATCGTAGTCGATCCTGCAACTTAGGGCCAGGTTGATGGGCTCCGCAGGTCTCATCGTGAGCTTCTCGAAGGGCTTCGGCTGCTTCTTCGTTGGACAGACATCGCAGGAGAAGTCCATAGTAGAAGCGTCGGTACAGCATTTTAGTAGCTGTATCGTAGTAGAATCGAAGGGAGCGCCTCCTGACTGAGACGGCTTCTTTCGGGTCTTCTGGGAGAATTCCGTAAATAGCGAAGTCGATGAACGGGAATCTTCAGTCTCGGACATTAAGACCAGCACTTGTTGACATGGCATGGGCCACTTGTGAGCACAGGTTATTTTTAGGACAGACCAAGTCTCGACCAACTACCGTGACGTAGTGTTGAGTCCCGAAGGGTGCTGCTAACGAGGCTGCGAGGCCAGCCAGAGCATCAGCCTCCAGATTTTGTAAATGAGGTACATGTTCGATGAAGAACTCAGCGAAGGTTGAAATGATATTCAATGCAACTTCATGGTAAGGGATCAGGTCTTCATGGCGAACCTCGTATTGCCCTCTGATCTGGTTTACGACGAGTTTTGAGTCGCCGTAGGCTTCCAGATGATCCACCCCCAGCTGTCGCGCCAGTTGGAGTCCCATGATGAGAGCATTGTACTCGACAATATTGTTGGAGCACGGCTTCGAAATGGAGTAGGCGCGCTGGATGACCAGCTGATCGGGGGAGACTAAGACTACCCCCACTCCTGCGATGATTTGGCCTTTGGGGCCTGTTCTTGAAGCGCCATCGAAAAACATCCGCCAGACGGAGCTTTCTTCGGTGACGTTAGATTCTTGGACCTCATCCGGGATGTCTTTATAGAGTCTGGAGGACTCCGGGATGGGGTGTGCAGCTAAAAAGTCGGCCAGAGCCTGACCCTTGACGACTTTTTGTGGAACGAACACCATGTTGTATGGTGTTAGCAGGATCGCCCACGCAGCTAGCCGGGAATTTAATGACCCTGGCTTTGTCATGAGAACTCTGAGTGGATTGACTCGGAAGATGACATGAATCGTCTGGCCCGAGACATAATAGCGAGTCTTCTGGATGACAAATACCAACGCCAAGTACTCCTTTTCAATGGGGTTGTACCGGTGTTCGACCCCGATCAGTGTTCTACTGAGGTAGTAGATAGCTTGCTCATAGCCTGTATCGCTGTTCTGAGCCAGCAGAGCGCCGAGGGAATGATCCATGGCACGGACGTAGAGGAGAAATGGTTTATCGGCGACGGGTGCCACCAGGACTGGTGGGCTCGTCAAGTAAGCCTTGATGTCATCAAAAGCTTTTTGGCATTCTTGTGTCCAGACGTAAGAGACTCCTTTCTTCATGAGCTGAGTGAAGGGTTGACACTTTCCGGAGAGGTTTGCTATGAACCTCCGAATATATGCCAGACGTCCCTGCAGGCCTCAAAGTTCTCGGAGGTTCTTCGGAGGATCCATGTCCAGGATGGCTTTGGTCTTCTCGGGGTCGACATGAATGCCTTTCGCCGTGATAATGAAGCCCAAGAACTTTCTGCTAGAAAATCCTAAGAAGGATTTAGCGGGGTTCATCTTGAGTTGATGCGCCTACATGAGATCGAAGACTGTCTTTAGGTCTTGTAGGTGATCTCCTTTGAGACGGCTCTTGACTGTGATGTCATCAACATAGCATTCGACTGTCTTGCGAAGATGCTGACGGAAAATGGTGCTCATAGCTCGTTGGTATGTGGCACCAGCGTTCTTCAAGCCGAAGGGCATCACTGTGTAGCAAAAAATGCCATTTGGAGTCCTGAATGACGTATGTTTTGCGTTATAGGGGAACATCTTGATCTGGTTATAGCCCGAATACCCGTCCATGAAAGACATGCGTTCGAAGCCACATGTGTTGTCGATCATCACGTCGGTGATTCGAAGCAGGAATTCGTCCTTCGGGCAAGCGGAGTTGAGATCCCTGAAGTCGATACAGACTCGTATCTTCCCATTCTTCTTGGTGACAGGGACAACGTTGGCCACCCAATCCGGGTGTTGTTCTTCACGGATGAAGCCGTTGGTCAAAAGTTTGTCCACCTCCTGATCGATGGCGTTCATGATGTCAGGACGAAAGCGTCGCTGTTGTTGTTTGATAGGCTTGGCATTAGGTAAGATGTTAAGCCTATGCATCGCGATCTGGGGATCAAGTCCTGACATATCTTCGTAGCTCCAAGCGAAGACATCGATATACTCTTTAGCCAGTTGGATTAAAGATTCTCGATCTTCTCCTTCTAGGCTTTTGCTGATGAAGATGGGTTTGGAAGAAGATCCATCCCCATGGTCGATCGACTCGACTTCGTCTTCGGTAGGGGGTTCGCGTAATTCAAAACGAGACTCCCACTGTTCTCCCATGCGTTGAGCCCATGGTTCTTCTTCGAAGAATCCTGGCGTTTGGTTTTCGCCTTCATCTTTTTGAAGGTGTGCAGATCTCATGTTGGCTGATAGCACTCTCTTGAAGACTGAGCCGATACTGGTATCGGAATCCCAGGTTGATGCTTCGGATGAGTGAGGATGTTCTGCTTCTTCTGCCTCCGAACTCTCTGGAGTTGACGGCAGCGTGACATAGCCCACCCCCCGTCGAGTTCGATTATAGTAGTCCTGCGGCTTTCCTTTAGGTGTTGGAAGCCGAAGAGGAAGACGTCGACCCTTGTCGTAGTTCAGGCCTTTGTTGCTTTTTTAGGTCGTAACCCATCTTTTGGATGAGGTACTTTGCCTTGTCCATGTACCGATAGACTTGTATTCTGCCGGTATCTGGTTCTGGCTCGAGTGGCGGGAGGTCTTGATGACGCTCAACTTTGTCGAAGATGATGGATTCTTCGTCTCGACTCCGCGGCGGGACTACAAAATAGACCCCTTGGGACGGGACTACTCGATTTACATGATGGGCGATCGTTATTTGTGTTTGCAACGACCGTAGAGCGTTATCTAATGTATACATGGCATTCCAATGTGGAAGACTAGAATAATTAAAAGACACTCTATTATTGATAAAACACGAGATTTTATCCCGCGGGATTACATTGTCCAGAGAGGGTGCATCTACATCAGCAGAGATATATTCTCCTAGCTCTTCATCTGTGAGTACCGGGATTGGATCGGGAGAGTCCACCACAGCTTTGATCCTGGGGTCCGAGAGGGCTATGTGGGCCTTCTTCGGCAGCTTGGAAGATGGTTGCGGCGGCTTGCCCTTAAGATGCACCTTCAGAGGTGCCTCAACTGCGCCTTCGGTGATGGGTGCCTTCCCCTGTAGTTTTACCACGAGGGGAGCCGATGTTTGAGGCGGCTTTCCCTTGAGTCGTATCTTCAGGGGAGCTTCAGGAGTAGTTGGTGCTTTCCCGGGTAGCTTGATGTTCATGGGAGGCAACTTCTGAGGCGGTTTGCCTTTGAGTCGGATCTTCAAAGGAGCGTCGGGAGTCATCTCCGGCTCCATGTCCGGCTCTGCTGCCGTTTCTGCTTCATCGTCAGCATCATTGGCTTCCTCCTCGTCAGGTGACTTGTACAAGGAGGAATCAGTGAAGTAGGCTTCAACCCCTTTGAAAGGGTCAATGTCCGCGAACTCCGTCCGGATGATGTCATTGGTGGACACGTACTTCATATATTGGTGGAACGTAGATGGAACCACCGTGTACTCATGCAGCCATGGACGACCCAACATGAGGTTGTAGTTGACGTCGGCGTTCACGACATAACAAGTCACCTCAGTTCTGAGGTTACCGATATGGCACTTTAGTCATATCTTGCCCAGTGGCTCTCTTTTGCTAGCGTTGAAGCCACTGATTGTTGTGTTGGATGGCGCCAGTCGGGACATTAGGATCCCCAGTGTTGAGAGCAGCGTCTTCAGAATAATGCTGAGGGAAGATCCCGGATCGATCTGAATCCGCTTCACCTTGACAGAACCGATATACCCTGTATAATACAGCGGCCTATTGTGTCGGTTGTGCTTGAGCAACATGTCTTGTTGGGTGAAGGTTATGTTGGGGATAACCTCATCCGCACATTGACAGTGCGCACATGTAGTTGGGAGATCTTCAGGCTGCTTGACCTGACTAATGAAGGACTCAGCATCCTTCAGGGCTTCGCAGAGAGCTTCGCGAGTGTCTTTGGAATGACGAAGGAGCTCAAACAGAGAAAGACGGGCAGGAGTACTAGCAAGTTGTGCCAGTATATCGAAGTTGTGGGGCTTGGCTAGCCCCGAAGCATTCTCTTTTCGCAGAGGCCTGTCGAAACGAGCCTCTACATTCTTTTTCTTATTAGCTGCTGGAGGCTTGGACGGACCCCCTTCTTCGGTAGCAGGGACGGTGCAAGGAGGCACCACCTCGACGGCAGCTTCGTCGGGTTGGGCGTTCTGTTGTGAACACGTTTGTACAGGAAGTGCCTCTTCCGCAGAGGAAGAGACCATACGGCAAGACTTGATCTTCCTGCCTTTGGTTCTGGAGGCAGAGCGTACCTCTGGTTGAGTAACCTCAGAAATAAGATCAGGGTGAACCCATAAGATCTCCCCCCGAGATGTGGTGAGTGGGATGAGTCCACTCACGTTGTCACGAGTAGGTGGTAAGTTAACCACCTCCATTGTCGCCTTAGGGATGGGGACGACACCATCTTGTGTTGTAGTTGGCGGCAAGGTGCCGAACTGGAGTGACACCACGTTGGCCGAAACCGTCTTCTCCTCGTAGTCGACAGAGATAACATCCGCATTGATCATGTGCTGGATGTAGTTTTTGAGGACGTAGCAGTCCTTGGTTGGATGTCCGACAAACCGATGGTAGTGACAGTACCTCAGATTGTCCACTTTCCCAACCTCGTCCGGACGTTTCGGGTCCGGCAACTTGATCTTGTCACCCTGCTTCAGTATCTCGAAGAGTTGCAGGGTGTCTTCAACGTTGAAAGAGTACACCTCCTTTGGCCTTGGTGCAAGTGGAGGCTTCTGAGTAGGTGCTGATGCACCTTTTGAGGCATTGACAGTCAATGCCTGTTTTCCCTTCGTCTCTCGTCCGGGGTTGTTGGCCGCAGGCCGCTTCCCCTTTTTCTCAAAGACAGGAAAACTAAATCCCAGAAGGCGAGCGTTGGATGCCTTCTTTTCTGCTGCTTCAGCTTCGATGATCAAGGAACTCCAGTCGGGAGAAGGAGTAGAATTGAGCCAGAGTTTGACTGCGGGCAGCATGTTCATGCTGCAGGAGGAGAGGAGTGCATGTTCTGGCATGCCCGGGGGCAGTCTGAAGCAGGCATGTCGGTAGCGTTCGATGAATACTCGAACTGTTTTCTTCTCCTTCTGGCGTATCTCTATGAGAGACGCCATTGTCATGTCCTTCCCGCCGTCATAGAAACGTCCAAGGAAAAGGTGCGTCAAATCGTCGAAGGAAGATATGGAATTGTCGGGGAGGCTGCAGTACCAGTCGTACGCCACTCCTTTCAGTGCGCCGATAAATATGCTGGTGAGTAGTGCGTCCTCCTTCGGCAGATGTCCCGTTTGGGACTTGAAGTACGTCAAATAGCGACGTGGAGAGTCCTTCCCGTCGTATGGCGTCAATGTTTGTGGTTTATATTTGGGAGGATAAACCACTTTATTCCATTCGAGGGGATAAGGTTGGGGGATGCCCATCTTTTGGCGCTCCTCTTGTCTATTCTTGGACTCAAAGCGTTCGCGCAGGTCCCTGCACTACAACAAAAATGTGTTTTAACGACACTCGAAAAGTGTCGTTAATGACTTTCCATGGCACTTTTTTGGTGTTGTCTAGAGGGGGTGTCATAGAAAGTTTTTTAGTTTCAACGACACTCGATTAGTGTCATGTAATAACTTTATGACGACATTTTCTGAATGTCATGTAAAGCTTATTCCACGGCACTTTACCGATGTCATGTTAACATGCTTCAATGTCAGTTCATAAGTGTCGTCAAACTTACGACACTTTGTAAATGTCATTTATAAATATTCTATAACATTTAATAAATGTCATGGATACTTTTCACGACACTTTTTTTAAATGCCTTCCAAGCATATATATATATATATATATATATATATATATATATATATATATATATATATATATATATATATATATATATATATATATATATATATATTTTAATTTTTTTAATATATATATATATATATATATATATATATATATATAAAAAAATATATATATATATATATATATATATATATATATATATATATATATATATATATATATATATAAAAATATATATATATATATATATATATATATATATATATATATATATATATATATATATATATATATATATATATATATATATATATATAAACCAAAACCATCTTCAACAAAAATAAAACTTTAATGTGCAAAAAGTAATATATTAAACAAGTTCCAACCCATACAATATCAATAAAAAAGTTACAAGAATATAGTATTCAACTTGTTTAAGAGTAACAAAGTCTACTACATAATATACAAGTCCTAGTACTACTTCTTAGCGTCAACCTTTTCCGAGCATCAAACTCGAACCTTCTCCTTTCTTTATTATTTCAAATTTTGCAAAGTCTGTCTTCGACTCTACCATTACTTGACCTGCTTTATCCCCATTCGGTGTCCTGCAAAATGAAGGCAAAAGTATTAAAATTAAGATAATAGATCCTAAACATACAGAACCATTATTGGTGATTTCTTTAGTCTTCCCAATAAATCTGCTACTTGTAAGAAAAGAAGAGAAGAAGACACAACATACAAAAAAATAGTTCGAAAAAATGAGGAACATAATTATGAACTGAACAATTAAAGAATCAATCAAAATTCAACTAGGATCAGCTCTCAAAAATCCCACAAGCAATCCTAAAAGACTATCAGGCTCTCAAAGTAAAAAAAAAAGGCACCACGTAATGTATATGAAAAGACGGATTTCATTAACCTTCCAATACAGACAATCATTAACCAAAATCCGTCTCAACTTTTTGGCCATTTTATTGCCACCTACAAACAATAGCACCAATATACTCGTCAAAAGAACATGTCATATTTCTTTTTCTATGAAATGTAATATTTATAAATGTGATACATAAGGTGAAAACAAAATGGCTACAAATGACACATCTTACCTTGTAACCATGTGGAGGAGAATTGAGAAATTGCAACGCCTCTCAAGTTAAGGGTTACTTCCTCTCGTAGTGCTCCATCAATTTCAGAACTTGGAAACTGTTTACCAAAAGAAGTTTGATCAATACAGAATGTTGATGACGTATGTCAAACACTAGATATAGTTGTCAAGTAGTAAGTGGCAGTAAAGAAAAGAGTCCAGAACTTGGAAACCTGTTTAGTAAAAGAAATTTGATCAATCAATACAGAATATTGATGACGTATGCCAAACACTAGATATAGTTGTCAACTAGTATGAGGCAAGAAAGTGAACTCATGAGACATAACAAGGGGAAAGAGGTCAGGAGAGTAAAAACTTCATACCTTCCATAAAAATAGTGCAATATGAAACTACATTATATCAAGAAAAATAAAATATAACTGTAGATGTGAAATGTAAGAGTGTGGCAAAGAGCTGGCCTGATATATTACGAGCCATGTAAAAAAAAGAGCTGGCTTGATATATTACGAGCCATGTAAACATACAAACAGTCATAACCCGACAACAATAGCAACAAAGGCATGGCACTCATTCCATATTATCATGGCATACTCTTCCCTTCACTGCAAAACTACACATCATGAGCTCATATGAGAAAAGCTTTCGATATCATGTGAAAACTAAAGCAAACTGCAAGAATAGTTAAGTGTAGAAGGGGGTAGCTAAAACTGGACTTAATATAAAGAAAATGCACAACCAAGCTATAAAAAGAACTTTAAGACTATCGGTTGCTGGAATTATCATAATCAACAAAATATACAACTTAGGCCCATATGGCATCATCATCCTTCCAATAAAAAGGAACTGTAAAAACTCCTCTAAACTAAAAAAAATATTATAACATGATGACCAAATTTAACAAATAGCGGCTATGGCAAGGCTCCAAACCTGATCAAATTTCTAGATGGATCAATAATCAAAAATCCATAATTACAGATCATCTTAACTAGAAATATTCTCTTTATTTCTTTCCTAACATTCAGATATCTAAAGTTCGTTCAATTGGACTTACATATGCCAACATTTTGATGGACTTGTTTCTCCTCAATGTAAGAGTTTTAAAGGGAATGGTTGGTCTTTTCTTCTTTCTTTGGGCGTCATTTTAGTCCAGAGAAGCTAATTGCTTGGATTTTTTTTAGAAGTATCTTAAATAGTTTTATTTGAGCGTATCAATTGAAGTTACCTACAATTTACTTGCCTGGAAACAGTAGACACGTTATTCCTATTTTCGAATAGTATATCATAAATTTGTGTCAAAAAAGTTGTACAACCTATCAGATGTACATTTGAGGGTTGCATTATCTCACCCCTTGACTTGAGGTAATTGGGAAAAATATTTGTGATGGTCATATTACAAATTTTTGGCTTATAAAGCACAGAGGTACTCGAGGTTCACACCTTACACCTCATTGTACACCATCCATAGCAGGCATGTGATTTGATCAATTATATATGAACTTTAATGAAAGAAATTAACGGTGCTTCTATAATGATATGGTTTCTTTAGTACTCAAAACAAAATTTGGGTCTCGGCTGATACTCCACCCTTATTGGTATTCCTCCCGCATACTCTTTGTTGAAAGAGCTCTCGTTCCAGCAATAAGAAATAAGAATAGTAGGACGAGAGCAAATATTAATTGCAACATACTATGAATAATACCAATACATTTAATAATTGGAACAAAGCATGCACTTGAAAACAGAGAAATAGTTGTTTAAAACCTGATGTGCTTTTTTTCAGGAGACTAAACTTTACACAATTACTACCATGAGTAGAGAAAATGTAGCAAACTGTCTAGTAACAACTAATTGTCTGCCAAAATATTGAACCAATGTCCTTTTTCTAGTTTCTACAACTTATGTCTTCCCATAAATGTGGCTAAAACTGAAGCCATTGGAAGTTCTATGCATTAAAATATTGGATTGATGATTTCTCTGTACACGAATCCTTCCACTTCATGAGTCGCTAGTCTTTGCTACTGAACCTCTGATTCTTGTCGTTGTTATAGGATTGCTTCACACACTACAACAAAAAAGTTGAACTACAGAGAAAATATAACCACTCCCACGTTGGTGTCATATGGTACCCGTGGCACAAATATCGTTAAACCAATATACTCCCATTGCACTAATTCACTGATAACATCACTGGGCACTTTTGTAACTACATATGCCCCAACAAAACACAATCACTGAGACATTATTTCATATCACTACAGAAAGTTGGGATTTTAGCAGGGAAATTATTTACAAGGGACCTTCAAGATTAGATATCTTACCTCAAACTCAAAGACAAGCACTGACACTGTAAATTTACAAGAGAACAACAGGCCTTTGATGGATCATTGAAACGGTTTACTAGCTTTTGCCTTTTACCAATGGATGTGGTTCAATCAAGCCTTACGTATGGGTACCTTCTCTCAAGACAAAGTTAAGCAAAAAGGTCCAAGGTCTGATACAACTGAAAATAAGATTAATTATCCTGACAGATTAAACTAGTATAGTAAGTCTATCTTTTATCAAGAACAAAAGGACGACCATGTAATAGAAACACAGATTCCTCAGTAGAAACATAATTGTGAAGACAAAACATCGAGTTATCTAATACTAAAATTCCTATAATAATCATGACTTCTTCAGGATTAACTAGTACAATGGTACACATACAAGCTTTTATCAGTGTCCAACGCTTCCATCAGCATTGTTTAAGTTAGAATTCATTGGGAGAACCATATAGAAGATAGTCCATATAATCTGGGAGAAGCTTGTCAAACTGATGCTCATAACTGTATGCAAAATGTTTACAAGCATAGGTACACTTTTGGTGCATTGAGAATCCTGTTATGAGTTTCAATACAAAGGTGCATTTATGAAGGTAGCATATAGACATTAAGGGTTAGCTCTGTCAGAATTTTGATTTCATATAAATATACAAGTATGGATTCTTGTAACAACATGAATGATGTATATATAGGGCTTATTCTTCTATACAAGGAAAAGAACTTCAAAAAAGTTTAGAGGTACTATGATGCTTAATTGTTCACAAGCCATAACAGGGCAACAATCATTTAGTCCTGAATATTTGACTCTCTAACAAATACTGGTCAAACCCTCATTCTACCTTCTTATTTGTTAATCTCTTCATTTCTTTTAGATATAATCTTAGAAGTAGTTCAAAAATATCAAATTGTAGGAAAAAGGTTTGTCAAGCGAACCCGTTTCTTCAATAGGTTAGAAGGTGAAACTTTTCAAGTCTCACACTAAATCAACTTAGGACCGCATTACTAGTCCTTAGTGGCCTAAAACCCACATATTAGCAATCACAAGTTTATATAGTGAATAATAACGAACAAATTTAGACCCATGGACCATGGTGATAAGGTACTTCAATTTCTCTAATCATTGGTGCAAGGGAATGAATACACATGATTCTGACTCAATGTTACACAATGGATAAAAAAGTTGAGTAAGTCAAGATCTAAAAAAGGAAGAATCTTGGTTCACAATTTGCATTTTTATTAGGACGAGGAGATCAAGATGAACAGAATGACCATAAAACATGAAGGGATTATCGTCTTGGAAGCAGAGTAAGTGCTGTATATTATGGTGGCAGTGGGATCATGGAAGAGAGAATAACATGTTTTCCTAGATAAATGTGGAAAAGTTCTTAATATGGGAAGAACACTACTATGTTAGTAGATTAAGAAATGCACTTTGAAAATCCTAATTACAAGATGATCAGGTTTCTTACAATGATTTTTATATAAATATAGACAAAATTCTAAGTCATATTTAACTTTTTTCTTGGTGCTTAACTGGTGTCCATACTCACCCAAGTGATGTACATACCTATAGGAAAGGTGTTGATGCATGCTATAATATAATTAAAGATCAAAGGTAACCATGCAATCCTTTTTGGTAAAGAAGACATTTTATTGAAGTTGGTAATTAAGCATGAAATTACTAGTTTAGACTCAACTCTTTATCTACTTTTAGTGATAAAAGTTTTTCATCTTCTAAGTTCTAAGATATATGGAAACATATGTCTAATTTATAGCAAGGAGCTTTATCGTATTTATGTCCTTATAAAAATACCAAGGGAAGAAATTACCAAAAAATTTGTATGAAATACACCTGATTATAATTTGATACAAGAACAATTCGACCATCCATTTTCTGGTGAAGATGAGCCCAGCAGTCAAGCCAAAACATGCATTTTTCCTGAGAATTGTACCCAAATTCCACCACTACCAGCCCAAGATCTAGACCTGCTAGAAAAGCATAAAAATACCTAGTAAGCTAAGTTTTCTTTAACTCAATGGGTCTAAGTGAAGAATGAAAATTACCTTCCAGAGAACAGCTCTGGAAGGAAAAAATGCAAACAATCTTCAAACAATGTTGTTATTCCTGAACTTGCGCTTTTGGTTATGTCGTAGATGAGGTGCAATGAACAGAAACTAATAGACTTGTAGTCCAATAGCAACGTTTCCTTGTAGAGTATCCAAAGCTAACATTAGGCATTATGAAACAAAACTTATAAAGGGATAAGTTCAGGAAAAAAAGCAAGAGTCTAAACATTATCTTGTAATACACATCACATAGATTCGTCCCAAAAGAAAAACACATCATATAGATGCTAAATTGTGCCATAGGAATTTGATTCTATTTTTCTACATAAAAATAAATGATTTCTCCTACTTTAGGTATTATAATAAAAGTGCATGCGACTCTTTCCGATGCATCTGAAGAACCCCAAATCTTGGAAAAAGGATGTAAAACATGCATCATATCTAGGTGAGTTAGGTTGTAGAGCTTCTATAATCCAAGGTCCAATTGGTACACATTTTATCATGAGTTTGCATCTACAATGATCTGATCTCACTAATGTGAATCTCCAAACATTTTTCAGCTTTTGGTAGGACCAGTGGCCTAGACAGGAATTTGACAATAAAGATCAGGACATAAAGAATACAATTTAAAAGCAATCCTAAATCATATAATGAATTAGAAAATGACCAGATTTGAGTACAAAATATAGAAAATTGGTCATGAAACTAATGTTGACCAACATATTGCGGTCTACTGATACTTCAATTGTTAATATTGTTTATACATAATCAAATATTAGTTAATGCATCCAAACGATCAGTACCATTATAACATAAGAATCGTCAACCTTTTGTTCATATTTCATGGATATAATGGATCGTTAATTTTCTCATTCTAGCCTCTCTAGTCTCTACTCAATATCAATGTTGCATAATAAAAGAAAAAAAACAAGAAATCTATATATTCAGGGGAAACTAAAAATGGAATAGCTTGTCCTAAAAGTCTCAAAAGGTACTTGAATAGTTTAAATTGTTTCATATGTTTTAAGCAAAGCTACAGATGTCCTCCAACATGTCCGACATATCAGCCAACATGTCATTTTCAGCATGAAAACGACACAAGTTGATGAGAAACGTAAAAATTCTAGTTTGGGACTAAATCATTTTGACATATCGGAGAACCATCCAACAACAAGGAGTACAAATTTGTAATCGATAGGATATTGTACTTGAATCTGAATTGGTTCGGCAACAGACTAGTAGCAGTTCTTATTGTGTAAGTGCAAAAATTGCACTTTTCTTCTTTCCCCTTCTCTTGCAATTACAGAGTATCTCCTTTGAGCTACAAAATAAATATCTCCAACCGAAAAATTCAGCAATCTGCTCAAACTCATAATAGAAAATATAAATTATAAATTTGTAACACCATCTTAAATGCTACCAGATTTGAAATATCATTTGGCAAAAGTCAAGCATACATGTCTCATTCTATTGTCAACAAACAAGTAAAAAAAATTAGAACTACTATAAAATGAAGAATAAACAACTCCATTCAAAATATGAGTTTATCTCAGGCAAGCATTCTGAGTTATTTAACACCAACAACAAGATTCTATTTGCTGCAATTGTCCTCAGACTAATCCTCTTAAAAATATGAATTATAATTCTGATGCTTATAAAAATCCCCAATTACCAACAACAGATTCTTTTATATACTGCTATTTTACTCTCTAACCCTATATAGAGAAATTAAGAAAGAAAGAAGGGTAGAGATGAAGGGCCTTGATGGCGATGGTGATGGTGGCATCGACGATAGTCCGTCGTGAATCGCGATATGAAACACATGCCCCTATATTGCCATGAGTAGAGAACCCCAACTGGATGTCCTCTATTGCCGTGAGTTGAGACCCCCAACATGACGCCCTCTATTACAAAGAGAAGGAGGAAGGCGTTGGGGGATGGACTGCCGATGGTGGTGCCATACTTGGAATACGACGCTTGTGCGGCTGTGGGCAAAGGAGGATAGGGTCAAGAAGGTCCTACTACTACTACTGATGAGAATTGGAGGATCCATCTTAAATTCTATCTTGGCTGTAGAAAAGGAGAAAGGAAGGAGAGGGAGACCTCAAAAGTTTTGAAGCAGAAAGAGGGGGAAAAGTTTGTTATCAGCTGCAAATGAGCGCCACTTTTTGGCACAGGTGCTAAAAGTAAATTTTTTGTGGGAAATGAAATTTTAGATAATAATTTAGAAGTGTTGTATTTTGTATATAATTGTTTACAATATTTCAAAAGTGTTGAAAGAACACTATAGATAGATATTTTTATATCACTGCAGAAAGAACGCTATTGTTGATAATAATCTATAACAGTTACACTTGAACGCTATAGAAAAACTGCTATTGTAGGCCATATTTATTGTAGTGAAGAGCAAAGAATCTTGAGAAGACTTTGTTTTTGAATATACACCAGATACACATATCTTGGCCGAATCTTCAGTTATCTTGGCTGCATCTACGAACTGAAGATGCATATGTACACGAACTATAATTGTATTTGATACCTATCCCAACTTCTTTCTAGCTACAAGAACTACAACTCGTGATAAATCTCCATCATCGTCAGCAATAAGGGCCTCCAGTTCAGGTCGAAATATCTCAAAATATTGCATATCCTCCATATATAGCAGATCCTCAATAAACATTTTGTCGAACACCTTGTGCGTATCCTCCACATAACAGCAGCAGACCTGCCACCTATTCCAAATCTGTCACCCGGATACTACTTTTCGATGGGGAATAGGATTTCAACTTACTCGGCTGCTAAGCCTCCGTGTAGATTCGAACAAGAACTAAAATCCCCAATTATAGAAACAATCGAAGAATCGAAAAGAAAACCGAAGAGGAAGAGGTCGAGAAATTTACCATGCCCAAGTAGAGCACTTAGAGACCAAGTTATCATCGGCAATGACGAACTCGGTCCAGGGGCCGGTGATCCTCTCCACTGTCCCTTCGAATGCCTCGTGAAAGCCTGTGAGATGGAACCACTCTTCTTGAGAACCATTCTCCTTTTCTTTCTCTCTTCCACCACCACCACCTTGGATGTGATCCCTATTGGTGCCTACAGTGAGGCTGCTATCGGCAAGGCCTATCCCAACTGCGATGCCATCTCCTGTGACCAATTTTATGTTTTATAGACAAAAAACCCTCTTAATTAGTACTTTAGAGAGAGAGAGAGAGAGAGAGAGAGAGGGAGGGAGGGGAGGGGGGAGAGAGGCAAACCTTAATTAGTTCTTCAATCTGGAAATATCCACGATAGTGAATCGCAAACCCAACCTTATACTTGTTGCAACCATGAAAATTAGGTTAGAGACAGAGCAAGGAAGAGAGAGAGAGAGGGAGGAGAAAAGAGTGAGTGAGAGGGAGAGAGTACTCGTGTATAATAAAGGAAATATAGGAAAAGGCGCCCAAATGAAAATAAACAGCGGGAGACTAATTTTTTAGATGGTACTAGATATGTGTTGTTTATTGTCATTTAATATTAGATGACATTCTAAAAGTGTTGTTAGATATATGGTTACGACACTTTTTAAAAAGTGCCATAAATGATGATAAATAGTATAATACAATGACATGTTTTAGCCAAGTGTCATAATAATAATAAATTAATGACACTTATTTAATAAGTATCGTCAAAAAAGTGTCGTTATACATCATTTTTGTTGTAGTGCTGATCATCTCGACCACGTCTTCCGTGGAGCTGGGAGTCGGAGAAGGTGGTACCACCTGGAGTTGAGCATTTGAGGGCTCTGACGTCCGAGGGGCTTCGCGACGATCCGTATCCAAGGATACCCGTAGAGGGGGTACACTTGACTCTCCATTGGCCCCTGGGTCGGGACCGGTAGAAGGTGTCCTGGCCAAAGCTGACCGTATCTCAAACTCTGCTTGAGTCAGTGTTTGCATGGAGGCAGAGAGGGTTTTGAGTCCTCCCTCTAGGGTATCCATGCGCTGGACGAGGTCTGGTGGCGACGCATCAGACTCGGTATCATCTCCAGCCATGTAGACTATCATGACACGGCTGGAGTCGGATGGCTCAGTTGAGGCTTCGCTTTCAGCCTCACTCTCCTGTAGAGGAGTTGTTGTTCCCGGAGCTTCGTCTTGGCTACCCCCAGCTATGTTCCTGAGGACTTCTTCGTCTTCGAGACTCGGATCCGCAGGGGCTAGACTACCCCCCGCTAAGTTTTAGAGGACGCCTTCTTCTTCGGAAGAAGTATCCGTAAGGGCCTGATTACCCCCAATCATGTCTTGAAGGACTTCTTCATCTTCGAGATGCAGGTCCACAGGGGCTAGACGACCCCCAGCTATGTCGGGGAGGCTGACTTCATCCTGAGGATGAAGATCCACCCCAGCTATGCTTTGGAGGACACCCTCATTTTCGAAAGGAGGATCAACAAGGGCTTGACTACCCCCAGCTTCCTCCAAGATCTTCTTCCTCCCCCGAGTGCCTTCGAACACTCCGGAGGACGAGACGGTTGTCTTGGTTTTCCTCGGCTGGCTCTTGGACGAGGAATTGCCAGTCGTCTTTCGGACTGACGAGGAGTTGGAGATTACATTGTATGAAGCAACCTTTGGCTCTTCTTTTGTTGACACCTTCCTGAGGCGACGTCGGAGGGGTGTCGATAATTGCAGCCGCTGGAACACCGACTGTCTTGGTAGGACTACTGCCTTACAACATCAGTTGATGGTGACTACAGCACAAGTGTACCCTGTGAGGGGCGCATCATGCTCGTCAGTTGACTCTCCTGATCGGCGCTTTTGAGTGATCACGTTACGCAGATCGTTGAAGGAAAGTGCCACCTTCGCACCCCCTTCAGACGCATAGCAAGGCCAAGCGCCGGGGTGGTCAAGTGAATGCTGTGTCCCCTGATCCAACACCAAACAGGTGCTCAGATCAGTAGTGGGGGAACAACATTTGAAGTGACTTGAACGGACCTCAGACGCACAACCAGAGGAGGTGCGGGAGTTCAAGATCACTGGGTTTGCCTTGCTCGACTTGGTTGCGAACGCAACAGATGCGCCCAAGTGAGACACGGACTTTGAAGGTCGGCTCGTTTCTAGCGCAGAAGCACCTGAGTCGACCTTATACAGCTTACCATCAGCAGCACGCATGATTGTGAGCGCATGCTTCTGGCTTGCTGCTGGCATAGCATATTTGGGATGTATGGCCCGTGCTGCCTTAGACTTCTTCGTACCAGGCCGCTGGGGCGCGTAGTACTCAGAATCCAAATTCTCCTTGCCACTACAGCGCGTGAGTCTGTCAAAGACAGAGACCTTCCGTGGCACGTCGGAGGTGATGCGCGAGGCATTAGCTGTGCCCCTGCTCCGTCGACGCATCTTCCTCGCCTGAGAGGGAGATGGCAGGGGAATATGGTCCGCCGTACATTTCCCCGAGAGATGCGCTGCACCGGTGGGCGCATCTTAGTTGCTGAGGACGTCAGCATGAAGGAAAGGCTGGATCGGCGCATCCTCTTCGGTGGTGGTACCAGAGGCATCGACCTTGCATACCCAGATTTGGCGAGTCTTCTTCGGCTTCGGCAGCCGCTTCAAAGGGCTCGTACTGCCTTCAGAGATGAACTCCTCATACGCCTGTTGATTGAGGCGTACGACCAGTTTCTTGTGGGAGGAGCCCACCTTCACGTCGTCGGATTGGGACACAGCTTTCTCAGTGAAGGAGAAAGAGGTCTCCAGCAGAGTTGCCAGCTTGTTTGTCCTTAAAATCTTTTGATGGAAATTTTAATACAAACAGAACAGTGTTACAATATATGACTTAGACGTAGTCCTAGGAGTACACTTTTGTTTATCTGGGTCTCTTATGCCGATGGAGCGAGTGGTAATGCGTTGACTCCGTTGACGATCTGACGACGGTTCTCGGTTTTTTGAAGATCTGGATTGCTCTGGGTGCTGGAGCTTGCGGAGAGAAAGAAGACGTTGAGTGTCTGTATCTGCCTCGGTGGTTGTGTGACATCTCTGTCGGTATATATATGTTCGTCTCTGTGTGTGTAAGAAGGAAATGATCCCTCTATTTATAGTCTACAGGCTGGCTGCTCATGTGCGCATATGTAGGATGCACCTGGATTCGGGGACGCCACGTGGTGATTGCTGATGGAGGCGCATAGACGATGCGCCCTGATTGAGGAGTTGAATTCTTTTTGCTGCTGTTGTGGGCTGGCACGTAGCAGGGGGAGAATCTTTCTATTGCTGAGATCTTGGGTGAATCGAGTTAAAGGACACGTGTCATCGGCCCATGGCTCGGAGATCTCGGATTTGGTAGGGAATGATCTGGTAGGATGTGCCTGGGATTGGGCGCATAAGGAGACTTTGGCTCGTAACCTTTGGGAGTCACGAACAATTTGGGGCGCATGGCTTTTGAGGCACACGCGAGGCTTCAGTAGTGACTTTACTTCTGTCATTAGGGATCAGAGAAAAGTCTGAGGTGCATGGCTTTTGAGGCGCATGCAGAACTTTGGGCGCATGGCTGTGGAGGCGCATGCGAGATGGTTGGGCGGCCACGTGACTTGTAACCGCCGGAGGAGAGTAATGATGATGCTGACGTCGGCGACGCTTCGTTTTTTGAAAAAGCTGTCAACTGCAGTCTTCGGGGGACGTGCTGCCAACTCTGTTAGACTTCAGCATTTAATATTCTTTGACAGGTGATAGGTTATTGAGTGGGCGCATCAATCAGCATTCCACTGGGCACATGGGGCTGCATGGGGGTGCATGCTTGTGAAGCGCTCGGTGCTGAGGGGCGCGTCTGTGTGATGCACGGTCGGTCCGGCACATCCGCTCTGCTTGACACGTCTTTTGGTACGACTGTTACGTTCTTCGAGTGCTTTAAATAGCCGTTTTTGACTTGGCTGAATTCGAAGCGTCAGGTTCATCTATTTAATGCAAATTCATTGCACGAGATTCGGAGAGCCATCCACTTGGCACTTGGGTTTGATTTACCAGGCCTATAAATAGTGGCATGGAGAGAGTTTGCTTCTCGTTCTCTCACGTCCTCCCGAAGTGAACTTGTTTACTCGAGTGCATTCTGTTGATGAGATGCTCCCGAAGGTGAAGATGTGACGCATTGTCTTCATTGATGCACTTAAAGGTGACTGTTACATCCAAAAGTCGGAGTCGAGGGCTTCCGAGGCAGGCGGAAGGTGCCTGTTGCATCCAAAGATCGGGATGCTCGAGCCTCGTCTCTGTTATGTGGAAAGCGCCGCAGATCGGAATTGCGGTGCTGCGGCTTTGGGGGCTCTTTCTTCTGTCAGAGTGGGTGTTGCCCATTCTGGTTGTGCTGAAAGCTGCTCCTTTAGCCGTGGTTTCGATTACAGTCTTCCTTGGTCATTGGAGGCTCTTTCGAAGCCTCCCCTGGCCACAGGTTGACTTGCGGTGCTCTTCTCTTCCTCGGTTTGGGGAGCTCTTCCTTCAGCTAGAGGGTTGATTGCCACCCTCGTTCTGTTCAATAAATGCTTCATTAGTCAAAGCATTTAGACGGCGGTGAGCCTGGCTGGAAGGGTGGCACATAACTGAGCTGCTGAAGGGATGCACATAACTGAGGATGCACATAACTGAGCTGCTAAAGGGATGCACATAACTGAAGATGCTGAAGGGATGCGCTCAGCTGGGAGCGCATGGTGGGATGCGCCTCACTGAGAGCACATTATAAGATGCGCCTGTTCTAGAGCGCATAATGATGCTGCGCCTGGCTGTAGACTTAGGGTCTTTTCTTTTTGTAGAAGTTCTCTTTTGTACAGCCCTTTTTAAGACATGTAATAGACTTTTATATGAAATAAAAATATTCTTTTAATGTCTATATTCTTGTTTTGCTGTGTCAAAGTACTTTGTCTGAACTTTCTGGCGCATGTAGTGTTTGGCGCATAGGATTTCTGATCGTGAAATTCTATGCTTCTACAGCACCGAACTTGTTTGCCATTAAAATTGTTTAATTGAAAACTTTAATACAAACAGAACAGTGTTACAAAGTAGGACTTAGACGTAGTCCTAGGAGTACACTTTTGTTTAAGCTGGGTCCTTAGTGCCAATGGAGCGAGTGGTAATGCATTGCCTCCGTTGACCGGCTGACGACGGTTATCGGTTCTCTGAAGGCGTGGATTGCTCTGGGTGCTGGAGCTTGCTGAGAGGAGGAAGACGTTGAGTGTCTGTATCTGCCTCTCTTGTATGTTTTTTGTGGATTCTCTGTGTTGTCGGTATGTGAGAAGGAGATGATCCCTCTATTTATAGTTTTGCAGGCTGGCTGCTCATGCGCGCATGTAGGATGCGCCGGTGTGTGGGGACGCTACGTGGAAGTTGCTGATGGGGGCACACGGATGGTGCGCCCTGATTGGGAGGTTGAACTCTTCATACTGCTGTTGTGAGCCGACACGTAGCAGAGAAGAAGATCTTTCTGTTGCTGAAATCTTGTACGAGTTGAGTCAAAGGGCACGTGTCATCGACCCATGGCTCAAAGATCTCGGATTTGGGGGGGGGGGCAGTGATCCGGTGAGCTGCGCCTTGGATCTGGGCGCAGGAGGAGACTGCGGCTCATAACCTTTAGGAGTTATCAACCATTTAGGGCGCATGGCTTTTGAGGCGCATGCAGGTGACCTTCCTTCTGTCTTTCGGGATCAGAGATCAGTCTGGGGCGCATGGCTTTTGAAGTGCATGCAAAGCTTCAACTGGAGACTCTTCTTCTGTCTTTAGGGATCAGTGAAGGGTCTGAGGCGTATGGCTTTTGAGGCGCATGCTGGTTTGGACGTATGGCCGTAGAGGCGCATGCGGATGGCCACGTGGCAGTAGCCGTCGGAGTCATAATGATGCTGACGTTGCCGACGCTTCGTTCTCTAAAAAAGCTGTCAACTGTTCAGACTTTGGGAAGCATGCTGCCAACTCTGGTGTCAGTTCAGCATTTAATGTTTGTGATGTTCGATGGACAGCTGAGTTGGCACATTGGTTGGTATTCCACTCGGCATGGAGATGTGAGGGGGGGCGCATCCTCTGTGATGTACCGGGTACTGTAGGGCGCGTCTGTGTGATGCGCCTGATGCAGGAGGGCGCGTCCGTGTGATGCGCCGTTTGGCTGGCGCATCCGACATGTCCTTTAATGATGCGGCTGTCTCGCTCCTCGAGTGCTATAAATAGCCGTTTGGCTGAATTCGAGGCGTCCGGTTCATCCATTTAATGCAAATTCATTGCACAGAATTTGGAGAGCCATCCACTTGGCGCGTGGGTTTGATTTGCCTGGCCTATAAATAGTGGCATGGAGAGAAGGTTTGCTCCTCATTCCCTCACGTACTTCCAACATGAACTTGGATATGTGGGTGCATTCTGTTGACGAAGTGCTCCCGAGGGTGAAGATGAGATGTCGTGTTGTCTTCGATGCACTTGAAGGTGACTGTTACATCCAAAAGACGGAGTCGAGGGCTTCTGAGGCAGGCGAAAGGTGCCTGTTGCATCCAAAGATAAGGATGTTCGGGCCTCGTCTCCGTTATTCCGGAAGAGCCGTAGATCGGAATGGCGGTGCTAGGCTCTCTCTTCCTTCAAAGTGGGTGCCGCCCACTTTGATTGTGTTGAAAGCTCCTTGTGCCATGATTTCGATCACGGTCTTCCTTGGTCTTTGGAGGCTTTTTCGAAACCTCCCCTGGCCACAGCATTTGCGGTGCTCTTCTCTCCCTTGGTTCCAGCCAGAGGGTTAAATGCTTTGCTTCGCAAAGCACTTATCAGGCGAGCCTGGCTGGAAGAGCGGCACATAACTGGGCTGCTGAAGGGATGCACATAACTGAGCTGCTGAAGAGATGGTAGGATGCGCCTGGCTGGAGGCGCATGACATCTGCTGCGCCTGGCTGACAGCGCATGGTGACTGCTGCGCCTATCGGAAGGCGCATGGTGGTTGCTGCGCCTATCTGGAAGGCGCATGGTGGTTGCTGGATGTAGATCTAGGATCCTTCCTTTGTAGAAATTCTCCTTTGTACCATCTTTTCTAGACATGTAATAGACTTTTATATATAAAATAAAAAGTCCTTCTTCGAATGTCTATGGCTTATTCGATTAGCTGTCTGAGTTCTGGCGCATATAATGCCTGGCGCATGGGCTTTCTGGTTATGAAATTCCATGCTTCTACAAGACCCCCTTCAAAGTTTTCAAAACTTTTGAATAAGTTTTGGAATACTTTGAATAAGAAGCATGGAGGTCAGGGCGCATGATTTTTGGGCGCATGCTTGTTCGGGCGCATGCTCCTTTCAGTTAATGATGATGACGCCTTGGTAACCCAAAAGATTAATGATGATCTTTTGGTTGTATTTGTTGTTATCTCCTCACGGAACCCGAAGCGACGGCTGAGATTACACGTCATCGGTTCACGCGTGCGACCAAGCCCTATAAATAGGTAAGGGTTGGGGAAAGAGAGAGTTCATCTGCTCTGTGCCTTTGCTTTTTTTAGAGTTTTTTTTCAAAACCCTAACTTTTTCTTCTTTGAGAGAATGGCTCCCAAGACTCCTCGCGGCGGTGCCGGCAAGGGGAAGGATAAAGCGAAGGAGTTCGTTGGTGAGGATGCACCTATCACCCTTGCAACTCCGGCCGACGTTCGTCCTGAGGTGACGGGTGGGTTTATCTCCTTCACATAAGATTTTGGGCCAGACTGTGCCCTAACTCAGATTTGCCGAAGCGTATGGACTTTTGTCCTGATGACACGCCGAGGTTCTACCCCGCCGACGTGCATAGGTTTACACCTTTATCATGCACCGAGGTTTAATGGCTGATGCGTATGGGTTTCGTACCCTGATGATGCGCTGAAGCCTTCGCTGACGCGCATGAGCTCACGCTCTGAATGCGCCGAAGCTCCAATGCTGACGCGCATGGGCTTACGGCCTGATGATGTGCCGAAGCAAGTTGACGCGCATGGACTTACGCCCTGATGATGCGCCGAAGCTCTGATGCTAGCGCGCATGGGCTTACGCCCCGATGATGCGCCGAAGCTATTTGACATTTTTCTTTTTGCCTGACTTCCATCTTTGTTGTATCAGTGTCGATGACGATCCCTTTGTTGAATGAGGTCCTTCTGGACGCTTCTTTCTGTCAGATGGGAGTTGATTTTGACGAGGCGGTGATCAATCCTGCGAAGGATGCTATCTTACAGGACCAACCTCGTGAGAGAATGCTACAAATCCAGACCCAGTTGCCTCTTTTCCTCCAAAGTATGATGGAGAGTGGTAAACTGAAGTCTGCTGAATCCGAAAGTGTAGCTTTCTTAAAACCTGCTTTTCTGTTTGGCGACCGACTAGTCTCTTCCGAAGCGAAGATACTGAGGATTAGAGAAGACTGGTTTTTTTCTGCCAAAGGCATGGTTTTGTACATGCGGCAGGTTGACCGCCAGTTGCCGCTGACAGCTTTTTATCGTCTAGCTTCGAAGAGAAGGATGGGTTGGGAACTTACTCCCTCTCAAGGAGGGGCCTTGGGAGGTACCCTCTCAATTGACGCCTCCTCGAACCAGCGAGATACTTTGACCGCTTCACGGGCCGGTTCTTCTTTCAGTTACCGAGCCTTGCGTCCTGGGAGCATCTACAGTGAGGTCCCAAACGACACGTTTCCCTTCAGTGCCCCAATCTTTGCAAATCGGATACTGACATCAAAGGTGATGTATCCGACAGGTAGCTTCAGAGTCGAAGGCTGGTGTCACTACATCCCGAAGTGGGACGAGTTGACCACTTGGGTGCTTTCAAGGTTCGAGGTTGAGCTTAAAGAGATCGGGCTGACAGCCGCCATTCGGGCCACGCAGGCAGGCGTGGACCTCAATAAGCCTATGTTCCTTGCGCTCTTGGAGCTTTTTAATGCCCAGACTGGTAGCTTCTTTACTCCGGTGGGGGAGTTGGGATTGGCCCTTCACGAGATGTACGAAGTGTCCAAGCTTCCTTGGGGCTCGGAACCGTACGAGGAATATTTTCCATCAAATGAAGAGATCCAAGTTCTGGAGGATAAGGACCCGGAGATGATGGCTGTTTTCAAAGAGGTGACAAGCCATCATTATCTGATGCACCGGAGGGACAAGGGCAAGACCCAGCCTCATGTGACTGCTTGGAGGGACTACGTCTTTAGGCAGGATTTGACGGATCCTTCGAGGATTCGGTTTGTGACTCCGCAGGGATTGAAGCCCGCGGAAGTGAGTTCTGAAATAAGCCGGCTGGACGAAAGGACCCCACACTCTAATGAGGGCGGCAAGGCTACGTACAGCTGTTTCTGGCACTGCGGGCACCGGATGTCATCCAAGGCAGTGTTGACGTCCTACTTGATGATATGGCTCCGAGATTGCGTATTTGCAGGTGGATCCGGTGCCGTCGAGAGGGTACATCGAAATCTCATTTTGCCTGCGGTGAAGTTTTTCCTGTGGACGACCGTTGGCTCTCCTCCCCGCGATGGTGTGCAGCCTGTTGCGCGGTTTGAGGTCCTTTGCCGATGATGTGATCCACGAGAGAGGTAATAATGATAACTTCCCCCGGGCTGAGCTGCCCTTCCATTATCTTATGGGGTGGCTGATCTTGCATCATCCGAACGTGATGAGTCCCGGTCCGAAGGAGGACCATGTCGAAGGAGATGCCTTCATTCGCTGCTTCTATAAGAGGAAGTGGTCTTACACTGGCGTCCCCGTTTGCAGGAGAGTCTTGTCCTACCTTCAGGGGTAGGAGATTGTCAAGGTTGGCCCGATCTTCAAAGATTTCGAGGCCGACCAAGATTTAGTTGACTCTGGCGAAGATGCGGTCACTCTGCCGAAATGGAGTTTTCGTTGGTTGCAGAGTATCCGGCCTTCTCACCTGGTCTACCGCAACCAGAATAGGTGTTATCTGGAACCTTATCTGCCAAGCCGATTTGCTCGTCAGTTTGGCTATACCTAGTTAATGTTGCAGAATCCCAGTAGTAGTTTAGGCTTCATCGGGAGTTTGCTGGATGGAGCCCGGGGCTGGCAATATTATAACGCTGGATGCACTAGCGTTAAGTTCACCACTCCAGTTCACAATCCTCGGCCGCCGATCCTATATCCGGCCGCCAAGCTGTATTGCACTATGACTGCTATGTCTCCTGGTTACGACAGGGAGACTAGTTTCATTATTGGAACCCAGCTGGAGGTGACAGCGAATATGTTGATGGCAGCCCGATCATATCGTCCACCAGAGTTGGCGGGGTATCGGGCTGTTGCTGCAGTACCAGTGGGAGACCCATCTGTCGGGAAAAGGCGTGCTGACACAGAAGCTGGTTCTTCTGTACCGAAAAGGTCGAGACGGGCGCCGACTCCGAAGGTTACGGAAGTGCCACCTATAATGCCAGCAGGATTAATCCCTGTTGAAGTAAGGAATATTTCATAATTCCAATTTTTGTCATTGTGGCGACTTATGCTCTTCTTCTTGTAGGGATTGAAGAAGAAGTCCCTTGTTTCGAAATCGGGCGCTAGTAAACCGAAGGAGGTGGCAGGCTCTTCTGATGAGCGCATTCCTCTGATGCTAATGTCTCCCGTGGAGGAAGGTCCCGAAGATGTTCCTGCGGAGGTTTTAATATCTCCCGATTTCGAGGTCGCAACAACTTCTGGGAGAGCACCGTCTGCCGTGGAGGCCTTGGATGCTGAGGGTCCTGCGGACTCGAGGTATCCTGATGATGAAGTGGACTGGAGTTCGTCGCCTTCCGATGACGTTCCTCCGGTCTTGCAAGAATCTGTTGCAGGGACAGCAGATATGGATGAGATAGAGAAGAGGGTTGAATCCCCTCTTTATCATGATGAGGGGAGGTCGGTTGCATCATTGCCGAGTCCTACCTCGGCTTCAACCGCGGAAGTTGAGGCGGCTACCACTCAGGAGGTAGCGACAGATTCTGTCCCTGTTGAGGGACTCGATGATGAGACCCGTCTGCCTGTCAAGACCGCTGCGACGGGTCAAGAGATAAGTGACAATCTCCCTATTCTGCCAAGGGAGGTGCCAACCGCTGATAGGATGTTGGGGGTAGAAGAGATGGCTGTTGACGTCGGAGGTTCTTCCGGGCTTGAGAAGGGTAAGGGTGTAGAACCCTCTGTTGCTCCTTCTACTTGGGGGACCCTCTCGACGCCTGTGCCGGCTCCTTCTGTTGCTTCGGCTCCTCGGGCTGGAAGTCCAGCCCCTGTTGATGAAGAGCCCATTGATGCCGAGGTTCAAGCCTCGCTGATTGAGATTGGCGGATCTTCTTCCGGTCCACGAACTGTAGTAGCTCCTCCAACTCTCGCGATGACGCCGCAGGTCCTGGCGGATGCAGACGAGTATGTGAAATTTCTCGTCGAGGGGGTGTACAAAATATTGCAGAAGGGTGTATCTGCTGTGATGGATGCCAATGGGAGTTTTACGACGGTAAAAGCTCTGGCAATGCCCTGCATCGAGCTGATTCGTATTCACCAAGGCCACGACCACATGGCCGAAATTTTGGAGGCTTCGGTGATTGAGCTGGATGAGCGGCTCGCGGAACTTCAACGCATCCAGCGAAACGACCTTTCTGTCCTGATAGAGGCAGAAAAGGGGAAGCTGATCGTCGAGATCGAATCTTCACACCAGGCCATCGTGGACGTTTGGGAGCGCGAGGTGGCTGAGACTGAGGCTGCGGTAGAGCAGTTGTCTCAGTCCATGAAGACTACGGTGGAAACTCGTGCTACATTGGAAGCTAATATCGCGGATATCGACACCCAGATGCGCCACCTTGAAGACCAACGGGCCCGACTCCAGTTAGAGGTAGAGCGTGTCCGGGCTGAACATGCGGCATTCAAGAAGGATGAAGCGGCTTTTACTCAGCGAACTCTTGCCTTGGCGCAGCAACGACAACAGCTTGATGAGAAGCATGCAAGTGATACTTCCGCTGGGGCCGTTGAATTGATGCACCGAGAAGCAGAGCGACGAGTCCTGGCAACAGTGGAGGCCCACGCAGTCGACTTAATGCTTCGAGTCAAGGAGCTCTCAGTCCATCCTGGGGAGATTCAGGGACCATAGCTTTTTCCCTTTTTCTTTTGTATTCTTTTGCAACCCTTACTGGGGGATGATGTAGTTTCTTGTACTCCTTTTTCAGAAGAATAAAGAAGTCTACAACTCTTTTTTTTTGTGATGTGTTCATCTTTTGTTGTCATGAACTTGATGATTTGTGTGGACCTATTATCCTTTGTGCACCTTGGTTTTCAGGTACAGATAATAAGTTTGAAGGAACCATTATGTTTGCTCAGAGGTAATGTGGACATGGCAATCATTGGGTTCGAAATGATAGAATCTCCCTACTCAGAGGTATTATGGACGTGGTAGAAATGATCTTGGGGGATACGCTGAACAACTCAGAGGTTATATGGACGTGGAAGTTCTGCGATCAATGTACAATAACGCAGGGGTTGTTTGTACAAGATATTTACTCAGAGGTAATGTGGACGTGGTAAACATGAAGGGTAGCGTAGGCTTACGAAGTGTAAGATTCTGCTTTGCAGGGTGTAGAGAGACAACTCAGAGGTAATATGGACGTGGTTATCTTTCTACTGGAAGATGCCACGGAACAGCTGGGTTTCGGAGGCGTATGAGTTTGTGAAAAGAGGTTGTTTGGGGAAGTACATGTCTGGAGGATGTCAAGAATAGTACTTCTTTAGGAACTTGCCGTTGATGGGCATCATGAACAAGTCCCCATTGGGTTTGGCGAGGCGGTAAGCACCGTTTGAGTATACCGTCTCTATGATGAAAGGTCCTTCCCACTTGGGCTCGAACTTTCCTGGTGTCTTGTGGGTCAACACCATTGGTCTTCTGACTGCTAAAACCAGGTCGCCAACTTGGAAAGTCCTCTTTTTGACCTTTTTGTTGAAAGCCTGTGATATACGGGCTTGGTAGAGCTCGATGCGTTGTTGAGCTAAGAGACGCTTTTCGTCAAGTGCCTCCAGTTCCCGCAGACGACGACGTTGATTGTCCTCTTCTGTGAGATCGTTTGTGATTGCCACACGGAGCGAAGGTATCTGTATCTCGAGAGGCAGTACTGCTTCGCTCTCGTAGACCAGGGAGAATGGAGTGTTGCCTGTTGGGGTCCGTACCGTTGTGCGGTAGGCCCAAAGGCATTCGCCAAGCTTTTCGTCCTAGTCGCGTTTGTTGGATGACACGACCTTTTTGAGCAGCCTAACGATAGTCTTGTTGAATGCCTCAGCTAATCCGTTTGCTGCCGGATTGTAGGCGGTTGAGGCCATGTTCTGAATGCGATTCTTGTCACAGAACCTGTTGAAAATGTGGCTGATAAACTGAGGACCATTGTCATGGATGATCCGCCGGGGTACTCCGAAACGGTAAATGACATGGTGTTTGATAAAGCTGACCACCCTAGAGCTTTTTACTTATGCTAGTGGAACTGCTTCCGCCCATTTGGAGAAGTAGTCGGTGATGGCCAGGATGAAACGGTGTCCTCTCGATGAAGGAGGGGTGATTGGCCCTACAATGTCCATGCCCCAGGCTTCGAAGGGCCAGGAGGCGACTGTAGGATGTAGCGGCTCCGATGGTGTATGTATGAAGTCTGCATGAAGTTGGCACGCATGGCACTTCTTGGCATATTCGACAGCATCGGCAACCATGGTTGGCCAGTAGTAGCCCATACGTCGCAGTCGATCTTGCAACTTAGGACCGGGTTGATGAGCTCCACAAGTTCCGTCATGAGCTTCTTGAAGAGCTTCGGCTGCTTCTTCGTTAGACAGGCATCGAAGGAGGAGCCCATCGAAGGAACGTCGGTACAGCGTTTTGGTAGCCGTATCGCAGTAGAATCGAAGAGAGCATCTCCTGACTGAGACGGCTTCCTTCGGGTCCTCTGGAAGGATTCCGTAGACAGCAAAGTCGATAAACGGGAACCTCCAGTCTCGGACATTAACCCCAGTGTTTGTCGGCATGGCGTGAGCCACCTGCAAGCATAGGTTGTTTCTGGGACAAATCAGATCTCGTCCTGTTACCGTGATATAGTGTTGAGTCCCAAAGGGCGCTGCTAATGAGGCTACGAGGCCGGCCAGAGCATCGGCCTCCAAGTTTTGTAAACGGGGGACATATTCGATGAAGAACCCGGTGAAGGTTGAAATGATGTTCAATGCGACTTCATGATAAGGGATTAAATCTTCATGGCGAACTTCGTATTGTCCCCGAACCTGGTTTACAACGAGTTTTGAGTCGCCGTAAGCTTCCAGATGGTCGACCCCCAGCTGTTGTGCGAGCTGGAGTCCTATGACGAGTGCATTGTACTCGACAACGTTGTTGGAGCACGGCTTCAAAAGAGAGTATGCACGCTGGATGACCAGCTGATCGGGGGAGACTAAGACTACCCCCACTCCTGCGATAATTTGGCCTTTGGGGCCCGTTCTCGAAGCGCCGCCGAAGAACATCCGCCAAACGGAGCTTCCTTCGGTGACGTTGGATTCTTGGACCTCATCCGGGATATCTTCATAGAATTTTGAGGATTCTGGGATGGGGTGCGCAGCTAAAAAGTCAGCCAGAGCTTGACCCTTAACAGCTTTTTGCGGTACAAACACCAGGTTGTACGGTGTTAGCAAGATCGCCCATGTAGCCAGCCGGGAGTTCAATGATCCTGGCTTCGTCATGAGGACTCTGAGCAGATTGACTCGGGAAATGACATGAATTGTCTGACCCGAGACATAATGACGAGTCTTCTGGATGGCAAACACCAAAGCCAAGCACTCCTTTTCGACGGGGTTGTACCGGTGTTCGGCCCCAATGAGTGTTCGACTGAGGTAGTAGATTGCTTGCTCGTAGCCTGTATCGCTGTTTTGAGCCAGCAAAGCGCCAAGAGAATGATCCATAGCACGGACGTAGAGGAGAAATGGTTTGCCGATGACTGGCGCTACCAGGACTGGTGGGCTCGTCAAGTAGGTTTTGATGTCGTCAAAAGCCTTCTGGCACTCTTCTGTCCAGACATAAGAGACTCCCTTCTTCATGAGCTGAGTGAAGGGTTGACACTTACCGGAAAGGTTTGCTATGAACCTCCGGATATATGCCAGACGTCCCTGTAGGCCCCGAAGTTCTCGAAGGTTCTTCGGAGGGTCCATGTTGAGGATGGCTTTGGTCTTCTCAGGATCAATATGAATGCCTTTCGCTGTGATGACGAAGCCCAAGAATTTGCCGCTAGAAACCTCCAGAAAGGATTTAGCGGGGTTCATTTTGAGTTGATGCGCCCACATAAGATCGAAGACCGTCTTCAGGTCCTGTAGGTGATCTCTTTTGAGGCGGCTCTTGACTGCGATGTCGTCAACATAGTATTCGACTGTCTTGCGAAGATGTTGACGGAAGATGGTGCTCATAGCTCGCTGGTATGTCGCACCGGCGTTCTTCAAGCCGAAGGGCATTACTGTGTAGCAGAAAACACCCTTTGGAGTCCTGAACGACGTGTGTTTTGCGTCATCGGGGAACATCTTGATTTGATTGTAGCCTGAATACCCGTCCATGAAGGACATGCGCTCAAAGCTACATGTGTTGTCGATCATCACATCAGTGATTGGAAGCGGGAATTCGTCCTTCGGGCAAGCAGAGTTGAGATCCCTGAAGTCGATACAGACTCGTATCTTCCCGTTCTTCTTGGTGACATGAACGATGTTGGCTACCCAATCCGGGTGTTGTTCCTCACGGATGAAGCCGCTAGTCAAGAGTTTGTCTACCTCCTGATCGATGGCATTCATGATGTCCGGACGGAAGCGTCGCTGCTGTTGTTTGATAGGTTTGGCATCAGGTAAGATGTTCAACCTATACATTACGATCTGTAGATCGAGTCCCGGCATGTCCTCATAGCTCCAGGCGAAGACGTCGATATACTCTTTAGCCAGTTGGATTAAAGATTCTCGATCTTCTCCTTCCAGGCTTTTACTGATGAAGATGGGTTTGGAAGAAGACTCCTCCCCGAGGTCGATCTACTCGACTTCGTCTTCGGTGGAAGGTTCACGAAGCTCAAAACGAGATTCCCATTGTTCACCTAGGCGTTGGGCCCAGGGTTCTTCTTCGAAGGGTTCTGGCGCTTGGTCTTCGCCTTCACCTTTTTGAGGTTGTGCTGACGTCATGTTAGCTGACAGCACTTTTCTGAAGACAGATCCGATACTGGTATCGGAATCCCAAGTCGATGCTTCGGACGAATGGAAATGTTCTATGTCTTCTGCATCTGAACTCTCTGGAGTTGATGGCGGCGTGACATAGCCTAACCCTCGTCCAGTCCGATTATAATAGTCCTGTGGCTTTCCATTGGGCATCGAAAGCCGGACAGGGAGATGCCGACCCTTGCCGTAGTTTAAGCCTTTGTTGCTTTTCAGGTCATAGCCCATCTTTTGGATGATGTGTTTTGCCGCATCCGTGTACCGATAGACTTGTACTCTGCCGGTATCAGGTTCGGGCTCGGTTGACGGGAGGTCCCGATGACGCTCGACTTTGCCTGAGATGATGGTGCCTTGGTCTCGGCTCCGTGGAGGGACTATGAAGACTCCTTGAGACGGGACTATTCGATTATGGTGGACGGTCGTTATTTGTGTTTGTAACGACCGTAGAGCGTTGTCTAATGTATACATGGCATTCCAGTGTGGAAGACAAGAATAATTAAAAGATACTCTATTATTGATAAAATACGAGATCTTATCCCGTGGGATTACATAGTCAAAGGAGGGTGCCTCTACGTCAGCCGAGATATAATCACCAAGCTCCTCGTCTGTAAGAACTGGGGGCAAACTAGGAGAGTCGAACACAGCTTTGGGGTCTGAGAGGGTTATATAAGCCTTCTTTGACACCTTAGATGACTGCGACGGCTTGCCCTTGAGACGCACCTTGAGAGGTGCCTCGGTTGCGCCTCCGGTGAGTGGTGCCTTCCCTTGTAATTTTGCCACCAGGGGAGCCGATGTTTGAGGTGGCTTTTCCTTGAGGCGTATCTTCAGGGGTGCTTCGCGAGCCGGCGCTTTTCCTGATAGCTTGATGCTCATTGGAGGCGCCTTCTGGGGTGGTTTTCCCTTCAGACGGATTTTCAAGGGGGGCGTCGGGAGTCGTCTCAGGCTCCATGTTCGGCTCTGTTGCCGTCTCTGCCTCATCATCAGCGTCGTTGGCTTCCTCCTCGTCAATGGGCTTGTACAAGTCGGAATCGGTGAAGTAGGCTTCAATCCCTTTGAAAGGATCGATGTCTGCAAACTCCGTCCGAATGACGCCATTGGTGGATACATACTTCATGCACTGGTGGAGCGTGGAGGGCACCACCATGTACTCATGCAGCCATGGTCGACCGAGCAGGATGTTGTAGTTGACCTCGGCATCTACTACATAACAAGTCACCTCAGTTTTGAGGCTACCAATGTGACACTTCAGTCGGATCTTGCCCAATGGCTCGCTCTTGCTAGCATTGAAGCCACTGATGGTTGTATTGGAGGGCGCCAGCCGGTACATCGGGATCCCCAGCTTTGATAGCAGCGCCTTCGGAATGATGCTTAGGGAAGACCCAGGATCGATCTGAATCCAGCTCACCTTGACCGAGCCAATGTACCCTGTATAATACAGCGGTCGGTTATGTCGGTGATGCTTGAGCAGCATGTCTTGTTGGGTGAAAGTTATGTTTGGGATAACTTCATCCGCACAATGACAGTGCACACAAGTAGTTGGAAGGTCTTCAGGCTGCTTGACCTGACTGAGAAAGGATTCAGCGTCCTTCAGAGCTTCGCAGAGAGCTTCTCGGGAATCTTTAGAAAGACGCAGGAGCTCGAACAAAGACAGGCGCGCAGGTGTACTGGCTAATTGTGCCAGAATGTCGAAGTTGTGAGGCTTGGACAGCCCCGAAGCATTCTTCTTCCGTAGAGGTCTGTCAAAACGTGCCTCCACCTGCTTCTGCTTATTGGCTGCTGAGGGCTTGGATGGACCCTCTTCAGGGATGGTGCTAGGAGGCACCACCTCGGCGGCGGCTTCGCCGGACTGGGAGTTCTGTTGTGCACGTGTTTGCACTGGAAGTGCCTCTTCTGTTGAAGAAAAGACTGTGCGGCAAGACTTGATCTTCCTGCCTTTTGATTTGGAGGTAGGGCGTACCTCCGATTGAGTCACCTCGGAGACGAGGTCGGGGTGAACCCAGAGGACCTCTCCTCGAGATGTGGTGAGCGGGGTGAGTCCACTCACATTGTCACGAGTAGGTGGTAAGTTTACCACCTCCATTGTCGCCTTAGGGATGGGGACGACGCCATCTTGTGTGGTAGTTGGCGGCAAGGTGCCGAACTGAAGCGAAACCAGATTGGCCGACACCGTCTTCTCTTCATAGTCGACGGAGATTACATCCGCATTGATCATGCGCTGGATGTAATTCTTGAGGACGTAGCAGTCCTTGGTCGGGTGTCCGACAAACCGATGGTAGTGGCAGTACCTTGGGTTGTCCACTTTTCCAACTTCGTCGGGCCGCTTTGGGTCCGGTAGCTTGATCTTGTCACCCTGCTTCAGTATCTCGAAAAGTTGCAGGGTGTCGTCATCATTGAATGAGTAAACCTCCTTGGGTCTTGGTGCCAGTGGAGGCTTCTGAGTAGGCGCAGATGCGCCTTTTGAGGCATTAACAGTTAATGCCTGTTTCCCCTTTGCTTCTCGTCCGGAGCTGTTAGTTGCGGACTTTTTCCCCTTATCGTCAAAGGCGGGGAAGCTGACACCCAGAAGACGTGCATTGGCCGCCTTCTTTTCTGCAGCTTCAGCTTCGATGATCAGGGAGCTCCAGCCAGGAGGGGGAGTAGAGTTGAGCCAGAGCTTTACTGCAGGCAACATGTTCATGCTGCAAGCGGAGAGGAGCGCATGTTCTGGCATGCCTGGAGGTAGCCTGAAGCAAGCCTGTCGAAAGCGTTCGATGAACGCCCGAACCGTTTCCTTCTCCTTCTGACGTATCTCTATGAGAGACGCCATCGTCATGTCCTTCCCGCCGTCGTAGAAGCGGTCGAGGAAGAGGCGCGTCAGGTCGTCGAAGGACGATATGGAATTGTCGGGGAGGCTGCAGTACCAGTCATACGCCACTCCTTTTAGGGCCCCGACAAAGATACTGGTGAGGAGCGCGTCCTCCTTCGGAAGATGCCCTGTCTGTGACTGGAAGTACGTCAGGTACCGTCGCGGAGAGTCCTTCCCGTCGTATGGGGTGAGTGTTTGCGGTTTATACTTTGGGGGATAAACCACCTTATTCCATTCGAGGGGATAAGGCTGGGGAATGCCCATCTTCTGGCGTTCCTCTTGCCTTTTCTTGGACTCGAAGCGCTCCCGCAGGTCTTTGATCATTTCGACCACATCCTCCGTAGAGCTAGGAGTCGGGGAAGGAGGTACCATCTGGATTGGAGCGTTTGAGGGCTCCGAGGTCCGGGGTGCTTCTGTATCCGAGGGCGCCCGTTGGAGGGGCACACTCGACTCCCCATTAGCTCCTGGGTCAGGACCAGTTGAAGGTGTCCTGATCAAGGCCGACCGTATCTCAAACACTGCTTGAGTCAGTGCTTGCATTGAGGCAGAGAGGGTTTTGAGTCCTCCCTCCAATGAGTCTATGCGCTGGACTATGTCCTGTGACGGCGCATCAGACTCAACATCATCCCCAGCCATGTATACTGTCCGGACACGGCCAGGAGTGGATGGATTGGTTGAGGCTTCGCTTTCGGCCTCACTCTCTTGCGGGGGAGTCACTTCTCCTGGTGTTGGGCCACCCCCAGCCATATTCTGGAGTTCATCTTCAACAGGCGCATCTGCAAGGGTCTGTTTGCCCTCAGCTCCGTCTTGAAGGACCTCTTCGTTTCCAGAACTACCCCCGGCAGTGTCCTGGAGGACATCCTCATTTTGAGGGGCTTCAGGAAGAGTAATCTCGCCTTGATGATGAAGATCCGCCGCAGCTGTGCTTTGGACATCTTCGTCTTCGGAAGGAGGCTCAACAAGGGTCTGGCTACCCCCAGCTTCTTCCAAGGACTTCTTCCTCGACCGAGTGCCTTCAAACACTCCAGAGGTCGAGACAGCTGCCTTGGTTTTCCTCGGCTGGCTTTTGGATGAAGACGAGGAATTGGCAGTCGTCTTCCGAATTGATGAGGAGTTGGAGACCACGTTGCATGAAGCGACCTTTGGCTCCTCTTCAGCTGACACCTTCACCCCAAGGCGACGTCGGAGAGGTGTCGATGATTGTAGTCGTTGGAAGACCGACTGTCTTGGTAGAACTGCCGTCTTGCAACAGCAGTTGATGGTGACCACCGTACAAGTATGCCCCGTAAGAGGCGCATCGTGCTTGTTGGTCGACTCTCCTGACCGGCGCTTGTGAGTGATCACGTTACACAGGTCGTTGGAGGAGAGTGGTGCCTTCACACCCCTTTCAGACGTATGGCAAGGCCAAACGCCGGGGTGGTCAGGTGAGTGCTGTACCCCCTGATCTAATACCAAGCAGGCATCACGATCAGTAGTGGGGGAACCACAACATTTGAAGTGACTTGAATGGACCTCAAACGCACAACCAGAGGAGGCGCGGGAGTTCAAGACCACTGAGTTTGCCTCTCTCGACTTGGTTGTGCATGCAGTAGATGCGCCCAAGCGAGATGAGGACTTTGAAGATCGACTCGTTGTTAGTGCAGAAGCACTTAAGTCAACCTTGTATAGCTTGCCATCGGCAGCGCGCGTGATGACGAGCGCGTGCCTCTGGCCGGCTGCTGGCATAGCACGTTTGTGGCGCATGGCCCGTGCCGCCTTGGATTTCTTCGTACCAGCCCGCTGGGGCGCATAGTACTCAGCATCCAAATTCTCCTCGCCATTACAGCGAGTGAGTCTGTCAAACACAGAGGCTTTTTGTGGCACATCAGAGGTGATGTGCGGGGCATTGGCTGCGCCCCTGCTCCGTCGACGTATCTTCCTCGCCTGAGAGGAAGATGGCTGGGGAACGTGGTCGGCCGCACGCTTCCCCAAGAGATGCGCTGCATCGGCGGGCGCACCTTGGTTGCTGAGAACGTCAGCAGGAAGGGAAGGTTGGATTGCTGCATCCCCTTCAGTGGTGGTGCCCGAGGCGTCGACTTTGCGCACCCAGGCCGTGCGGATCTTTTTCGGCTTTGGTAGCCGCTTCAAAGGACTCGCACTTCCTTCAGAAATGAACTCCTCGTACGCCTGTTGATTGAGGCGCACGACCAGCATCTTATGGGAGGAGCCCACCTTCACGTCGTCGGCCTGTGACACGACTTTCTCGGAAGAGGAGAAAGAAGTCCCCAGCAGAGTCGCCAGCTTGTTTGCCATTAAAATTGTTTGATTAAAAACTTTAATACAAACAGAACAGTGTTACAATGTAGGACTTAGACGTAGTCCTAGGAGTACACTTTTGTTTAAGCTGGGTCCTTAGTGCCAATAGAGCGAGTGGTAATGCGTTGACTCCGTTGACCGGCTGACGACGGTTATCGGTTCTCTGAAGGCGTGGATTGCTCTGGGTACTGGAGCTTGCTGAGAGGAGGAAGACGTTGAGTGTCTGTGTCTGCCTCTCTTGTATGTTTGTTGTGGATTCTCTGTGTTGTTCGTATGTGAGAAGGAGATGATCCCTCTATTTATAGTTTTGCAGGCTGGCTGCTCATGCGCGCATGTAGGATGCGCCGGTGTGTGGGGACGCCACGTGAAAGTTGCTGATGGGGGCGCACGGATGGTGCACCCTGATTGGGAGGTTGAACTCTTCATACTGCTGTTATGAGCCGGCACGTAGCAGAGGAGAAGATCTTTCTGTTGCTAAAATCTTGGACGAGTTGAGTCAAAGGGACGTGTCATCGACCCATGGCTCGAAGATCTCGGATTTGGGAGGGGGCAGTGATCCGGTGAGCTGCGCCTTGGATCTGGGCGCAGGAGGAGACTGTGGCTCATAACCTTTAGGAGTTATAAACCATTTAGGGCGCATGGCTTTTGAGGCGCATGCAGGTGACCTTCCTTCTGTTTTTCGGGATCAGAGATCAGTCTGGGGCGCATGGCTTTTGAAGCGCATACAAAGCTTCAACTGGAGAATCTTCTTCTGTCTTTAGGGATCAGTAAAGGGTCTGAGATGCATGGCTTTTGAGGCGCATGCTGGTTTGGACGTATGGCCGTAGAGACGCATACGGATGGCCACGTGGCAGTAGCCGTCGGAGTCATGATGATGCTGACGTTGTCGACGCTTCGTTCTCTAAAAAAGCTGTCAACTGTTCAGACTTTGGGAAGCGTGCTGCCAATTCTGGTGTCAGTTCAGCATTTAATGTTTGTGATGTTCGATGGACAGCTGAGTGGGCACATTGGTTGGTGTTCCACTCGACATGGAGATGTGAGGGGGGGCGCATCCTCTGTGATGCGCCGGGTACTGTAGGGCGCGTCTGTGTGATGCGCCTGATACAGGAGGGCGCGTCCGTGTGATGCACCGTTTGGCTGGCGCATCCGACATGTCCTTTAATGACGCGGCTGTCTCGCTCCTCGAGTGCTATAAATAGCCGTTTGGCTGAATTCCAGGCGTCCGGTTCATCCATTTAATGCAAATTTATTGCACAGAATTCGGAGAGCCATCCACTTGGCGCGTGGGTTTGATTTGCCCGGCCTATAAATAGTGGCATGGAAAGAAGGTTTGCTCCTCATTCCCTCACGTACTTCCAACATGAACTTGGATATGTGGGTGCATTCTGTTGACGAAGTGCTCCCGAGGGTAAAGATGAGACATCGTGTTGTCTTCGATGCACTTGAAGGTGACTGTTACATCCAAAAGACGGAGTCGAGGGCTTCTGAGGCAGGCGGAAGGTGCCTGTTGCATCCAAAGATAAGAATGTTCGGGCCTCGTCTCCGTTATTCCGGAAGAGCCGTAGATCGGAATGGCGGTGCTAGGCTCTCTCTTCCTTCAAAGTGGGTGCCGTCCACTTTGATTGTGTTGAAAGCTCCTTGTGCCATGATTTCGATCACGGTCTTCCTTGGTCTTTGGAGGCTTTTTCGAAACCTCCCCTAGCCACAGCATTTGCGGTGCTCTTCTCTCCCTTGGTTCCAGCCAGAGGGTTAAATGCTTTGCTTCGCAAAGCACTTATCAGGCGAGCCTGGCTGGAAGAGCGGCACATAACTGGGCTGCTGAAGGGATGCACATAACTGAGCTGCTGAAGAGATGGTAGGATGCGCCTGGCTGGAGGCGCATGACATCTGCTGTGCCTGGCTGACAGCGCATGGTGACTGCTGCGCCTATCGGAAGGCGCATGGTGGTTGCTGCGCCTATCTGGAAGGCGCATAGTGGTTGCTGGATGTAGATCTAGGATCCTTTCTTTGTAGAAATTCTCCTTTGTACCATCTTTTCTAGACATGTAATAGACTTTTATATATAAAATAAAAAGTCCTTCTTCGAATGTCTATGGCTTATTCGATTAGCTGTCTGAGTTCTGGCGCATATAATGCCTGGCGCATGGGCTTTCTGGTTGTGAAATTCCATGCTTCTACAGAACTCAGCCCGAGTTCGACTTCTCCTGAGCCATAATGCTATAGATTTGAGTCAAACTTGTTTAGTGGATTAGGATGTTTATATAGGACTGAGTTTGTCACTCCCTATTTTTGAAATACGTAAATTTTTTATTTTCTGTATGTGGTATCTGGCACCTGTATCTTGATTGCATGTATCATGTATTTATAACTGGCCATGACATGGAACAGTATCTCGTCGTAGATTAGTGTGCCATCCCTTGTCCTTGTCTGGTTGTAGGCGTGGCTCACTGCTTCGATGATAAGATTTCTAGACCGTGTTGTAGTTAGGATTTTATTTAATTAATTAATTTAATTAGTTGTATTATGTAGCATTTAACATGTCATTAGTCATATGGTTAGGTCATGTTAAGAATTGGGTTTTTATGAGTTAACCCAACACTACTATATATATTCTCTTCCCCCCTCTCTCTCTTTTCTCATTCACTTTTTATTTTCCTTTCACCAACTTTTTAGGCAAGTACATCTTGCACAAATAAGAGACCACTTGCAATTTTTATTTCTTGTTATTTCTTTGATATTATTAGTCTAGATTGTTCATCACTTCCTTCTCTACATGTTTAGTACTTGGTATTTTTGATTTTAATGACTATCTTTGAGTAGATCTAAGTTTTCAAAACTAAGGTTTTATGGATTTTTATGGTTTTGATCTATCAAAATTGCTTATTTTTGAAAATTACTTATTTTATGTTGTAGAGAATTCAATTTCATTCACTTTAGACCTTTATTTTACCCAATTTTGAGTCCTATAGCCCAAGTTATGGACATTGGAAGTTTTTAAAAAAACTCCATGGCCAAAAGCTTGCTGGTAGGGACGACACCGCACGCACCTTGTACCTCGCACACCTTGCACTTCGTGCACCTTATACCTCGCGCACCTTGTACCTCGCACACCTTGCACTTCGTGCACCTTATACCTCGCGCACCTTGCATCTCGCGAACCATGTACCTCGCGAACCTTGTACCTTGCGTACACCTCGCGCACCTTGCACCTCGAGCACACCTTACATACCTTGTACCTCGTGCACTTTGTACCTCGCGCACCTTGTACCTCGCGTACATCTCGTGCACCTTGCACCTTGCGCACACCTCGCGCGCCTTGCACCTTGCGCCATGCGCCTTTTGCTCGTGCGCCATTTGTGTCACTTCAGGACTTGCGTGCACTTCGTACCCTAAGTGCACAGTGCCTTCTAGTTTCTCTTCCATGGCTCGACCTTCATTTTCGACCTGACTATCTATGTGTGTGCTGGTCCTATGTGTGTACTGAGGTACAATCTATGTGTCCCGATGTGCTATCTCATGTGTGAAGTGTTCTTACACGATATATGTCAGTACATCCAATGTCTCCAGCACTTACATAATGAATGGTCGGTAGTAATGACGTAGTTTGTGTAGCGTATTGTATTACACTAAGGAGGGATCCTTATGTATGACTCCTTGAGCCAGTATGGATCCCTTTTGGGGTACATGTACTATGGTACGACATATAAGAGGATAACCATATGACCACGTCATGTAATTCCAAGATCAAGATATGGTTAATCTAAGCAAGTTAAATTGGTGAAAGCATTGGGAGGGAACAGAATCTTGAGATCGTACGTTACCAGCCACCCTAGGCCCTGTCATAACGTGTCGGGTTGGCCTCCACGGATATGATTTCATCTGCCTATAGTGGATGACTAAATCTGACTCCTACGTGCTATGTGTTATATGTTTTAGCACGGTAGCCTTACGGGGGACCGGTGCATAATCAAAGTGCTACGTGTATATATATATATATATATATATATATATATATATATATATATATATATATATATATATATATAATGGATTGACTAGCCCTGCTTGGATATGATATGATTTGAGGATTCCTATATTTGCATTATTGGGATAACCCAGGCAAATCATAGAAAGTCGTATGATTGATTGGCCGCTTGTAAACTGACTTGCTTGTGATATGTTCCTGCTGTTAGTAACTGAGGAACATGGACTATCGTGGTGCGTGGTCAAACCCATGTCCTTGTTTGGTTATTGGGTTGGGCTATTGTGCTGTGATAGGCAATGGACCGAAGTTACGACCAGAAGCCCTTAACCTAACCATGGTTATAGGATGTATCTTATCCCGGTACAATATTGGCACCGTTTGTTCTTGTTTGGTTGTAAGGGTGCCGTATTGCCTCGATGATATGGTATAAGCCTATAACTCTTGAACCATGTCTTAATTTACTCATTGGATTTTGTCTTATTCATTATGTGCTCCCTTATGGTACTTGCTATTCGGGGCCTGACCCCGCTGGTTTTGTTTGGCCAGATATCGTAGCAGTACTAGAGGATCCAGCCTTCTACCCGAACAATGGTGCATACCAGGAGTATGGGCGCCAGGGACCATGAATAGGTTTCTTCTTCACCTCTATGTTATCTTCATTTTGTACTTGGCATTTAGCCGCCGGCACCTGTTAGCCGGTTGATATGGACATTAGTTTCCTTTTACATAATTGTAATTAAATCAGATTTCAGCTGACTACGGTTATGTTCTATTGACTCTCGGTACTAGCTCAACATTTTGTGTAGCTAGACTCATGAATCATTTTGATGAAGCGTTAGGGACGCCTTACTGCTTTATCGTATATGATCATTATTACTGCTTCTTAGTTGATTGATTGAGACATAGATGCTCTGTGAGACCATAGGAGACTTGATTGTAGCATGCACCCCTAGTCTCTTGACAGTCACGATCGTCGTATGACGTTTTTATACCTCATATGGAGTAGCTGGTCTAGTCTATCTCCGTATTTCGGTACTGGTGCGTGACAAGGTTTTATTGGTGGCCCATACATGTCTATTTTTTAGACTTGTAGGGTGCTACGATTATAGGAGTCTTAGTCAAAACATGTTCCCCTTGATCTCCTGATTTGTCTTATCTTTCTCCCACCTTGATTGCTAACTTGATTATCATCCTCTATTCCTTCTCGTCCTGTCGTTTGATACCTTGTATCCTTTCCTTTAGGGACACCTCGTTCTCGACTATTGGAGGAGCCGACATGGAAGAGAATCCAGTAGAACAGGGACCAGTAGGAGATCAGCAAGGAAAATCACCTCTATCTGGACAGATTCATATCAAAAATGTTACCGAGCATGAGCCAGTTGAGCCGCAGAGGCCAGAGGTTCCCGTACCTCAAGTGATGCCGGTAGTACCAGTAGCACTCGATACACCGACACTATTGCAGATTATCAGGGGGTTATTGGAAATCCAGCAACACCAGATGGCAGCCCAACATCAACAACAGACCCAGCAACAAGAACAGAATATATTACTGAATCAGGGATTACAACTAGCTCTTGAGAGGAGCATCGGGACTGACTCGAGAGCATCGGAGAGGTTTTGCTGACTTAACCCAAGGTACTTTGATGGCACGGAGGATGCCATTATGGCGGATGCTTGGCTTCAGGATATTGAGGTCATTTTGGTGGTAGTAAAGATTCTAGCAGAAGAAAAGGTTGACCAGGTTAGATTGATCCTTCATGATCTTGCCCGCGACTGGTGGGCGTCAGAAGAGGTTGGAATGAGGCATCCTGTTCCTTGGGATAGCTACAATACCATATTCAAGGCCAAGTACTTTGGCGTGGTAGCTCGGTATGAGCTTCAACAGAGATTTATCAGCCTCAAGCAGGCTGGTAAGACGGTGGATGGATATGCAGCAGGATTCTGCAGACTTAGTTATTTTGCACCGATGATGGTGGTTACGGAGCCAAAGAGAGCAATGAGGTTCCAACAGGGACTTTACATAGAGATTATGCAGCTGGTCGAGGGGCATGACTACCAGACATTCGATGCAGTATTGATGGCAGGTCGGAGGCACGAGCTTACTATTCAAAGATTATCAGAAAGGACTGGAGGCCAAAAGAGGTCTCATACGCAGAGTGCAGGAGGAGCAGTATCCCGAATGTAAGCACCAGCGCCTGGCGTTCGTATTCGTGATACAACACATGTCACGACAGTTGTGACTGCACCAGTTCGACAGCAGCAACCGAGGCACCAACAACGTCAGAAGACACCAGTAGGTTGTACTTATTGCGGCAAGGGAGGACACACTCGGGAAGTGTGTCGGTCAACAAATGGGCAGAGCTAAAAATATGGAGGTTCAGACTATCGTATAGCTACGTGCCTATAGATACAGAGGCTAGGAGGACTAGCTCAACATTTTTCGGCGTTGCCAGCTCCAGAGGTAGCATCCTATCAAGGGCCAGCACTAGCAGTAAGGCCATTAGCCCAGCGTCCATTACTGACGAAGGCTCAGATGTAGCGACAAGTACAACATCAGGCAGGGCCGCAGAGGCCGCAGCAGCAGGTCCATGTATCATGACCCGTACCCGCTTTTCGGATACGAGACGTGTCCAAGCCAGCCTACGCCGCATAGTCGGCGGTAGAACGCTGTCACGGCCAAGATGCTCAAAATCACAAAAATATAACATTTATTACTTATTCATATTTCTAAAATTTATTACAACAGTTACAAGATTTATATTTGAAAGAAAAATACAATGTTCTTACACATATTTGAAAAAGCTACAACATCTATCTAAAGTCTAGGTTTTGGCCTGCAAGTGCACCCGTATCTCCCATGCTAAGAGAAGCCACAGCTAAACCTGAAAAATGTTGGTTTCCAGTCAGGAATGGAACAAGCACACAAATCGACAACAAATCAAAAACATAATATAATTCACAAAACATGAAAATAACATATGTGAGATAAAAACTAGAAAGTAAACTGATGACATGGCAAGTAGTGAAGAAAACGAGGAAAACCAGTAGAGACAACTATCTATGTGTTTTGAAATATCAGTTTTGACATGTGAACGGCTAGGGGGTAAATCCGGCACCCTGCACGTGTCGTGTGCAGCTGCTATTATTCAAGAATAGACATTATAGGATGAGTAAGGTGTAGTTCACATGTCTACTAAGATATTTTTCCTCCCGTCTAGTACTCATGGACTCGAACAAGTCACGAAACACGAAAACATGATAATCACGAATTATAGTAAGTAGAGATCCATGATACTAGTTTCCGTGTGACGAGCGTGTCAACAAGCAGCAAGACATATGTATAACATAAAATGTTTAAACTATTATGAATCGAAAACCAATCAGAAAGTGTACTTGCCTGATGTCCTTAGCTGGTGAAACCGATAATACTATACCACTCAGTGAGCCACACAGTCAACACATACAAAAGTCTTCGAATGCTAAAATAATTATTACCAATATTTTCAAAATAGCCAAATTAGCTGGAATTGCATGTCCTTAAGCCCAATTCAGGATACAGGGGCAAAACGGTAATTTCGGGTCAAAACGGTGTCCGTCGTTGGATCCGCTTTGCACCAAAAATCGTGCCAAAGTCTATGGTCTCTAAAGCCATCAAACTATATGTCTACAGATCCGGATTTTCGATACGAACCCAACCGTATGTCCAAGGTTGGATTCCGGCGGGCCGTGCACAAAATTGCCCTTTAAGTCAGATTGTGGGGCCCGCAAAACGGCGATCCGGTCAACTATCTCAGAATCGGACCAAACTTGGCATAGAGGACCAAAAAAATAATATGGTCCTGTTGGCGCAAGTTTCGTCTCGATCTGACGAACGTGCACAAAGTAATTGAGAAATTTACAAAGAGGTCGATACGGTAAATTTCGACGGATACGCATCAAATTCGTCGTGCACACGCAACCAATTTGAATTCCGTGAAAGACCAAACGTCCACGAAGCCGATACACACCTTTCGATGCTTTCAATTCGCGACCACGTCGCCCGGATTGGCGGGACGTACGTCGTATCGAAGGAGTTCTCTAGATTTTTGATATTTTAAAACACTTTTTTAGTCAATTTGGGTTGCCGATTTCTCGGCGCTCGGTCGATGAAATCGATTTTTGTAAACTGGGTTTCAGAGTCCTATTGGTTGCCTACAAGTCTGCTTAATTTGATTTTAATAATAACTAATATGCTGACAGTAAATTAGCTTCCAAGTTGGGTCTGGTGTCCGTTACAAATTCTATTTACGAACAGAGTTTTCGTCGACTCGAGTCGATTTTCTGAGAATTCTAGCGCATGACGATTAAATGTATTTGAAGGGCCATCAAGGGGTTATGTTGTCTACTTACCAGAGAAAGCGGTTCGCAAAACGAGCGAACAAGGTGGAAGAAAACAACGCGCAAAGTCGGGTTGATCGCTGCACTTGCTGTAGTTGTTGTCGCTGTTGTGGCGCCTCTCCAGAGCTGTCGTGGCCGGCCTGTGGCCACGCGCGATGGCACCCAGGGCTGGGGAGGGTCGTCTATGGTGGCTAGGGTCGTGGGGTTTGGGTTTTGTGTTAGGGTTTGGGTTCTCGAGTTTTTCGACTCTCCCTCTCTCGATATGTATATATGTAGTCTGTATGTAAATAGAGTCGGGGGGTTTCCGCTCGGGTCTGGGATGCTTGCTGTGGGCCTGGGCTAGGATGCTTGCTGCTTCTCTCTGTTTTCCTTTTTATTGGCATATATATATATATACATATATAGAAATACCTATGTACATATATATATATATATATATATATATATATAAAAATATATATATATATATATATATATATATATATATATATATATATATATATATATATATATATATATATATATATATATATATATATATTTTGAAGCAATGGTTAATTGTGGTGAACTCGCCTCCACTGGGGCTCGAACTCCCGACCACTTGGGCCGCATGCATCTCTCTTAACCACTAGGCTAGAGGTCATTTGCTATATATATATATATATATGTATGTGTGTGTGTGTGTGTGTGTGTGTGTGTGTGTGTGTGTGTGTGTGTGTGTGTGTGTGTGTGTGTGTGTGTGTGTGTGTGTGTGTGTGTGTGTGTATATATATATATATATATATATATATATATATAATATGATGGGGAAGAGAGCGGGCTCTCCACTCTTGGCGACTCCGCCCGCCGGGATTCTGTGGTTTGGCTGGCCGGTCGGCCTGCCGGGGCCGGCGACGCCTTTACAGTTTTTCGCCCACCTCAGAGGCCATCCCCCCTCCCCTGGATGGCCGGCCCCCGCCTGGCCCTCGCTATCGTGGGTTCCTTCCCCATCCCCCTCCTCGCCGGATTCCCGCCTCGGGGTCCCCCCTCCCCCACCGACGCCTGAGACGGCCCCGGCGCAACCGGGCTAGGAGCAGCCCCCCGCCGGCTGCTTCCCCGTACGTGGCGTCCACATCGCCGCCGGCTGCTTCCCCGCTCGTTGTGCCCCCATCCTCGCCGGCGCTCCCCGCTGCTCCGCCACCACCCTCCACGGCAGCGCCTGCCTTGCCGTGGCCTCCCGCGCGCACTAGGCTCGTCCCCCGCGGCGGTCCCAGACCCCCTCCCGCGGCTCCGCCGCCACCCACCTCAGCAGCGCCTGCCATCCAGCGGCCTCCCGCGCGCGCTGGGCTCGTCCCCTCTGGCGGTCCTGGAGCTGGAGCGCCTCCGGCGCTTCCTTCCACCCCGGCACTTCCCCCTTCCGCCGAGCTTCTCGAAGAGCCGCCCCCCTCAGCAGTGACCACCCCCTCGGCCTTCCTCTCCCTGAGGTGGTCCCATCCGCCCCCGGCGACCCTCCCCCTGAGTGCCCCGGCCGTCGCCCTCCCCGCTGCGGCTCCCCTCCCTCCTCTCCTTCCATCGTCCTGGGCTCCCTCTCCCCGCCGTTGGAGGCCTCCCCCCTCCCCGCGTGCTGCCACCCCCCCGAGGTCCCACGCGGCCGCGCGGAGGCCTCCGGCCCCCCCTCGCGTCGCTTTCCGCCTAGTCTTCGGCGTTCCCTTCGTCGCCTGCCGGAGGCCTCTCCCCCTCGGAGATGATGCGTCCCACGGCATCGGCAAGCCCCCGAGCCGGCCGACCAGCGCGCGGCGTCCCCCCTGCCGGCGCGGCCGTTCGATCCCCTCGTGCGCGCCGCCCTCTCTCCCATCCTCTTCACCTGGTGGCCGTCCGTCGCCTATGGCGGACGAGTCCCCCCCTCTGCCGCTCCACCTCGGAGGCCGTCCCCCCGCGCGTCCGCTCCGTGACCAGGGTTCCCACCCCTCCGCTGCCAGAGCTCCCTCCCATCCACCCGAGGCAGCCCCCTTTCCGGCCCGTGCAGCCCCTCCCTCCCTCCCCGTTCTCTTCCTATCGGCAGCCGGAGACCCCGGCGCTCACCGGCCCCCCGCCCCCTCCGTCACCTCTCCGTGCGATGCGCCAGCGGGAGGCCCGAGGCACCTCGTGCAGACCGCCCACCCTCGTGCAGTGTGCTGCCCCCTCGGGCAGCGCGCCCACCCACCTTCTCGTTCTGCGTGCCCTCGGGCAGCGCGTCCATCGGGCAGCCAACCCGGTGCTTTGGGCGGTGTGCCCTTCCCCCCTTAGGGTCGAGAGCCCATACATTTTCAAATTTCGAATTTTTTTCTCAAAATTTTGCAATTTACCCCTTAAAACTTTTGTGTTTGCTACTTAGCATTTCAGGGCCCTTTTGTGTTTTTCGACCCTGGCACCTGTACTGCTCGTTAAGAGCCACCCTTTTTATTCAATAAAAATGCTGTTTTCTTATATATATATATATTTTTTTATTTTTATTTTTATATATATATATATATATATTTTTAAAAATATATATATATATATATGATGATATATGCGTATACATTGTAAATCACAATATAACAATTAAATATTAAAATATAATCCTTAATTACAATATTGGAATCTCAATTTATATAATAGGCCATATATAAAATGAACTTAGATAATTATACATATATATATATTTATATAAAGCCTAAATTTTATATCAGGAATATAATCGTATATATGCACATGTATATACCTATATAGCCTACATAAATCCCAAAATCCCAAAATACATATTTAAGGAAATATTCACTATAATTATCAAATAAAACATTATTGATATTTTTATATGTCAATTAATATATATATAAAAACATCTACTAGACCACTATATAAATTACGAAGTACGCACATTCATACAACGCATCTATTGTCGTGAACGTCTTTGGTCGCTCTACCACATTACATGGGCCCGAGTTTGGTTCGGGTCAAGTCCGGACCAGTTTGGTACAACCGGGTCACTTAAACGTCAAATAATATTAATAATGAATAATTAAGCTATTTATAATGGTCATGTCACAACTTGGCCTGGTTTTCCTAGTTAGGACATCACTATGGCTCGACCTTCCCTACCAGGGCTAATACACTAGTCAAAGCACGCCACTGCACTATCCGTGCCATGATTTCTAGTCATTTTGTACTCAAATTCCTAACAATGACTAAAATTATCTACCGTAATAATTAACTAATTAATTATTTATAAAATTCTAAAAATCATAATTTAATTAAAATAAAATAAAATATATCAAAATTTCAAAAAGGGGATTACAAATCTACCCACCTTAGAAATAAATTCGTCCTCGAATTTAAGGACTAATAGGATAGGCAGACTTGGTAGATTGGTTAAAGGTAATGCAAATTTATGATAAAAGAACTTGATCGAATAAAATAAATAAAATGGGAAGAAAGTGTATGAAACTCTAAAAGCCCTATAATGCTCTCAACTTTAATTTTGAAACGAGTTTGATAAGGAAAATAATCATAAACAATGTATCGACGAAAATTTGCCTTCAACCCGACAATAAAATATGGGAATGAATAAATGAATAAAATTCCTGAAACTCCGGAAAAGAAAATCTAGGTATTTGACCCAATCACGCCCCAAATCATTCATAAAATATTGCCTAAAATAATACCTATTGCTTTAAATAATCCTTGTAATAAAATCAATTGTCAAAATATTGTTAAGAATAATTCAGATATTTATAGCTGTATATATATACATATACATATACATATACATATACATATACATATACAATACCTTCTAAAATAATATAGTAATAATTTGAATTTAATATAACTCTTGATAAAATAATAATTCAAATAATCCTTGAATAAAATCTCTTCTAAAATGTTGCAAATCTCTCCTCTCCTTTTTCTTGTTCCAAAATATCTAAAATAGAAATAGAATAAAAATTATTTCCTGATTTGAAAAAATAATTAAACTAAAATAAACTAAATGGAGAATGTAAGAAAATGGAAGGTGGGCTTACGACCTACCCACCTTAGAATGATTTGTCCTCGAATTTAAGGACTAGGATGATCAAATCTTTCTAAGATTTAAATAAATATTGGATTTAAGAAATCAAAATCAATCCATAATGATTTTAAAATAATTCAAGATTTTATTAAAATATTAAAAATGCATTTGATCGAATTTAAATATAATACAATAATAATTTAAATGGATAATATGTTTATTAAATGACTTGGAAAATATTGTGTATATTATCTAAACAGTACATATCTTTATTAGTCCAAGACTGAATCAAACTAATTATAATATAACAAAATGAATTTAATTGATAATTAATATTAGCAAATAATTTAAACGATATTTTATAAATTCTAATCCAAAATAGTTTGACAAAAATTTTGTTGTCATCAAGATATATTCGATAGTGGTTACAAAAAAATCTATTTTCTAACTAAAATTTATTAAAATAAATAAAATAATAATAAAAATTTGAAAGCAGGGATGTAGGTTTACAATTCTACCCACCTTAGACTATTTCGTCTTCAAAATTTCAAAGAGCACGATTAGGCACGACTATGAAGAATAATCAAGAAATCAAATTTTTAATTGATATGAATAAAACGACGAATGGTATAATCAAGGGAGTGATATGATTCATGATCTAATTAGTCACGCGTAAAATGATAAAGATAATAGACAAAAGGAGAGTGCGACTTGGTACGACCAATATTCGGTCAAATGGTCTAGTTGACAAGCAGATATTTTTTAAGAACGAACAAGAGTGAAATGTGGGCACGACCAATCTACGGTCAGCATGGTTGAGTTATTGCCAGCTTTTTAAGGAATGACCAAAGTTTTCGATGAAATCTAAACAGGATTTTAGTTACATTTAAGAGACAGTCACGATCAAGGCTAATCGTGCAAGTCATCCAAGCAGGGTGAAAATAGGAAGTTGGCACGAGCATGATCATGATCAAAATAGTCATGACCTTAGTTGGAATGAAGGTATAACCTTAGCTATGATTGAGTTGAAATTATAGACACGGTTATGATTTAGTCTTGATAAAATAGTTTAAGATCGATCAAAATTGAAATCATCTTGGTACGAACAACTAGTTAAACAAAATTATTTAGGCACGATCATGGAATTAAATTCTAGAATGACAGGCAGATTAGCATGATCGAAATAGAATCGAATAGTTTGGTCGTGATCAAAAGGTATTTAAGGATGATCCAAATCGAAATCATTCTAACACGATCGATTGTGTAGGCATGATCATAGAATCAAACCTAGGAAAGGATACGAATTTGACTCGATCGAAATATAATAAAAAGAGTCTAGTCATGATCGAAATTATTTAAGAATGATCAAATCCAAAATCGTTTCGATGTGCTAAAAATATTTATCCACAATTATTTAGACACGAGTTTAGAATCAAAATCTAGATAAATTTAGGAATCCTAGTCGAAATTACATTAAAAGATGACAATCTGAAAACTAGAAGGATAAGAAAGGAAGGAAGAATTACCGGTCTATTGAGAAGATTGTGACTAGGAATAAGCACAAATCAATTTGAAAACTTAATAGTTATATGCCACTAAGACGTAGTCTCTATGGTATTCGAAACTCGTAAACATAATCGAAGTCATTTTACCAAGAATTTATGCCTCGCCAGTGTATAGCTAGCTGCATTAAACCCTTGATTCCACAACTCAAGCTATGTTGCGGTAACGAATACCCTATCAACTCTATCTAATCTTGACATAACAACTCAAGGATAAAATAAGACTACCAAGACATAATTTTAGTAATGTTCGATCACCCACGCTTACTTGAAATTATTTTAACTTAGGGGTCATGCCACGCCAGTGGCTGCTGGCTGCAGTGAACCCGCAGTCTCGATAATTCAAATAAGTGACGACAGTGCGCTGCTGTCTTGTCATCGCAAGTCATCAAAATTATTCTAACTATATTCTCAAGAATATCAAAGGAGTTTAGAATATCGTACAAGTTGATAAAGATAGAAAAGTGCAAGTATCTGTTCTTCAAGTATAAGATCAGCTTCTTGGAAGAAAAAACAATTGGTTAGGAAGGATAATGATCGAAGTCAAAATAAGTAGGAAAAAAAATCTTATAATCCTTATTTTACGGATATTCAATATTCGACGATTGAGAGAAAACTTTTGAATCCAAAAACTTAATACGAGATTAATAGACAATTGAGTGGGAATTTAAAAAATAATTCCTTAGGTCCAAGGAAAAGAATATAAGTGTTACGAACTTATGATATGGCGATGTTTAGAAAAGACATAAGACAAGGTTGTACAAATTATCATGATTAGGGAGAAAATGACCGAAGGAAAAAGAAATATAAACTTAGATTTATATTTCTCTAATATTCAAGATCGAGAAAAAATATGTATAGAGCACTTTGTCTACCTATTATGAATATATTCATACACAAGTATATAGGTATAGCCTAAATAAATCCCAAAATCCCAAATTATCATTTTAAGAGGAGGTTATCCTATTTCCAAGAAAATACAAATTTAAATAGAAATAATACATATATTATATTCAATATATAATTTATAGAAATTATTCCGAATACTAGAAATGGACTACCAATATATATACACATCTATATAGCTACATGGACGACGTTGGTCGCACTACATGACCACTAGGACTTGGGTTGAGTTCGGGCTAGTTTGGAGCAACCAGGTCTTCTAAAAGCCAATAATCTTAATAATAAGTAATTAAATTATTCCTTGGATTATGTCACAATTTGGCCTAGTTTTCTTAGTTAGTGCACACCTATGACTTGGCCTCCTCTACCTAGGCCTGTCAATGGTAGCTTATTGGTCGGATATTGGCAATACCATATCCGAACCATTAACTATCGGATATATCCGATAACGATCCGATATCCGATCAGATATACGTTTTGGCTACCATATCCGTTACCGATAATTTTATCGGATATCGAATAATATTCGAACCAATAAGATTACTAAAAAATACATACAACAAAAAATTTTCCACACAAGGCTCATACATAAACTGGAGGTATGCACTTACAGGAGCTTTGCCTCCAGGAAGGCTGATTTCTAAATAAAAATGCCATGGCAATCCAGAAACTATTCCAGGCTAGACCTCCGGACATTATCATGGTCACCATACCTAAATCTTGCACAGCCTGGCCAGAAGACCTAGCCGAAAGCATGCAACCGCAGCAATTCTGTTTTTTTTTGAGCAAACCGCATCAATTCTGTTGATGACCAGTTGGGCAGTCGCAGCCCCGCGATTATGTTCCCTTCCTGTATGTAAATCCAAGATAGCTGCAGAATAATCAACACACTATAGTTGACATTTAGTTCATAAAATGGCAAAACACATGGCAAGATGGATTTATACTGGTCAATATTTCCTAGAACATTCAGTCTCGATTCAAGAGTTGATGAGTTGTGTCCATGAAACCAAAGTTGTGTCCATGATGGGCTGGCTGAATTATAAATTTCTGAAAGCCACATATATATTTTAAATTTATTAAAAAAATTAAATATTATTGGTTCGAATTTTATTGGTTCGGATATGGCACTTACCGTATCCGTATCCGATATCCGATAAATATCCGATAAGATATCCGAATTCGTATCCGTATCCGAAATTTCGGATATTTTCGGTTCGAATACGGATCGGATACGGATTTTCGGTCAACCATTGACAGGCCTACCTCTACCATGGCTAGAACACTAGTTAAAGCACTCGACCACACTCTCAGTGCCAAAACTTTTGGTTATCTTGCACTCCGAAACTTAACCGTGACTAAGGCCATCTATACTAAATATTTATAAAATTCTAAAATCACATTTTAATTCAAACAAATAAATAAGAGGATATTTTTCAAGCTTTCGGGAAGATGTTACTAATCTACCCTCCTGGGAAATACCGTCGAATCAAAATGAGATAGTGTATCCTTCCATGAAAGTCATCTAGTGAGACCTATGCAGCAACCTTAACTACCAAAATATCAATTTAAATTAGGGACTCCTAGTCCTAACCATTCTCTTAAAATTGATTTACTCCTAGTTGTGAATGAGCATTTCCTAGTCGCATGCTCGTATTTATAACTGGCCATGACATGGAACAGTATATCGTCGTAGATTAGTGTGCTACCCCTTATCCTTGTCTGGTTGTAGGCATGGCTCACTGCTTCGATGATAAGATTTTTAGACCGTGTTGTGGTTAGAATTTTATTTAATTAATTAATTAATTTAATTAGTTGTATCATGTAGCATTTAACATGTCATTAGTCATATGGTTAGGTCATGTTAAGAATAGGATTTTTATGAGTCAACCCAACCCTACTATATATATATATTCTCTTTCCCCTCTCTCTCTCTCTCTCTCTCTCCTCATTCACTTTTCATTTTCCTTCCACCAACTTTTTAGACAAGTACATCTTGCACAAATGAGAGACCACTTGCAATTTTTATTTCTTGTTATTTCTTTGATATTATTAGTTAGATTGTTCATTGCTTCATTCTTTACATGTTTAGTACTTGGTGTTTTTGATTTTAATGGCTATCTTTGAGTAGATCTAAGTTTCCAAAACTAGGATTTTATAGGTTTTTATGGTTTTGATCTATCAAACTTGTTGATTTTTAAAAACTACTTGTTCCATGTCGTAGAGAATTCAATTTCATTCAGTTTAGACCTTTATTTTGCCCAATTCTGAGTCCTATAGCCCAAGTTATGGACATTGGAAGTTTCTAAAAAAACTCCATGGCCAAAAGCTTGCTGGTAGGGACGACACATCGTGCACCATGTACTTCACACACCTTTCACCTCGCACACCTTGTACCTCGTGCACCATACACCTCGCACATCTTGTACCTCGCGAACCTTGTATCTCGTGCACCTTGCACCTCGCACACACCTCGTGCACCATGTACCTCACACACCTTGCACCTCGTGCACCTTGTACCTCACGCACACCTCGTGCACCTTGTACCTCGCGCATACCTCGTGCACACCTCACACGCCTTGCACCTTGAGCCATGCGCCTTTTGCCCGTGCACCGTTTGTGCCACTTCATGACTTGTGTATGCTTTGTACCCTAAGAGCGCAGTGCCTTCTAGTTTCTCTTCCATCTTGTGGCTCGACCTTCATTCCCAACCTGACTATCTATGTGTGTACTGGTCCTATACGTGTACTGAAGTACAATCTATGTGAGTCTCGATGTGCTATTTCATGTGTGAAGTGTTCCTACACGATATATGTCAGTACATCTAATGTCTCCAGCTCTTATATAATGAATGGTCGGTAGTAATGGCGTGATTTGTGTAGCGTGTTGCATTACACGAAGGAGGGATCCTTATGTATGACTCCTTAAGACAGTATGGATCCCTTCTTGGGGAACACGTACTATGGTACGATATATAGGAGGATGACCATGTGTCCACGACATGTAATTCCAAAATCAAGATAGGGTTAATCTAAGCAACATAAATTGGTGGAAGCATTGGGAGGGAACAGAATCTCGAGATTGTATGAAAATTAGTGGAAGCATTGGGAGGGAACATAATCTCGAGATTGTATGTTACCAGCCACCCTAGGCCCTGTCCTAACGTGTTGGGTTGGTCTCCACGGATACGGTTTCATCCGTCTATAGTGGATGACTATATCCGACTCCTACGTGCTATGTGTTATATATTTTAGCACGTTAGCCTAACGAGGGACCGATGCATAATCAAAGTGCTACGTATATATATATATATATATATATATATATATATATATATATATATATATATATATATATATATATATATATATATTTATATATATATATATATAAATAAATAAATAAATAAATAAATATATATATATAATGGATTGGCTAGTCCTGCTTGGATACGATACGATCTGAGGATTCCTATATTTGCATTACTGGGATAACCCAGGCAAATCATAGAAAGTCGTAGGATTGATTGGCCGCTTGTAAACTGACTTGCTTGTGATATGTTCCTTCTGTTAGTAACAGAGAAACATGGACTATCGTGGTGCGTGGTCCAACCCATGTCCTTGTTTGGTTATTGGGTTGGGCTATTGTGCTGCGATAGGCTATGGACCAAAGTTGCGACCAGAAGCTCTTAACCTAACCATGGTTATAGGATGTATCTTATTCCGGTACGATATTGGCACCGTTTGTCCTTTTTTGGTTGTATGGGTGCCGTATTGCCTCGATGATATGGTATAAGCCTATAATCTTAAACCAGGTCTTAATTTACTCATTGGGTTTTATCTTATTCATTATGTGCTCCCTTGTGGTACTTGCTATTTGGGGCCTGATCCCGCTGGTTTTGTTTGACCATATATCGTAGCAGCGCCAGAGGATCCAGTCTTCTACCCGAATAATGGTGCACACCAGGAGTATGGATGCCAGGGACCATGAGGGGGTTTCTTTTTCATCGCTCTGTTATCTTCATTTTGTACATGGCGTTTAGCCGCCGGCACCTATTAGCCGGTTGATCTGGGCATTAGTTTCCTTTTACATAATTATAATTAAATCAGACTATAGCTGACTACGGTTATGTTATATTGACTCTCGGCACTAGCTCAACATGTTGCGTAGCTAGACTAATGAATCATTTTGATGAAGCGTCGGGGATGCCTTACTGCTTTATCTTATATGATCATTATTACTGCTTCTTGGTTGATTGATTGATACAAAGATGCTCTGTGAGACCATAGGAGACTTGATTGTAGCATGCACCCCTAGTCTCTTGACAGCCACGATCGTCATATGGCATTTTTATACCTCATATGGAGTAGCTGGCCTAGTCCGTCTCCGTATTTTGGTACTGGGGTGTGATAGAGTTTGAGCTTCCTAGTGTCAATGCGATCCGATGTACATTTGGTCCTATAAAATACATAATAATAAGTGAAAATCATAACGACCAAATGGTCACTTCTGAGATAGAATCTTCGAGCTGAAGTACAATCCAGTCTTCATGTAATGCATTCATTGCTACATTGCATCAAGTCATACCAAAATCATTCATCAAGTCATATCAAAATCATGGTTGATCAAATATCAAAATCGAGACGATCATTGACTGAATGGGCCAACAGAAAAGACAGTTCATAATTACCTAGCTGTCATTATTCGCTTTAATGAACAATTTTAATTAGTAAACATATACAAGAGTACAAATATTTAGAAAAAGAAGTTCCACAGAGGAGCTGAACTTTTTCCATTATATAATAGTATATATATTTTTTCTGATGTTGTCGAAAATATATGAATTTTGGTTGTAAGTATTTTATGATTTGTTTGCCAAGTTTTATTAATTAGTCTCCAAACTTTTTTTTTCTTTTCGTTTAGCAGCGAAATATAATATGACTTTAATTTTTTGGATATAAAAGTTATTCGTGTTATCCCATTAGAATATTTCTTGTCTTGAAATCGATAACAAAAATTTCATTCACTCAATTCGTCAACAACAAAATTATGTATAGAAGTCCCGAATGTTATTTTTGGTTGCATTGTAGCTTCAAGTTATCCCATTTTTCCCTTAGTCTACTTTTTTATAATTCGGTGAGCATGTTGGTTTTTCTACTTACTATTTCATTCTTTTTGGAAGTAATAGTATTTTTTTTGTGTTAATAGTTACTTCTGTTTTATTTTATTTTAAAATAAATTAGTCTATTTATAAGGCTACTTTTGAGAATTTTATTTTATGTGCGGCGTAACATACAGAACTTTGTGCATGCTGCATTGCATTTTATTTGGTACACTGCCTCTAGTTTTCACACACGCACATCCAGACCTCCTTTGCGGTTTGATTTCGAGACCGTCCGCCTAGCCAAGGAGGTTATACCTCTCCTTGCTGACCATAAAACCAAGCTGAGGTCGATTTATTTTGAGCTCTTATTTGAATTTATGTAGTCGAACTATCTACAAATCGACCCTAAACTAATAATAAAATTATTGATGTTTAATAAGATTGTTACTCATACTTTAAAAATTGGTTATAAAAAAATGAATGAATTGTTGTTGTTATTGGTGAAAAAACTAATTCTAAAACATTATTAATTTGTACTTTATTTTTGACCGTTTTAAACATTGATGTGGCCTATTAAATCATTTCTAAATGGCTGAATTATTAGCCCATTGATTCTCATTAATTGATTCATATTAAATCCCATTTAGGAGAGGGATCTCTATATATGTAGCATATTCTTGTTTGTTGAGGTGTGGTCTTTTATTTTTTGGTTACACATGAAAAAACAAAGTTCTAGCTCATGAAATATCTTTTATCTTTTCTACAGCAAAACTGCATCATTCCTCCTTCTCACTATAACATCATCTCCTTTATTCTTCCATTGTTTATTCCATTCCTCTGGACAAAGCTAAGTTCAGATCATTCTCCTGGAGCTGTGTATAGCGATGGAAAGCCGGTAGTAAGAAAGTTTTACCTCTAGGAGTATTCGAGAAGATGTTTGCACTTAGACATCGAATAATCTCTTAGGACAGTGCTTCGTACACGACTTCCATGTAGCTCGATACCTCTAACTTTTTCTTATTTTGTGTTATTCTTATTACAAGAAAATAAGGAATATTTATCCAACATAAATAAGTAATGGATTTTGGAACATGTTGAACCAATTAAGAGGTAAGAGCTTAACTATTTGCACTTTGCAATTTTAACCCTTTTTGGAGTGTGTGGGGTTCTCAACCTATGTGGAGAATACCACGGAGTGCAACGAGCGCCATCCGTGTGCCGGAGAAGCTCGAGGAGTGCATCGATCGCCTATTTTGGAACATATATGGTAAGGAAATATATGATTGGATTTTTATATTTACTTTGATCATATATTTATGATTAGATCTTTCATATAATGGTTTTCCATATAACTGGACTTCCAATTATGGTAAGCCAATTATGATTGGATTTCCAGTAAATATATGATTGATACATATTAGAATTTTCTATTTATATTGGCCTTCCATGTATAGATTTCCAATATGGTAACCCTTATTCATGCAAGGATTTATAAAAGGTTGATGCATGCAAGTTAAAAAATGACACACAAAAAAAGAAGAAAGAAAATATGGCAAGAGTGCTTGTGCAACTTTAGAAGGAAAAAGAAGGATTGGAGGCCGTTTCGGAGAAGAAGATCAATTTCGAATATTTTTCGTTATCTTCTATCTTCGTGGTTGTAATCTATTTTCTGTCCCAGAGAGTTGTAGTGATCCATGTTGGATCAGAAAGAGCTTGTAGAGGGTGTATTCTCTTTATTCTATTAGTGGAGGTTCTTCAGGGTTGGACTCTGATCGTCCCGTGATTTTTTCTGCAAGGGTTTTCCATGTAAAAATCTCTATGTCTACGATTTATGTTGGCGTTTTTAGTTTGTGTATTTTTTGCTCGGTTCTCTTGCAGGACTTTCTGGTTTGGGAAAACGGTTTTCCGCGCTTCGTTCCCAACAGAGTGGTATCAGAGCCAGGTTCCAGAGAGGTGTCAGAAGTTGACAATCAAATCAGAAAGAAGAGATGGACGCGAAGCTGGTGCGCATGGTAAAACTGAACGGTACCAACTATTATTATTGGCAGAGCAAGATGAAGGATTTGTTGTTCGTCAAGAAGCTGCATCTTCCAGTATTTGCGTCTTAGAAACCTAGTGATAAATTCGATGATGACTGGAACTTCGAACATATACAGGTGTGTGGGTATATGCAGCAATTCGTTGATAAAAACGTGTACAATCGCGTTGTGAACATTGAGCCCGTAAGGACAATGTAGGATAAGCTGGAATCTTTGTCTGCGAAGAAGACCGGGGTGAATAAATTGTTCATGATCCGGATGATGATGGATCTACGGTACCAAGATGGTGCCTACATTACGGATCACTTAAGTGACTTCCAGGGCATGGTTGACCAGCTATCCTCGATGAGAGTCAAGTTCGACGACGAGGTTCAGGGACTTTGGTTGTTGTGTACATTGCCAGATTCGTGGAAAACCGTACGAATGTTTATGATCGCTTCTGCTTCGAAAGGCGTGGTCAGTCTGGAGTTTGTCAAAAGCAGGGTACTGAATGGAGAGATACAAAAATATTCTCAGGGCACTTCATCCATATCCCACTCGGAAGCGCTAGTTTCAGAGAGCCACGAAAGGAGCAAAAGCAGGGGTCTAGCTGGTGCCAGAGATAAGAGCAGGGCAAGTCAAAGAGTCAGTACGAGGACTCGGAGTGTTACCATTGAGGCAAGAAGGGCCATATTAAGTGGAACTGTTTTGCTTGGAAGAGAGAGAAGAAGGGCAACAAGAGAAAGCAAAGTAAGAACACTACAGCGATGGCCTCGGCACATGGAGGTGATGTGATCATCGTAGGTGATAAGGTTGGTATAAACCTCGCCTGCAACAACAATTCTTGGTTGGTGGACTCAGGTGCTTCAGCGCACGTATCTTACAATAGGGTACTATTTGCCAGTTATATGATAGACGACTGTAGAGGTGTTGAAGATGGGCAACGGAGATGTCTTAAAGGAGATTGCCATTAGAGATGTGCATTTGAGGACGAAGATGGGTGTAGTTCTTGTTCTCAAAGATGTCCGTCATGTCCCTGATATCCGTTTCAACCTGGTGTCGGTTGGAAGATTGGATGACGAGGGTTTCTTCAATCTCTTCTGGAACGGATAGTGGAAGCTTTCCAGAGGTTCGATGGTGATTGCCAGAGGAAGTAAGAAGTTTGGAGGAGAGCGCACATGGGCCACAGGAGATAAACACAATCAGTGATACGTTTACCGATTTGTGGCATAGGCGGCTCAGCCATATCAGCAAGAAGGGGATGAGCTACTTGGTGAATATGAAGGTGATTCCAGGGCTAAAGTCTACAAAATTGGAGAAGTGCACGTATTATTTGGCGAGAAAGTAAAGTAGAGTGTCTTTTCAAAGTCACCCAAGTTCGAGGAAGTCGGTATTGCTCGAGTTGATTCACTCGGATGTCTGCGATCCTATAAAGGTAAAGTCCATTGGTGGTGCTTCTTATTTTGTGACATTTATTGATGACTGTTCCAGGAAGGTTTGTGTCTATTCCTTAAAGACCAAGGATCAGGTGCTGTCCACTTTCAAAGAGTTTCATTCCTTTATTGAAAGGGAGACAGAAAAGAAGCTACTATATATTCGGTCTGACAATGGCGGCAAATACATCGGTCCCTTTGATGCTTATTGCAAAGAGTAAGGGATACGGCACCAGAAGACTCCATCAAAGATGTCGCAGCTCAACAATATAGCGGAGCGCATGAACATGACACTAATGGAGAAGGTATGGTGTCTGCTATCAGAAGCAAACTTGTTGGGCAGCTATTAGGGTGAGGAACTTTATATAGCTGATTATACTATTAATTTATCCCTACTGAAGGATGAAAGATTCAAACTTGAGCCGAAGATGAGGCGGTGTATCTTTATCATCTACGATCAGGATGAGTTTGGCTATAAACTCTATGACCCCGTGGGAAGAAAGCTCTAAAGATGCAGGGACATGATATTCATCGAGGATTAGACCATGACCAACACCCATAATTTCGAGATACCTTCTGAGGCTGAGGAATTGCTTGAGTTAGAGTCATTTTGCTTCGAGCAATTTCTAGAGAATATTGTAGAGTATCCAGTTATGGGGAGGCAGTACATAGAGTTGCTTCCAATCTTGATCATCAGCCTGCTTATACTGGTCAAGGTAACCCTCAGGAGGATGAGCATGCCAGAGAGGTAGTTCCGAAGGGGGGAGGCTGTTGATATATAGCCAGCACCAGTGGTTTCATTGAGGAGGAACGACAGAGAGCTTCGACCATCTATGAAATACTCACTGGGTGAGTCTGTGCTGCTGACTGATGGAGAAGAGCCTAAAAGTTTCACAGAGACTATGGACAACGAATATAGAGATGAGTGGATAGAGGCTATGCAGGAGGATATTAGTTCCTTACGAGCAAACTCCACTTATGATCTGGTGCGATTGCCAAAGGAAAAGAAGGCTTTAAGAAATTGATGGGTGTTCAGAGTGAAGCAGATATAGGATGCTACTCGTCCTTGATATAAAGCAAGACTGGTAGTTAAAGGCTATGGTCAGTGGAAGGGCAAAGATTATGATGAGATCTTTTTGCCAGTTGTTAAACAGTCGTCTATTCGATTGGTGGTGGCATTGGCAGCTAGTTTCGAATTAGAGGTCGAGCAGATGGAATGAAAACGATATTCCTCTACGGTGATCTTGAGGATGAGTTTTACATGGAGCAACCAGAGGGATTCTGTGAGAAAGACAAGTTACACTTGGTCTGCCGATTGAGGAAGAGCTTGTATGGTCTGAAGCAGGCTTCGAAAAAGTGGTACATGAAGTTTGCATCGTTTATGGAAGAGCATGGTTATGCACGAATGACGTCGAATCACTGTGTATTCGTCAGGTAATTTGTCGAAGATGATTTTATCATTTTACTGCTCTATGTTGATGATATGCAACTGGTGGATCGAAATGACACTAGGATAGCGGAGTTGAAGTGCCAACTGGGTACGACCTTCTCTGTGAAGGATTTGGGAATAATGAAGACTATTCTTGGGTTGGAGATCAGCCGAGAAAGAGAGTCCAAGCTGCTACACTTGTCCCAAAAGAAGTACATTCACCGAGTACTTCAGCATTTCGGGATGGACGGGTCGAAGAAAGTGAGTAACCCCTTGCAACTCACTTTAAGTTTATTGAGGAGAAGTGTCCATCTACCGAAGACGAGAAGAAAGATATGAAACGGTTTACATATGCTTCAGTTGGGGAGAGTCTTATGTATGCTATGGTGTGTACAAGGCCAGACATTGCTTACGCAGTTGACACAGTTAGCAGGTATAATTCTAATCCTAGAAGGATACATTGGAGTGCGGTCAAGTGGATCCTATAATAACTTCAGGGCACTGTCGATTGGAGATTTTCTTAATTTTGGTGGTGATGAGCCGAAGCTGGTTGGGTATACCGGCGCTTATATGGCTAGAGATGTAGACACGAGGCGATAGACTTCGGGCTATATAATGATGTTTGCTGGTGGAGCAGTATTGTGACAGTCATGATGGCGACGGAGGCTTGCAAGGATTTGCTGTGGATGAAGAAGTTGCTACAGAAAGTGGGGCTAAAGTAAGAGCAATATACTTTGCTTTGTGATAGCCAGAGTGTCATTCACCTTATGAAGAACTAGACATTTTATAGTTGGTCCAAGCACATTGAGACTCGATATCATTGGATACGGGATGTGGTTGAGAAGAAGGATGCGACGCTTGAGAAGGTCCATACTGATGACAATGGAGTAGATATGCTCACGAAGGTTCTACCGAGGAGAAGTTTGAGTATTGCACGCAGATCGTCGAGATGACGAGTTTCTCCAATTAGTTATAAAGGAGAAGATTTGTTGGAGTGGGTGGGGTTTCCAACCTATGTGGATAATACCTCAGAGTACGACAAGCGCCATCCATATGTAGGAGAAGCTCGCGGAGTGCATTGATCTCCTATTTTGGAACATATTTGGTAAGCAAATATATTATTGGATTCCATATTTACTTCGATCATATATTTATGATTGGATCTTTCATATAATGGCTTTAAATATAATGGACTTCCAATTATGGCAAGCCAATTATGATTGGATTTTTATTAAATATATGATTGATACATATTGGAATTTTTCATATATATTGGCCTTTCATGTATAGATTTCTAATATGGTAGCCCATATTCATGCAAGGGTTTATAAAAGGTTGATGCATGCAAGTTAAAAAATAACACAAAAAAAGAAAAAAAAAAGAGAAGAATGAAAAGGTGGCAAGAGTGCTTGTGCAACTTTGGGAAGGAGAAAGAAGGATTGGAGGCCGTTTAGGAGAAGGAGATCAATTTCAGATATTTCTCGTTGTCTTCTATCTTTGTGGTTGTAATCTATTTTCTGTCCTAGTAAGTTGTGGTGATTCGTGTTGGATCGAGAGGAGCTTGTAGAGGGTGTATTCTCTTTATTTCATTAGTGGAGGTTCTTCAGGGTTGGACTACGATCGTCCCATGGTTTTTCCATAAGGATTTTTTACGTAAAAATTTCTGTGTCTACGATTTGTGTTGGCATTTTTGGTTTGTGTTTTTTGTTTGGTTCTCTCGCAGGACTTTCTGGTTTGGGGGAACGGTATTCGCGCTTCGTTCCCAACATCCTCTATATAATCTATTACATAAAATATTAAAAACGTTTGTCTTAGAAATATATGTTCCACAAAAATAGAAGAAAATTAAATATAAAAACCAAATTTTGGCAGAAATAATGATTTAAATAAAATAACAAATCCAAACAAAATTACGAATATTGTTGTTTCTCTTATTCTTCTTATAAATTAAAAAATTCCTTGGAGTTTGTTTGCAACATACCAACAGTTGAGCAAGGTCATCGTTGAGTTCGAGATTGCTTATCATAGTTTTTTTCAATTAAAAAAATTAAAAAGTTGTTTGGTAAGACCAACTTATTAAAAATAATTAAAAAACTTGTTCAATTTTGGGTACTCTTGAAAGTAGAGTTGGGAGGTTGGTTTTTTTAGGTGTCCTAGGAGGTTGGTTTTGAAAGGAGTTTTCATTGCTCAATAAACAATTCCAAATCAACCCTTAATCAGACTCTATATGCTTCTTAAAGATTGTTATTTGGTAATATAAACATTTACTTTTCTTATATTAGTTTTTTTAGGACTTCTGAATGAAAGTATTTCTTTCATTTTTTTTTTGGAAAACATCAAAAATATAAAAATTCAACCTAGTCACCACAATTTGGATCTTCCTTTTGTGAAAGTCATACTAGAGAAAAGTGCCACACCCTAGTACCGGAATACGAAGAACATACGTATGACCATGTAAGCTACATACTACCGATTATACCAGCATCCTGAAATACGGTCACGGTTGTACCTTGACAAGGGGATACATACTACAATACATCAGTCAACCTAGGTCTCACAGAATATCTTGTCTCAATAAAGTAAACAAGAAGCAGTAAAATATGACATATAAGACAAAATAGAAAGACGTCCACGACGTTCTGTCAATTGATCATAAAGCTACTACGACAAAAATGAGATACGAGCACAAGTGTCAATCATACATGATCATATCATTAACTGTAGTCAAATATATGTAATCATGATATCTCAAAAGACGAAAAATAGACACCCGTGATACATGGGCTGAACATGTGCTTGTTGCTAAATGTCTTACAAGAATATACGTAATAAGAGTGGTGAAGAAGGAACCCGCTCAAGTCTCCTGGTTGCCTCCCTTGTTGTGTGCACCATCGAGTACAAGCGATAGTAGATCCTCAGTCTCTGCTATGAGATTTGGCCATACATAACCAGAAGGGTCAATCCCTAATAGCAAGTACAATAAGAAAGCACGATGAATAACATAAAAAAACCAGTCAATTAATAAAATAGTAATTGAGCCTGTATCGCAAACTAAGGTCCATAGTCTGTCATCGAGGCAGTAATATCCCCCTTTACCAAATAAGAAGACGAGTTTGATAGCTACACCTGGACAACATTACGTAGCAAAGTCTACTAGAAAGCAAGAATAAATAATACATAAAATAAATACACAATAATAGGTGAGATATTAGTATGACCAAGCAATTCCTACAGCTTCCTATGTTAGTTTCCTAGATTACCCTAGTTACAGTGCAACAAGGATTCGTCTGATCATACGTTGCCTTGTGCAGTATTGGTTAGGCCTATACTCATTGCAAAACCCCTAAATTTCTACAATTTTTTAAAATAAATTTGATACTGATTTTTTTATTTTTGTATATTGTACATCGCGTAGTCGCATTGTACGTCGCGCGCAAAATTTTGTTTTTCGTAATTGCTCGATGAGTGCGACTATGTACGAGCGTACATATTTTTGAAAAATATTTTTTTCTAATTTTATAGTTTCGAAATAATATAGATAATAATTATTTTTAGCTATCGCACCTAAATTTCCAAGTTTATGATTTTAATTATGAAAAACCTTTCATTTATACAGATATAATAATAAATAATTTTCCTATAAAATGATATATTAGAAAAGTATATTTATGTAAATATTATTTGGACATATATATATATATATATATATATTAATTAATTATTTATTAGTTTATTTTTAAATAATAATGTAATTTTTGAAATTATTATTATTAGTATTTTTGAAAAATATATTTTGAAATTATTGTGGCAATTTAAATCTTGATTTGATTTTATGGATTTATTTAAATAGTTAAATTAATATATATTTGAAATTTGATTGATTTTAAACTAAAGGATAGAATTTAATTAGATTTAAATTGATTTAGATTTGGATTGAAATTTATTGAATTTGATTTAAAATAAATAGAGGAATTATCTAAAGGAATTTGTAACTATCATAATCCTTATCTAAATAGTAGCTTCCACCTCCTATATAAGGAGAGGCTCATTATTCTCTGTTCCATTAATTTTCTCCACCTACAAATGTGTTTGTGCATCGTGTCCGTGCATATCAAGCCATATCCATTCACTTCTTCTATTTTTCATCCAAATTGATTAATGTTCTCATTAAAGAAATTCTCTTTTCCCTTCCATCTATTTTCTCTTATCACAAATTCTTACTATCCTTTTACCGATCAACCAAGTCCGTCTATCCAAGTAGTCCTTAAATTTCTAGTACGAAAATTTTCAAAGGTGGATAGATTTGTAACTCATCTTCCTGAAATTATTATTTTTTTAATTATATCTATATATTTTAATTTTGTGTTTAAAGGTAATTTTTGTAGAAATTTTGTAAAAGATATTTTGTGATTACTTTTGTAACCAAAAACTAGTTTTAAATTAATGGTTTGAAATAATGTTTCTAAAAAAAATGTTCTCGAATTTTTTATTTGAAATATAAAATATGTTTTTATTATTTTTGGTCTTCTAAAAATTGGTTTTAAAAAAAAATTTAGCGATAAAAGGTTTTTTGTCTATTTATTTTTTAAATAACGATTTGGGTTTATAAAAGTAAGTTTTATAATATTTGATGTCATCGAGTATTATTTTGACATGTTAATCAGTTATTTGATTATATTTGAATTTATTTAAATTATCTTGATGGTTATCAACTATACTTTAAATTATGTTGATAATTTTAATATTGTTTAAAATACTTACGATGACTAATTGGAGCATTACGATTTGTCTAATCTAGATTTGAAATACTATTTGATTAAATAATTTATTTATTATTTGATTTAAATTATTTTGATAAATATTAGATATTATTTTAAAGTTATTATGTTGAGTTTGATTTGAATTTGGATTCATATGATTTGAATTATTTGATAATATAGAATAATACTTAAAGTTATTATGGTGATCATTTAAAGGATTGTAATCAAATTGATTTATTTTTAAATAATTTATTTGATTTAAATTTATTGGAAGATTTATCCATTAGAAATTTTTATCCTAATGGAATTATATATAGCATTAATTAGATCGTTTCTTATTTAAACCAATCCTATTCCTATCCAAATTAGTTGGTAATCATAATCATCCTTATTGATTTAGTTCTAATCCTATCATAATTTACTAATTGCTAGCCATTATATATATTTATCGAATCTATGAATAAAATCATCTTTCAAACCATCCTTGTCAAAATTTCTCTCTTTTTTTCGTCATAACTAAGCCCAAAATTCGTCATAAATTCAGCCTCAATTTTTAAAGGTTGTAGGAACTTCGAATGACCATAACTCCCAATTCCGGACTCCGTTTGACCTCCAATTTTTTTGTTGGAATCGTATTGAGGTATATTTTCTGAATATAAATTTTATTTTCATAAATTTGGAACTAAATTTTTTGGAAAATTTGTGGAGTGTCAGTTGTCCGAAATCTGACATATTTTAGTGTTTTTGAGATTCTGGGAGAACCAGGAATCAGAATTACGAACCGTTTGAAGTTTCGGAATGCTGACGGAAAAGTACACATCATATATTTTTCCCAAATTTTTTCCAGAATATTTTATTTTTGGTTTTTATTTTAGAAGTTTGTCACATCGTCTGAGTTCATCTTGTGTAGCCCTGTGACTATTCTGTACCCAACGGGATTGTCGGTTTCACTAGCAAGGACCTTAGGCAAGACACCTTGCCTTTACTGTTTAATTTTTTGCTTAATATTATACATATTTTTATTTCTTACAAGTTGTTCTTTCAAAACCATATGTAGTTGCAAATTATTATACTTTATACATTTGGCCTAGAGTTAAGGGACCACCTTGGTTTGTGCCGCATTCATGGGCTGACACCTGTGTGCCACGATGTCATATGCCTCATATAGATTCGGACTTGCGTACCGCTCTTACATCGGTGCGTACAGGACGAGCGTTAGGATATAACTGCTAATATAGTTGTCTAGAAGACTTAGCGGTTATTAGAAATATCGTGGTGTAGATTCAGCACGAGTAGTGCATGGGGAGGGTGAAGACAGTTATTAGACGCAGGGGCTTTCACACATTTACTTTCCTCTAGCTGTCATTTGTGACTCAGCCGAGAGCTAGTACACCGTGTATTTATTTACTTTTCTCTAGATGCCACTAGTGCCTCGGTTGAAACACAAATGTGCCGTGCATTTACTTTCCTCTAGCTGCCGTTTGTGACTCACCCAAGAGCTAGTGGCCGTACATTTATTTTCCTCTAGATGCTCCTTAGCTCTCACCCGAGTGCTAATGGGCCGTGTATTTACTTTTCCCTATATGCCACTAGTGCTTTGGTTGAAACGCTAATGCGTCGTGTTTCTAGTCTCGGGAGCCCTTGTGTGGAACGTTGTCTTCAAAATGCATTTTCACATAGAATAGTTAAGGACCTTTATTTGTGTAGTCACATATACTTTTCTGTTGAGCTTTATTTATTCAGTTATTGGCATGATATTATGTGTCTTGTTACGTCCCTCTGAGGACCTGGTTATCTCGCCAGGTGTGTGCTCTTGTCTTTCGCAGGTGCTCTAGTTCTAGCCGTGACTATCTCCATTTCTTCGAGGGTGATTGCACTTGATCATCTTCGCTTCGCTCGCCAAATTCATTTCTTTTCTCATGTATTTTCCTTTACTTGTTGGTAATGGATTTGTCTCCGCACAACATATTGTATCAAGACAATTCATTATCACTATATGATATCTTTTATTCATTTATTTTGTGTGGATGAGATTAGTTATGGTTCTACTGCATTTCACAGCTTAAGTATATTTATTATACGGCTGACATGTCTACGTTCCTAATCCTACGTATTTTGGGACTGGGGCGTTATATATTTTTGTGGTGGCCCATACAGGTCGAGATAAATTGTTTGGTTACTTTACCATACCAAGCAAGCCTGCGAATATGATTAGAAGTCTAGGATCTCATCCACATACTTGACCTTTTTCCTCGATTCCATATTCGACCGACTCATCGATTGCATCTTGCTTGATTCCTTCTATCATTATTCTTATCTTTCCTTCGTGTTTGCTAGAGATTGACCCTACTAGTTAGATGCCCCAAACACCCTTAGCTTAAATTTTTAAGTTGGGTAGAATACCCCACGACCTGACACACCCTTGACCATTAAGGAGAATACAAATAGGATTATCTAGACTATAGGGACTAGAGGGATTTAACCCATTTGGTCAACCAAGCCTTGGGTAACAAACCGTAGAATGATGGTATAGGAGTAAACAAGACTTAGATCCTTATGACTCTTAGACTATTCATTTTGTTTTTATTGTCATCTACCATCGTGCATATGTTCTACTATCTAGACTAATGATGCTAATGTAGCCTAGTTTTTGCAAGCTCAATTCTTTATCAAGCTTGTTCATGACATAAGTTATTGGAGGCCTCCACTAACAGATTGTCTACTCAGAACCGGTGCATGATGGTCTGATCAACCTAGTGCACTTTGGTTCACTTCTATATATCGTTCTACATGGATGGGGACATACTAAACTTGTCCTCTAGAGTCCCATCCGCGACTGCCTTGGCAACTCCTTTTGAATTATTCGGTCGCCTTTGAACCACGTATTCGTATTCGATAACGCCTCCTTCGAACTCTATACTGCTTTCGCCTTCACCTATTTTAGAAGGACGAAGGCGTTATACTAGAACTTCCTCTATCCTTCCTAATGACTATGACCATCCTCACTCGATGTTGTTGTATCTTCATCCTAAGCTGCTCGTTCTTTTCCTCGGCCCTATATTTACTATCACGACCTCCTAATCACTTAAATTAGGAGTGAATCTAATCGTTCTCCTAATCGTGCCATCAACCTACTTCCAAGAAACCATATCTTAAAGTCTCTAATTTATTTTCTTTTGATACCATATTATTCCTTATCGCAGGTTACCTTCATTAAACTTTAATCCTTGATCATTTTCACTCTTGCATTAATTAGCCATATCTACGATTATTTCGTATTTATCTAAATCATGATTTCCTAATGCATCTTGTGTTGAACGTTGTGAATTGATTTTTCCTCACCGCTACCCCTTTGTGCCTTTTCACCCTCCTACTAATTCTCAATTTCGAGGACAAAATTCTTTTAAGCTGGGTAGGATGTAAAATCCCTAAATTTCTACTATTTTTTTTAAAATAAATTTGATACTGATTTTTTTATTTTTGTATATTGTACATCGCGTAGTTGCATTGTACGTCGCACGCGAAATTTTATTTTTCGTAATTGCTCGACGAGTACGACTATGTGCGAGCGTACATATTTTTGAAAAATATTTTTTTCTATTTTTATAGTTTTGAAATAATATAGATGATAATTATTTTTAGCTATCGTACCTAAATTTCCAAGTTTATGATTTTAATTATGAAAAGCCTTTCATCTATACAGATATAATAATAAATAATTTTCCTATAAAATGGTATATTAGAAAAGTATATTTATGTAAATATTATTTGGACATACATATATATTTCGTAATTATTTATTAGTTTATTTTTAAATAATAATATAATTTTTGAAATTATTATTATTAGTATTTTTGAAAAATTTATTTTGAAATTATTGTGGCAATTTAAATCTTGATTTGATTTTATGGATTTATTTAAATAGTTAAATTAATATCTATATTTGAAATCTGATTGATTTTAAACTAAAGGATGGAATTTAATTATATTTAAATTGATTTAGATTTGGATTGAAATTTATTGAATTTGATTTAAAATAAATAGAGAAATTATCTAAAGGAATTTACAACTATCATAATCCTCATCTAAATAATAGCTTCCACCTCCTATATAAGGAGAGGCTCATTATTCTCTGTTCCATTAATTTTTTCCACCTACAAATGTGTTTGTGCATCGTGTCCGTGCACATCAAGCCATATCCATTCACTTCTTCTATTTTTCATCCAAATTGATTAATGTTCTCATTAAAGAAATTCTCTTTTCCCTTCCGTCTATTTTCTCTTATCACAAATTCTTACTATCCTTTTATCGATCAACCAAGTCCGTCTATCATAGTAGTCCTTAAAATTTCGAGTACGAAAATTTTCAAAGGTGGTAGATTTGTAACTCATCTTCCCAAAATTATTATTTTTTAAATTATATCTATATATTTTAATTTTGTATTTAAAAGTAATTTTCGTAGAAATTTTGTAAAAGATATTTTGTGATTACTTTTGTTACCAAAACTAGTTTTAAATTAATGGTTTGAAATAATGTTTCTAAAAAAAATATTCTCGAATTTTTTATTTGAAATATAAAATATATTTTTATTATTTTTGGTCTTCTAAAAATTGGTTTTAAAAAAAAATTTAGCGATAAAAGGTTTTTTGTCTATTTATTTTTTAAATAACGATTTGGATTTATAAAAGTAATTTTTATAATATTTGATGACATCGAGTATTTTTTTGATATGTTAATCAGTTATTTGATTATATTTGAATTTATTTAAATTATCTTGATGGTTATCAACTATACTTTAAATTATGTTGATAATTTAAATATTGTTTAAAATACTTACGATGACTAATTGGAGCATTACGATTTGTCCAATCTAGATTTAAAATATTATTTAATTAAATGATTTATTTATTATTTGATTTAAATTATTTTGATAAATATTAGATATTATTTTAAAGTTATTATGTTGAGTTTGATTTGGATTTGGATTCATATGATTTGAATTATTTGATAATATAGAATAATACTTAAAGTTATTATGGTGATCATTTAAAGGATTGCAATCAAATTGATTTGTTTTTAAATAATTTATTTGATTTAAATTTATGGGAAGATTTATCCGTTAGAAATTATTATACTAATGGAATCATATCTAGCATTAATTAGATCCTTTCTTATTTAAACCAATCATATTCCTATCCAAATTAGTTGGTAATCATAATCATCCTTATTGATTTAGTTCTAATCCTATCATAATTTGCTAATTGCTAGCCATTATATATATCTATCGAATTTATGAATAAAATCATCTTTCAAACCATCCTTGTCAAAATTTCTCTCTTTTTTCGTCATAACTAAGCCCAAAATTCGTCATAAATTCAGCCTCAATTTTCAAAGGTTGTAGAAACTTCGAATGACCATAACTCCCAACTCCGGACTCCGTTTGACCTCCAATTTTTTTTGTTGGAATCGAATTGAGGTATATTTTCTGAATATAAATTTTATTTTCATAAATTTGGAACTTAATTTTCTGGAAAAATTTGTGGAGTGTTAGTTGTTCGAAATCTGACACGTTTTAGTGTTTTTGAGATTCTGGGAGAACCAGGAATCAGAATCACGAACCGTTTGAAGTTTCGGAATGCTGACGGAAAAATACACATCATATATTTTTTCCAAAAATTTTCCAGAATATTTTCATTTTGGTTTTTATTTTAGAAGTTTGTCACATCGTTTGAGTTCATCTTGTGTAGCCCTGTGACTATTCTGTACCCAACGGGATTGTCGGTTTTACCAGCAAGGACCTCAGGCAAGACACCTTGCCTTTACTGTTTAATTTGTTGCTCAATATCATGCATATTTTTATTTCTTACAAGTTGTTCTTTCAAAACCATATGTAGTTACAAATTATTATACTTTATACATTTGGCCTAGAGTTAAGGGACCACCTTGGTTTGTGCCGCATTCATGGGCTGACACCTGTGTGCCACGATGTCACGTGTCTCATATATATTCGGACTTGCATACCGATCGTACATCGGTGCGTACAGGACGAGCGTTAGGATATAACTGCTAATATAGTTGTCTAGAAAACTTAGCGGTTATTAGAAATGTCGTGGAGTGGATTCAGCACGAGTAGTGCATGGGGAGGGTGAAGACAGTTATTAGGCGCAGGGGCTTTCATACATTTACTTTCCTCTAGCTGCCATTTGTGACTCAGCCGAGAGCTAGTACGCCGTGCATTTATTTACTTTTCTCTACATGCCACTAGTGTCTCGGTTGAAACACAAATGTGCCGTACATTTACTTTCCTCTAGCTGCCGTTAGTGACTCACCCAAGAGCTAGTGGCCGTGTATTTATTTTCCTCTAGATGCCCCTTAGCTCTCACCCGAGTGCTAATGGGCCGTGTATTTACTTTTCTCTAGATGCCACTAGTGCCTTGGTTGAAACGCTAATGCGCCGTGTTTCTAGTCTCGGGAGCCCTTGTGTGGAACGTTGTCTTCAAAATGCATTTTCACATAGAATGGTTAAGGACCTTTATTTGTGTAGTTACATATACTTTTCTGTTGAGCTTTATTTATTCAGTTATTGGCATGATATTATGTGTTTTGTTACGTCCCTCTGAGGACCTGGTTATCTCGCCAGGTGTGTGCTCTTGTCTTTCACAGGTGCTCTAGTTCTAGCCGTGACTATCTCCATTTCTTCGAGGGTGATTGCACTTGATCATCTTCGCTTCGCTCGCCAAATTCATTTCTTTTCTCATGTATTTTCCTTTACTTGTTGGTAGTGGATTTGTCTCCGCCCAACATATTGTATCAAGACAATTTATTATCATTATATGATATCTTTTATTCATTTATTTTGTGTGGATGAGATTAGTTATGTTTCTACTGTATTTCACAGCTTACGTATATTTATTATACGGCTGACATGTCTACGTTCCTAGTCCTATGTATTTTGGGACTGGGGCGTTACACTCATCAAGCCAGTATTAGGAGCATTGGATAAGAGAATATAAATAATAGATACTGCACTCTAGACCTGTCAATTGGGCTGGGCTGGTCCAGCCTAGCACGAGTTCGGCCCAAAAAATTGGCCCATATTCCAGCCAGGCCTGATTAATTGTAGGCCCGGGCTGGCCCGGGCCCGTATATCGGGTCGTTCTGGGCCACGTATATTGGTCCATAATATAGGCCCGTCCCGGCCCGGTTCGACCCGAAGCCCGTCCCTGTTGCAACATCTCCTGCATAATCTCTTTGATTTGTTCCAAATTCTACCAGCGAACACCAGTATTGTCACTTTCACAAGTAAAAGAAAAGAAAAATATGTACACAACAAACACTCTGCCCTCCAAATATGACTTGAACCACTGCCTAAAGCAACAAGTGTAAGTGATGGTGGTCTCTGTTATTATTATGATTATATAGTGTAGTAGTGAATTGAATTGAAATGAAATGAAATAAAATGAATGTTTGAACTTAATTGATTTGAAATTCAATTCAATTCATTTCAATATAAATTAGTTGCAAGTTGTTGCAACAACAACAACATACATGCATGCATCCATTCATTTGCTTAGTCAAAGTCAGTAGTTGGTTGCCATTAGCTATAAGCTTCACCGTGCATGTCTTACTTCACTTGGTCACATATATACGGCCAACCATGTAGAGCCATTTATACAAAAAATATTGATTAATCAATGAAATAGAAACCCATGAATGATATATGTATATAGTATATACTGAACTGAATTGAATTAAAATGATGGCCTCTAGTGCGACCTGACCCAGTCCCTTATATTGGATCGCATCCGGCCCAGCCTGACCCGACCCGAAGCCTGCCGTACCATGGGTCATGTGCCAGGCTAGGCTTAATATTTTCATCCATAGTCCGGCCCGGCCCGCTACAATCATGGGCTCGAGAGGTCCGAGCCCGACCCGGCCTGGCCCACTCAAATTTCGTACCGGCCCGACCCGGCCCGGCCCACTTGACAGTTCTACTGCACTCCGACCAGTAGGTATGTCATAGTGTTTTATCGACTAGCCAATAATGACATATGAAGGTCAGGATCCTTTTCCTACTAATGTATGAAGTGATTTACTTGTTAATTAACCTACAATATTTATAAGATTTTTGGATAATGGATGATCGACAAATTAAACCAATATGTCATACCAGGGTAAGAGTATACCAAGAGTATCCTAGTTGGCTTCCAAACTATTATGTCTATACTAGTGTACGCCAACAAGGAGATACCAATGTTGGCCCATTACCAAATTGTCACACCCGATTTTGATAAATCAACATATGACTTAAGTCAATAACAAAATATACAAACTACTGCTAATATTTCAGGTCAAGTAAATTCAATATCAGAGAGTGTACTACAACATCAACAAGCATGAAAATCATCATCCCGAAGTACTTATACACTGAAAACAGTCTGAGTCATTTTACAATTTATTATATATTTTATCCTTTATTGAGTCTAGAATACAAATTGTAAAATCGACTGAGTATTACTGGTTTAGATTATTCACAGTCCACTCGTCTATAAAGCCTACCCATTCATTCAAAGTCCACTTACCAAAAGTTCTATTTATCCTATGCAACAGATTTTGACAAAACATTACTAGATGAACTTAGACAGAAGTCAGGCCGAGTTCGGTCCGAGTTCGGACCGAGTTCGGTTGTTTCATATTCAAATGTTTGTTACCTCCAAATCTGCATGCAACGTTCTTTTGCGAAATCTTTGCATCCGAACTCCACCAGAACTCTGCCCGAGTTCGGTTCTCAAAAACACCTATAAATAGAAAAAAAATTTCCTTTTCAAAACACTCGATCATTTCTTCTCTTTATCTATTCCTAAAGTGTTTTTCAGTGTTCTAAAAAGCTTTCATACTCCACCTATACATCTCTTAGCCAAAGCCAGTAATATCGATTCGATTTAGAGTTCTTTGGTTCTCAGAGTTGTAAAGAGGTCGTTCAAGTTCAGAAATTATCTCTGTTTTAGGAGGTGGTCGTTCACTCGTCACCAAGCACAGTGTTGTGAAGTTGGTCGTGCACTTGTCACCAAGCATGATGTTGTAAAGAGACTGCAAGCTCTCAATTAGCTTGTGAATAGTGGATTAACAGCAGGCAAGAGTACCTGCGACTAGATTAGTCCTCCAAAAGGGAAACCAGTATATATCGCGGTGTTTACTGAGTTTGATTATCTGATCTCTTGCTACATTTATTATCTCCTTATTCACTGCCATAGTGATCTGCTTTTAATTTTTTTAAGTGGTGATTTATTCTGCTGCACTCACACTCACTCTATTCATCCCCCCTCTAGCAGTGCTCAACGATCCTACAATTGGTATCATAGCAGGTTATATTCTAATATAACAACCTCAGAGAGTATATATGGCAGCCGTGAAATCAATATTCAACGGTGAAGGGCAATCCACAAATAGACCCCGACTATTTGATGGAACAAACTATACATACTAGAAAACACGTATGACATTCTTCTTAAAGTCTCTTGACTTTGATCTTTGGTCTATAGTTATTGACGGTTATAAGAAACCGACACCTACAGTGGTTGATGGCGTACTTACAGACAAGCCTCATGATAACTATACAGAGGCAAAAAAAACAAAGGCTAGTCTAAATGCACATGCCATCAATGTACTATTCCGTACAATTTACAAGACAAAGTTCAATCGAGTTTCAACCTGTAAGACATCTCATGAGATTTGAAAACTTCTTGAGGTAACTCATGAAGGTACTTCCCAAGTGAAGGAATCCAAAATCAGCAGACTAACACAGGAACATGAATCTTTCAAAATAAAACCCGACGAGTCAATTACACAGATGTTCACTCGTTTTCTTGATATTACTAATTCTTTACAATCTCTTGGTAAGGATTACAACAATCATGAGAAGATCAGAAAAGTGCTACAGGCTATAACCAAGAACTGGAATCCAAAGGCAACGGCAATCATTGAAGGAAACGATCTTACCATAATGACTCTGGAAACACTTATGGACAAACTGATGACCCATGAGTTGGACCTACAAGAGTTTGAAGAAACAATCCCAAAAGAAAAATCTATCGTCTTCAAAGCTCAAGCCAAAAGATCAACATGCAAAGATTCCGATGAAGAATCATCCAGTAGTGATGAACAAGCCCTGCTAGTGAAGAATTTCAAAAAATTGTTAAAGTTTAAGAAATTAAACGGAAGGAAAAAAGATGTTTATGAAAGCAATGAAAAAGAAACAATCTGCTTTGGATGCAAGAAGTCAGGGCATATTAAGAAGGACTGCCCAACTATAAAGAAAAACAGTCCATATGATAGATCAAGATCAAGCCAAAGAACAATAACTGGTCGAAAGTATGCAAATACAAGTATCTGGCATGAAAGTGATGCTAGTGAATCAGAGGAAGAAGATAGACCCTGCAACACTGCAAATGTCTGTCTTATGGCTTTCGATAAGGTATCCTCAAATCCTCTATATGATGATTTTACTTTCGATGAGCTAGAAAATGCTTTCAGCTAATTACTTGAAGAACATAGAAATATGCTTGACAAGTATAAGCAATCTCGAAAAGAGGTCAAGGCATGCACAACCGAAGTAGCTAGATTGTCAAATATCATTGAAAATATTAGAGAGACATCTACTACTGGTAAGAAAGATGAGATAACCAAGCGTAAAGTAGACTATCATGAGGCTATCCTCAAAATTGAAAAGAAAGAAAGAGACTATGTCAAGATACAAGAGTTATATGACATAGAGAAGAAGAGGCACTTAGTCACAGAGCAAAGACTCATTGATATGACCGCTAAATATGAAAAGTCTTATACAGTTTCTAAAAAGTTAAAAATCAAGTTAGGCAAACAGGCTATACATGTGACATAGCCTAAAGTTAGTCCTAATGCTAAGCATACACCTAAGAGGACTAAACCACAGAAAGCACGTAAGAAACTCAAATATCATCATGCTTTCACATATAGGTTTTCAAAGAAACCACATATGCATGTCAACACAATTTCAACTAACACGTTTTCAAAACTTACTTGTACGTACTGTGATACTCATGGGCACATATCACAGTATTGTCTAGCAAGAAAGCTTGTTGACAATCACACAGTAATTTGGAGACCTAAGACTAATCAACATGGACCCTTCAATAAATGGGTACCAAAGGATTCATCTACTTGTTTTGTAGGTGGACTCTCAACCCTCTTATGCTAAAAGCAAGTGGATTCTCGATAGCGGATGTTCGCGACACATGACTGGTGATGCATCTTTGTTCGCCACGCTATCGATGAAGAAAGAAGGATGCGTCTCCTTCGGAAACAACCTGAGAGGTGATATCATTGGAAATAGCATTGTTGGTATATCTCCTTATCCTGTAATAAAATATGTTTGTCTAGTTACGGAATTGAAACATAACCTACTGAGCATAAATCACTTGGCAGATAATGGTTATGGCATCAATTTTGTAAAAAATAAATGTACAATATATGATATGTCATCAGGTAATCCCGTATATGAAGGGATTAGAGAAGACAATATTTATGTTTTCTTTCTAGAGAGTACTAATAATGCAGGAAGATGCCTAGTAGCAAATTTAGATGAAAGCTGGTTGTGGCATATGAGGCTAGGACATGCTAATATAGACACTATCTCATGGCTAAGCACTAAAAAGTTGGTAAAAGGACTCCCTGAGATATCATTCAAGAGAGATATGGTATGTGCAGACTGTGAAAAGAATAAAGCACATAGGTCTATATTTAAATCCATCAACGCTGTAAGTACTTCTAGACCTTTGCAGTTGATACATATGGATTTATTTGGTCCTAGTAGAGTCGCTAGTCTTGGCGGTAAGCTCTACGCCTTTGTTATTGTTGATGATTTCACTCGTTTACTTGGGTTTACTTTTTATCAAACAAAAGTGATACAATTTTTGAATTTCAGATATTTTGTAAAAAGGTACAAACGAAAAAAGGCTTCATGATTACTCGTATACGGATAGTTCATGGTGGCGAATTCGTAAATACTGATCTCAAAAAGTTTTGTGATGATAGTGGATATTACCACGAGTTTTCTTGTCCTAGAACTCCTCAACAGAATGGTGTTGTAGAGCGAAAGAACTGTACTCTAAGCGAGATGGCTAGAGTCATGCTAAATCAGCACAATCTTCCTAAATACTTTTGGGCAGAAGCTGTAAGTACAACCTATCATGTTTTAAATAGGGTGTTAATTCGACCTATCTCGAAAAAAAATACCTTATGAACTTTGGTTTGGAAGAATTTCAAATATTTTATATTTTAAAGTTTTTGGATGTCGTTGTTTTATCCTGAACACCAAGGACAACTTGGAGAAGTTCGACTCTAAAGCAGATGAAGGGATATTTCTCGGATATACTGGTAAAAGTAAGGGATATAGAATTTTCAATAAAAGATCTATGATTGTTGAAGAATCCATTAACGTTACTTTGATGAGCTCAATAGTCACAGATCTAGCAGCAGTGATGATGAAAATGTCAAGCCAGAACCGATAAAAGTCCTGTGGAAGATCTGACTCATAGATTCGAGTCATTGAAGTTCTTGCCAGATCATCCAAAGACGTTCATTATAGGTGATATATCAAAAGATGTAAGTACACGCTCTTCATATAGAGATACTGAAATAGCGGCTAATATAGCCTTCATTTCACAAGTAGAATCTAAGAATGTAGCATATGCTTTTAATGATGAATTTTGGATTGATGCCATACAAGAGGAACTTAATCAATTTGAGAGAAATCAAGTTTGGAAACTCGTTCCTAAACCTATTGGTCAATCGATAATTGGTACTAAATGGGTGTTCCAAAATAAATTAAGTGAAGATGGACAAGTTCTACGCAACAAAGCACGTCTAGTGGCACAAGGTTATAATCAAGAAGAAGGTATTGATTATGACAAGACATATGCTTATGTTGCTAGACTAGAAGCTATCCGCATATTTTGTGCATTTGTATGTTTTAATGATTTCAAATTATTCAAATGGACGTGAAAAGTGTATTTGAAAACGAATTTTTGAAAGAAGAAGTTTTTGTGAAACAACCCCCTGGTTTTGAAGATTTTCAAAAATCTGATCACGTCTTCAAACTTAAGAAAGCACTATATAGACTCAAACAGGCACCTCGTGCTTGGTATGAACGCCTAAAAATACAAGAAAAATGATGATTCTTGACGGTTTATAAGTTGACTATTGTCAGAAACCATCAACAATAGGGTTTATCTTGACGGTTTTAGACTTACGTCAAGAGATGGCCTTTTTTTGTTACTTTAGCTCATTTATAGCATGTATGTTGATGATTTAGAGGGATCCATCAAGAAAGAGCATCTTTTATATTAACGTTTTGATAAAAACCGTTAACTATTGTGTATGCGAGAAAGTTGTCGCGATTTTTTTATTTGCCATTATGGTAATTATTTCAAAGTCTTCAAAATTAATGACGGTCTTCTACAAATTTTTTTAAGGCTCATAAGAACCAAACTCTCGACTTCTCCCCCCCGCTTTCTTCGAAACTCTCGACTTCTCTCTCCCCCCGCTCTCTCAGAAAACCCTTGTCTCATCCTTCCCTCCGAAACCCTCGTCTCTCCCCCTCTCAGAAACCCTCGTCTTTTCCCTTCTCAGAAACCCCTCCTCTCTCTCCCTCCTCAGAAACCCCTCTCTCCCCGTCTCAGAAACCGCTCTGGAGAAAACCTAACCGGTCTGGAGAAAACCCCTCCACTTCGATACTGCTCTGGAGAAAACCCTAGGCTTCAACAACTTCGTGCTGGAAAAAACCCTAGGCTTCAACAACCGTTCTTCACAATACGGCAACTTCGATCTTCACCGTGCGGTATAATGCCTTTAATTTTCTCTCTCTGAAAATCAATTTTATGCCTAGGTTTTTGTGCCAACTTCGTTCGTTCTTCACGTTAGGATTTTTTGGTGGCAACTTCATTCGTAAACTTTGGGTTTAATTATAGAGAAGTAGATTTTTGGATGTTATGTTCTGTGATGGGCCAAAATGAGTCCCTTCGTTCGTAAACTTCGTTCATAAACTTAGGATTTCATCATGAATTGATATGTGCATATGTACGCATTAACATAAGTTCATTTTTATTCATCCACCAAAACTTGCATAATTTAATAACTGTTATGTGTAAACTACTAGTGGTCAAAAATTATATAGATGTGCACTATTTTATCCAAGAAGAGAACTATAGTGATTTGTAATTTCACACTTGACAATCCTAATAGTTGGTGTTGGTTTTATGGATGTTCACTGTTTGTGTAAGGATGTTCACTATTTGTGTAAGAATTTTGAATAATAATTTTGTGATTGATTTTGTGTAAGGATTTAATAGTTGGTATTGGTTTTATGGATTGATTTTGTGTAAGGATTGGTTTTATGGATTGATTTTGTGATTGATTTTGTGTAAGGATTTAATAGTTGGTGTTGGTTTTATGGATTGATTTTGTGTAAGGATTTAATTGTTGGTGTTGGTTTTATGGATTGATTTTGTGTAAGGATTGGTTTTATGGATTGATTTTGTGTAAGGATTGATTTTGTGATTGATTTTGTGTAAGGATTTAATAGTTGGTGTTGATTTTATGGATTGATTTTTAATTTCAAAACATCATGAATTGATTTTGTGTAAGGATTTAATAGTTGGTGTTGGTTTTATGGATGTTTACTATTTGTGTAAGGATTTTGTGAAATTGCCATCTTCCTAATAATTGGTATTGGTTTTATGAATGTGTAAGGGTTTTGGGTACGTATCAGTAGGTGTATCAGTATACACTAATTTTACACTTGACAATCCTAACAGTTGGTGTTGGTTTTATGGATGTTCACTGTTTGTGTAAGGATGTTCACTGTTTGTGTCAGGATGTTCACTGTTTGTGTAAGAATTTTGAATAATAATTTTATGTAAGGATTTAATAGTTTTGTTGGTTTTATGGATTGATTTTGTGTAAGAATTGGTGTTGGTTTTATGGATTGATTTTGCGTAAGGATTAGTTTTATGGATTGATTTTGTGTAAGGATTGATTTTGTGTAAGGATCTAATCGTTGGTGTTGGTTTTATGGATTGATTTTTAATTTCAAAACATCATAAATTGATTTTGTGTAAAGATTTAATATTTGGTGTTGGTTTTATGGATGTTCACTGTTTGTGTAAGGATTTTGTGAAATTGCCATCTTCCTAATAGTTGGTGTTGGTTTTATGAATGTGTAAGGGTTTTGGGTACGTATCAGTAGGTGTATCAGTATACACTGATTTCACACTTGACAATCCTAATAGTTGGTGTTGGTTTTATGGATGTTCACTGTTTGTGTAAGGATGTTCACTGTTTATGTAAGGATGTTCACTGTTTGTGTAAGAATTTTGAATAATAATTTTGTGGTTGATTTTGTGTAAGGATTTAATAGTTGGTGTTGGTTTTATGGATTGATTTTGTGTAAGGATTGGTGTTGGTTTTATGGATTGATTTTGTGTAAGGATTGGTTTTATAGATTGATTTTGTGTAAGGATTGATTTTGTGATTGATTTTGTGTAAGGATTTAATAGTTGGTGTTGGTTTTATAGATTGATTTTTAATTTCAAAACATCATGAATTGATTTTGTGTAAGGATTTAATAGTTGGTGTTGGTTTTATGGATGTTCACTGTTTGTGTAAGAATTTTGTGAAATTGCCATCTTTCTAATAGTTGGTGTTGATTTTATGAATGTGTAAGGGTTTTGGGTACGTATCAGTAGGTGTATCAGTATACACTAATTTCACACTTGACAATCATAATAGTTGGTGTTGGTTTTATAGATGTTCACTTTTTGTGTAAGGATGTTCACTATTTGTGGACTATCAATGATTTTCCTGCATATGGAAATATGTCTGGTTGTACTACTAAGGGGTATTATGCTTGCCCCATATGCGAGAAAGATACTTATGCGCCTAGGCTGAAACATAGTGGTAAAAATGTGTATACTGGTACAAGGAGGTTTCTCCTATGACGTCATCCGTATCGCACTCAAAAGAAAATTTTCAATTGTAAGCAGGAATTTGGCGATCCTCCAACACCATTGAGCGGAAAGGATATATTAGACAAGGTTGGTGAAATTTCGAACTCATGGGAAAAGAAACATGCAAAGTGCAAAGCATTACAGTTAGGTGAAAGAAGATGGATGAAGAAGAAGTCAATCTTCTTTACACTTGACTATTGGGAACACTTGCATATCCGCCACACACTCGATGTTATGCACATCGAAAAAAATATTTGTGAGAGCATATATGGTACATTGCTTAACATTCCTGGAAAGACAAAGGATGGAGTCAATGCTCGTCTTGATCTTGTGGACGAGGGTCTAAGGACTGAATTAAAACCTGATTTTGAAAAGAAATGAACATATTTTCCGCGTGCTTGTTATACATTGACGAAGGATGAGAAGAAGATATTTTGTCAAACATTGGTAGACGTAAAGGTTCCTAAAGGTTACTCTTCTAATATCAGAAATCTTGTCTCAATGCAAGATTTGAAACTTTATGGTCTGAAATTCCATGATTGTCATGCACTAATGCAACAACTACTACCCGTGGCAATCCGTTCAATTTTGCATAAGCCGATTAGAGTTGCTATTACTCAATTTTGCTTCTTCTTCAATGCAATTTGCAAGAAAGTGGTGGATGTGAATAAGCTAAACGATATTCAAAATGATCTTGTGGTCACATTATGCATGTTGGAAAAGTATTTTCCACCGTCTTTCTTTGACATTTTGGTCCATTTAACTCTTCATCTTATTGCCCAAGTCAGGATATGTGGACCTGTTTTTCTGACATGGATGTATCCATTTGAAAGGTGCATAAAACCCTTGAAGGGTTATGTGCGCAATCGTAACCGTCCCGAAGGATGCATTGCAGAATGTTACATTGCAGAAGAAGCAATAAAATTTTGTAGCGAGTATCTATCATATGTTGAAGCAGTAGGAAATTCACTTGCAAGGAAGGGCAACGTTAAAGATGGCCAACCTTTGCCTGAAGGTCGCATTGTTGCAGTTGATCGTGAAGAATGGCAACAAGCCCATTTATATGTTTTGGAGAATACAGATGAAATTCAACCTTATATTGAGTAAGCATCTTTATCATAAATTTTCTATTTATTCATTGTATGAAAATTGTTAGAAATTTGTATGATTAAGTTTGTTATGATGTCTTGACAGTGAGCATATGGAGTGGTTACAATCACAACATCCCCTTAAATCTAAAAATAAAAAGTGGTTACAGGACAAACACAATCAAACATTTCTCCAATGGTTACAGGAGAAGGTAGAAGTTGTAGCAATATTATTGTAGTTATATTCTAACTTATTTAGTTGTTAAGTTTGCTTTTAATAAATATGAAACTTTGCAGGTTGGCGGTCAATTTAATGAAAGGGAAGATATTTCACAAACTGTAAAGTGGATAGCACGAGGGCCTAGCCACCATGTGCTTAAGTGTTCTGGCTACGTTATTAATAGTTGTCGCTATCACACGAAGGGTCGTGACAACGCTCGAGTTATCCAAAATAGTGGAGTTTGTCTTGTAGCTACGACAATACAGATTGCAAGTTTGAAAGATAAGAATCCTATAATAGGAGACATATGTTTCTATGGGGTTATCATAAAAATATAGGAGCTTGATTATCATGCTTTCAAAATTCCAGTATTTAAGTGCGACTGGGTCGATAATAAGGGTGTTAAGTTTGATGAACTTGGTTTCTGTCATGCCCCAGTACCGAAATACGGAGACGGACTAGGCCAGCTACTCCATATTAGATACGTAACGCCATACGGCGATCGTGGCTGTCGAGAGACTAGGGGGTACATACTACAATCAAGTCTCCTATGGTCCCACAGAATTCTATGTCTCAATCAATCAAGTCGCATCAGCAATTAAATGAACATTAAAGATAAAGCAGTAAGGCGTCCCCGACGCTTCATCAAAATGGTCATGAGAGACTAGCCTTATAATTTAGCTATCACAGAGACTCAGAAGTACAAAATTATACACAGCTGCAGTCTGTTTAATTACAATTATGTACTGACACAAAATATCGAGTAATCCGGCTAACAGGTGCCGGTAGCTAAACGCCGCAAAAAGTATAAGCAGGAGTGGTGGAGAAGAAACCTACTCGAGTCCCCGAACCGCCATGCTCCTAGTATACACCATGGATGTCAGGGAGGAAGATCGTGTCCTCCGGCTCTGCTACGAGATCTGGCCAAACAAAACCAGCGGGGTCAGCCTCGAATAGCAAGTACCGCCAAAGGGGCACAAGAGTTAAGATTAAAAACCCAGTTAATAGAATGATTGATAATAGTAATACTTATGCTACTATTATAGAGTAGCGCAACATCTTCGAACCCATATGCCACCCTTACAACCAAACAAGGACAAAAGGTGCCGCATGGAGTCGGGACGTGTCGTACTCTATAACTTTCACATAAGTTAAACGGTATAAACAAGAAAATCTCTTGATCATGACTTTGGTCGATAGCCTATCGCAGCACAATATCCAACCCAACAATCAAACAAGAACATGGGTTGGATCTTATACCATGATAGACCATGTTCCTCAGTCATTCACAGAAGTAACACTTCACAACCATAATAAGTCTTCCGTTTATAACTTCGATCCACAGCTGGTCATAGTACGATAACCAACCCAACAATCAAACAAGAACATGGGTTGGATCACGTACCATGACAGTCCGCTTCCCTCAGTTATTCACGGAAGGTAATAGGACGCAAGCAAGTCGTTTTTACGGCCAATCAAGCCTACGAGTTTCTAGTGGGACGAGGTTATCCTCGCATCATGTTATTTAGAAAATCCTCAGATCGTATCTTTCCAGCAAGGCTAGCCAACCCAGGGGTTCGCGTAGACAGGTATGATTGAGCACAGGTCCCTCGTAAGGCCACCTTACTAAAACATATAATATATAGCAGGAATTAATCGGATACAGTCATCCACTAGTTGCAGATGACACAGTATCCGTGGAGACCAGCCGGCGCGTCGAGATAATATCTCAAGGCGGCTGGTGTAACACGATCTCGGGATTTTGCCCTCCCCATGCATCTAGAATGTTTAGTTACCTAATTTAACCCTAGGTGAAATCTTGGACTCACATGCTGTGGCCTGCATGATTATCCTCCTAAAGTCGTACTTTAGTACGAGTACCCCAAAGAGGATCCATGTCAATCAGTATGTCAACATGTGCTACCCTCCTTAGTGTAATGCATCATTGCAAATACGCCACGTGGAGTTACGAGTCATTTGTCGAGCATGAACAAGAACTGGGACATTCAGGTACATGTATCGGGTAGGAACACTTTGTTCTCCGGGGTCACATTAGTGCTCATATCATGCTCGGGACAAAAGGCGTAAGGATATAAAATAGGCATATAATATCTGATAAAATATCAAAAGCGTACGCACAAAAGCACGCACGCTCAAGGGGAGCTGCGTACGTGAAAAGTCACGCAGGTTCACACAAGGCAGCGCACGTGAAAAGTCACGCAGGCTCACTCAAGGCAGCGTATGTGAAAAGTCACGCAGGCTCACTCAAGGCAGCGTACGTGAAAAGTCACGCAGGCTCACTCAAGGCAGCGTACGTGAAAAGTCACGCAGGCTTACTCAAGGCAGCGTACGTGAAAAGTCATGCAGGCTTACTTAAGGCAGCATACGTGAAAAGTCACGCAGGCTCACTCAAGGCAGCGTACGTGAAAAGTCACGCAGGCTCACTCAAGGCAGCGTACGTAAAAAGTCACGCAGGCTCAAGGGGAGACACGCTTCCAACAGGAAGCGTACTCAAGGCTGCGTACGCAGCGCTAAAGAGCGTGCGCAGCTCAGTGTGCGTAAGCTAAGCAGCTCGGCACACTACTCTCTGTCTTCTCCAAACAGTAAGAACACCATGGTTGAACACAAAGCTTCAAAACATCACAACTTGGCCATCCGAACTCCAAATCCGGATTTCCAAAGTTCCATCTTGGGTGAAATAGAATTCTCTTCCACATGGAAGCATCAAAACCCATAAAACCCCAACGAAAATAGATCAAGACCAAGGAAATCCGAAAATGACTAAAACTTAGATCTACAAAAATTAAAGCTTCAAAATGGAAATTTCCAAGTTCTAAACTAGTATAGATTGAGGAGAAGAACATATTTTGGCAAATAGTTTTGTAAGAAATCATTGACAAAATTATGGATCCATCTCTTGAGCAAGTTGGTACTTGCCTTGGTTGGTGGAGGAAATAAATGAGAGGAAGTAAATGAGAGGAAGTAAATGAGAGGAGAGAGAGAATAAGATGAGTTATATATAAAGATCTTGGACCCATGGGTTCATGATGAACCAAAGGGTTCATGATGAACCATTGGTGAACCAAGAATAGGTTACCCAAATGAGCCAAAACTGTAGGCCCAAATGCAGAAAATAAATTAGGAAATAATATTTTGTCGAATATTTTTGAGAAATGCATGAAAAATATAGCATAATAAATATAGTATAAATACAAGATAAATACAATTTATCGGTTTACGTATTAAAATACGTATTCCAGGATTGGGGAGTGACAGTTTCACATTGGTGGACCTTAATCGAGTTGGGTACAAATCAGATTCTTTTGTTTTAGCTTCACAGGCCAAGCAAGTATTTTATGTAAAAGACCAACTTGATCCTCAATGGTCTGTTGTTTTGTCCATGTGTCAAAAAAGACTATATGCACAAAAAAGATGATGAAGACCTGGACAATACAATGGAACGTCATCCCTTTGCTATTGCATCAATGAATACTGATATATTATTTGATGCTGGGGATGATGATAATATGTTTTATAAAAGAGTAGGTTGTGAAGGGGATTGGGTTGATAAGTAAATATTGGACACAAGTTTCTTATCATATGTGATATTAATGAATTTTGTTTTTTGAACTCATATGATTACTTCAGCCTATTTTTACTGATACTATCCACTTACTTTGTTAGACATATATTGTAAAATCTCCTCTACTTATTTTTTGACATATATAGTTTGATCCAACATGTTTGCATATTATTTCATAGCCTTTTTCGGCCACCTTGCAGACATCAAGCATGCCTAATATGACACCTTCCAAAAATAAAAAAAGAGGTCATCAAAAGAGGTATGCATCATATTATGTGATATATTATTTGGTAAGTGTTGTCTATCAAAAGAGGTATGCATCATTTTTTTCTTCTGGTAAGTGTTGTTCCTGAGACATATGTATGGGATTCTGACACAATATATGGAAAATAGATGTTTGGTTTTTAACTAGGTTTGAAACAGGTTCAGTTGTGAATTAAAATCTTTGGAGGGAGACACAAACACAAATATCATATTATGTTTTTATTTTTGTATGATCCAGTGGCGACGCCAATCAGAGAGCCACTTAGGCATTATCCTCTTAATCAAGTTAGCTTTTTGTCAACACAGACATCATATTATGTTTGGATAATTGTTTCTCTAATCGTCAATTCTTGTAGTATTAATATTATAACCTCCTTAGTCTTTATTTTAGAATTTTATGGGTAAATTTTTTTGCTATACAATTTTGATGTTTTCTTTCTGTCATCTGATACACAATTAACTAGTATTGATGTCAAATGATCAATTTTGTAAACAAGCTTATATGCTTCTCTGGATGTTGGCAAGTTTCTGGAGAATTATGAGGTGTCCAACAAAAATGTGGGATCTTGAGTCTGAAACTCTTCGAGTGATTATTATAAAGGCAAACTTCTCCCTCTTGACACTCAATGGTTTTGTGGAATTGAGATATTGTGTGAAATTTGTGAATAATAATTTAAGGGTGGTTCATCTCAGATTGACATGATAAAGAAACCGGACAAATTTTCTTGCTTAAGTATTCACAAGTTGTAACATTAGTGTATAATGTATGTAGATTCTCAAATAGGTACAATGTAGTCACACATGTTGTATGAATACGGTTACAGGTACGGGTACGGACACGATAGGGACACCAGTTTCCTGTGCAACATGGGTGACAATGATCAGATGTTTCTGTGCTGTTTGGTCAAAGGAGAACCAATACTTGGTTGTTTCAGTATCGCATCTTTCTGTTGCAGTTTTAAATTATATACAGTTTCAATTATAGTGAGAAACTTTACATGATTGACAATTTAGCTAGCCTTCAGATTCTTTACATGATTTATACATGTTTGTGAATTATAGTTTCAATATAGCTAGCCTTGCAGTTCTTCTCGAGTGATTCAAATTGTCTCGAGTTGTATTGATAATCCTGTAATAGTAAGTTGATACTTTGTGTTCTTGTTCTCTCACGAACTTGCTAAAAAATTAAGGGTGGATATGCATGCTGTGAATAGGAGCTGTAGATATGGAGGGATGTGCTCCGATATGGTTTGCTACTTTCTTGGTTTTATTTTGTAGTTTCGGTGGATTATGTTTCGTGGCTGTGACAAGTGATGGTTGTTTGTGGTTTGGATGTAATTAAGTTGTATGGAAACAACAGATGTGGGATGTGTACTTTATGGTTGGATTATGTCGTGGTTGGACAAGTGAAGAATACATGTGGTGGGACAACTATTTCAATTTTTCTTCTATGAACAATACAGTTTGTTAATATGAAATTTGGGTTTTATAGTAGTTTGATGTGTGCAGCTTCTGGATTGATATAATGTGTGGTTGATTAATATTATATAATTCTTGACGGAATTTTGGTATGCTTATCTTGATGGTACTCTGGATAGCTTCTCTTGACGGTTGTCATATGTCAACTTTAATTCATATCATGCTGCACAATATAGCCGTGAATTAGTGCTTTTCATGACGAGTTTTGTTCGTCAAAACAAATGCTTTTATGGACGGCTAAAGACCGTCAACTAGGCCAGAGTCAAGAAAAGTTTTTGCCTATGTTGACGGTTCCTAAAAAGAGCTATCTTGACGGCTAAAAACAGTCAAGAAAACTATATAAAATGACGACAAAAAATCGTCAAGAAAAGCCCTGTCAGGGACCGTCAAGAAAAGGGGGGACTTTTCTTGACTCTGGCCTAGTTGACGGATCTACAACCGTCAAGATAACCATTTCTTGACGGGGATTCACCGTCAAGAAAAGCCCTTTTTCTTGTAGTGTAAGTGTCTTCTTACTTGAAAATGGTTTTTCAAAAGGAAGAGTTGATACTACTTTATTTATCAAGTCTTTAGATGATGATATTCTTCTTGTGCAAATATATGTTGATGACATCATATTTGGATCTACTAACGAAAAACTTTGTCAAGAGTTTGCTAAGTGTATGCAGAGTGAATTTGAGATGAGTATGATGGGAGAGCTGTACTTCTTTCTAGGACTTCAGATCAAACAACACTCAAAAGGAACATTCATCAATCAAGCTAAATATACAAAGGACATACTGAAAAAGTACGATTTCGTCAACGTAAAGCCAATCGAAACTCCAATGGCTACATCAACAAAGCTTGACACTGATGAAAGTGGCAAACCTGTCGACCAGCGTAAGTATCTAGGTATGATTGGTAGTTTATTGTATTTAACTGCTAGTCGCCCTGATATTATGTTTAGTGTCTGCATTTATGCACGATATCAGACAAATCCTAAGGAATCACACTTATGTGCCGTTAAGCGTATCTTCCGATACCTTAAGGGAACTTCAACAGTCGGCTTGTGGTATCCTAAAACCAAATCCTTTAAACCTGATAGGTTACTCAGATGCAAATTTTGCAGGATGCAAAGTAGACCATAAAAGTACCAGCGGTCCGTGTCATTTTTTAGGAAAAGCTTTAGTCTCATGGTTTAGCAAGAAATAAAATTCTGCAGCACTATCAACTACTGAGGCTGAGTATATCGCCGCAGGACGATATTGTGCTCAAATTTTGTGGATGAAACAAAGCTTAGAAAACTATAATCTGCACTACACTAAGATTCCTATTTATAGTGACAACACTAGCACTATTAACCCGACTAAGAATCCTGTATGTCATTCATGCACAAAGCACATAGAGATTCTTCATCACTTCTTACGTGATCACCAACAACACGGAGATATTTGCTTAGAATTTGTTGACACATATCATCAACTAGCAGACATTTTCACAAAACCATTAGCTGAAGACCGCTTTCTCGAGAGCTCGGCATACTTGAATTTTTAGATTCATAATGTAGTATGATTAGTAAATCAATTTATAACTCAAAACTTTAAACTTTATTAATGGACGTTATTTTGGGTACAAGCTGAAAGGGTCCTTCTGTCATACAGGCGTAAATAGCCGAAAGCGACATGGTGTACTAGTCTTCGGACTACCGCTAGCTGGGATCCGGCCCCTACAGCTAACCCAAAGTAATAGAAATTATTAAATGAAGAAGTGTGCAAGTTATACATTGAATATTATCAATTATACAGTATTATTGACATTGGAAATACAAGCAGCCGAACTCGGGCAGAACTCTGACCGTGTTCGGATGGTAACTGTACGGATTTCCAGAACAGAACAGCCGGCCCTAGCCTTTATATACTCCACTTTTACCACTTCTATTCTCATCATCCTACCGAGAATACTCTCCAAAACCCTAAGTGAAGGTTTTCCTCCTCCTCCTCCTCTTCAAGTCTTGTGGAGTTTTTGAAGTGATCCCCTTCATCTTCTTCTTTCTTCTTCCAAAGGTAATCATCTATCTTCCCTCTTTTCTTTCTATGGCACCCAAAGCCCAAAACAGAAAGATGGATGCCTCCCAAGTAGGATCATCCTCATCTGACTATGTCCCAACCAATGTTTTCAGTCCAGCTCGTCCCTCTGATAATGACGACTATGACTCCGGTCTATTTCCTGACAAGGAATTTTTCGATCTTTGGTTTACTTCCTTCTTTGGTCGTAAAATCTGTGCTGGAGCTTGTGTCAACTTTACATTTTTTTTCTGAATATGCTCCTACCTTTAACCGACTTGGAATTCGGGACTTCTTTGAAATTTTTGATAATATTTATGATAATGTCGTTAGGATGTTTTACTGCAACTTGCAAGTAAAAGATAATGGCAATTTATATTCTTGTATTGCTGGACAAGAACTTGAGTTCAATGCCACAGATATTAGTGAATATTTTTACGTTCCTGATATTGGTGAAGCTTTGGTGGAGATTAACCACGTCCAATTTCCAGAAGGTGTCACCCTTGACTCCTTCAAAGAATTGATGTGTCACCCTCGTCCTGTCCCACGTAGGGTGTATTCGAAATACTTGAATCAACACTTCTATGAATTACATCGCTTTATCTTCTCCACTTTACTTCTGAAAAGGGGATCTTCTGACGAGATCACCTTCATGGAATTATCTGCGATATATTATATTCACTTTGGCATACCTTTCTCCATCCCCAAGACTGTTATGGCCTGGATGCTAAATTGCAAAATTGCGGGACGTAACCTTGTTTACCCAATGCACCTGGCATCTATCTTCAGGAGATTTGAAATTGATCTTCAAATATGTCCTTTCTTTTCTCCTGCTACTGAGCTTAGTAGAGCTAGGTTGTATCCCAACCCTCCTTCTTCACCCGGTGCCGAACCTGCTGCTCCGGTTCATGATGATGACCCTCAGGCTCCTGCTCCAGCTGCTCTAGCCCCTGCTCCTGGTTTTGGCCAAGGCTTTTATCAACGCTTTGATGACTTTGTTGCCCTCTCAGCTCAATTTCATCAGAGTTACATTGACTCTGAGTTTTGCCACATCACCCAGGCACAGGTGTTGTAGAATAGCATTGTTGATATATACTGGAGTCTATCACATGATCCCACTCATCCTGTTTCGATGATCCATCACCCCAGATTTACTGGTCTGAGGTTCGATGATGAGGCTACTTTTGCTCATTTCGATCCTACTACAGCTTACTTTCCACCGGATGCTCCTGGAGGTGATGATACGCCATTTTGATATGGGACTACAGTTAGTAGTTTTTGGATGTAGTTGCTAGATGATGATCTATGTAGTTTTTCTTTTATAATGTATCAGTCTAAACTTTCGGGTTAGACTTTTTATTACTCTTTTTGATAGTCATAAACTTTTGAGTTATGACTTATGCAGTTTATGTTAGTTGCATCTTATTCTAGTGATATTATGAGATTTCTATGTCTTTTCTCACTGCTATTTCTAGTTTACTATTGCTATGACTTGTTATATATGGATTTGTTCTTTCTTTGTCTTTTGGTGAGCATTGTTGGCTTCACACATTATGGGGGAGCCATAATATTTTGATCATGACAAAGGGGGAGAAAGAGCAATACCACACCATTTTTTTCAAGTTATTAGATATATTTTAAGTTATTAGATATATTTTGGTATAGACTAAAGTTTGTCAATTATCAAAATAGGGGAGATTGTTGGCCCATTACCAAATGGTCACACCCGATTTTGATAAATCAACATATGACTTAAGTCAATAACAAAATATACAAACTACTGCTAACATTTCAGGTCAAGTAAATTCAATATCAGAGAGTGTACTAGAACATCAGCAAGCATGAAAATTATCATCCCGAAGTACTTATGCACTGAAAACAGTCCGAGTCATTTTACAGTTTATTATGTATTTTATCCTTTATTGAGTCTAGAATACAAATTGTAAAATCGGCTGAGTATTACTGGCTTATCTTATTCACAGTCCACTCGTCTATAAAGCCTACCCATTCATTCAAAGTACACTTACCAAAAGTTCCATTTATCCTATGCAACAGATTTTGACAAAATATTACTATATGAACTTAGACAGAACTCTGGCCGAGTTCGGTCCGAGTTTGGACCGAGTTCGGTTGTTTCATATTCAAATGTTTGTTACCTCCAAATCTGCATGCAATGTTCGTTTGCGAAATCTTTGCATCCAAACTCCACTAGAACTCTGCCCGAGTTCGGTTCTCAAAAATATCTATAAATAGAAGAGAAATTTTCCTTTTCAAAACACTCAATCATTTCTTTTCTTTATCTATTCCTAAAGTGTTTTTCAGTGTTCTAAAAAGCTTTCATACTCCACCTATACATCTCTTAGCCAAAGCCAATAATATCGATTCAATTTAGAGTTCTTTGGTTCTCAGAGTTGTAAAGAGGTCGTTCAAGTTCAGAAATCATCTCTTTTTTAGGAGCTGGTCGTACGCTAGTCACCAAGCACGGTGTTGTGAAGTTGGTCGTGCACTTGTCACCAAACACGGTGTTGTAAAGAGACTGCAAGCTCTCAATTAGCTTGTGAATAGTAGATTAACAGCAGGAAAGAGTACCTGTGACTGGATTAGTCCTCCAAGAGGGAAACCGGTATATATCGCGGTGTTCACTGAGCTTGATTCTCTGATCTCTTGCTACATTTATTGTCTCTTTATTCACTGCCATAGTGATCTGCTTTTATTTTTTTAAGTGGTGATTTATTCTGCTGTACTTATAGAGGTGCTCAACGGTCCTACAATTGGTATCAGAGCAGGTTATATTCTAATATAACAACCTCAAAGAGTATATCTGGCAGCCGTGAAATCAATATTCAACGGTGAAGGGCAATCCACAAATAGACTCCCACTATTTGATGGAACAAACTATACATACTGGAAAACACGTATGACATTCTTCTTAAAGTCTCTTGACTTTGATCTTTGGTCTATAGTTATTGACGGTAATAAGAAACTGACACCTACAGTGGTTGATGGCATACTTACAGACAAGCCTCATGATAACTATACAAAGGCAAAAAAACAAAGGCTAGTCTAGATGTACGTGCCATCAACGCACTGTTCTGTACAATTTACAAGACGGAGTTCAATCGAGTTTCAACCTGTAAGACATCTCATAAAATTTGAAAACTTCTTGAGGTAACTCATGAAGGTACTTCCCAAGTGAAGGAATCCAAAATCAGCAGATTAACACATGAATATGAATCTTTCAAAATGAAATTCGAATAGTCAATTACACAGATGTTCACTCGTTTCCTTGATATTACTAATCCTTTGAAATCTCTTGGTAAGGATTACAACAATCACGAGAAGATCAGAAAAGTGCTACGGGCTCTAACCAAGAACTGGAACCCAAAGGTAATAACAATCATTGAAGGAAACGATCTCACTACAATGACTCTAGAAACACTTATGGGCAAGATGATGACCCATGAGCTGGACCTACAAGAGTTTGAAGACATCCCAAAAGAAAAATCTATCGCCTTCAAAGCTCAATCCAGAAGATCAACATGCAAAGATTCTGATGAAGAATCATCCAGTAGTGATGAACAAGCCCTGCTAGTGAAGAATTTCAGAAAATTCTTAAAATTTGAGAAATCAAACAGAAGGAAGAAAGATGTCCATGAAAGCAATGAAGAAGAAACAATCTGCTTTGGATACAAGAAGTCAAGGCATATGAAGAAGGACTGCCCAATTCCAAAGAAAAGCAGTCCATATGATAGATCAAGATCAAGCCGAAGAATAACAACTGGTCGAAAGTATGCAAATACAAGTATCTGGCATGAAAATGATGCTAGTGAATCAGAGGAAGAAGATAGACCAAATGTCTGTCTTATGGATTTCGATAAGGTATCCTCAAATCCTCTATATGATGATTTTACTTTCGATGAGCTAGAAAATGCCTTTAGCGAATTACTTGAAGAACACAGAAATGTGCTTGACAAGTATAAGCAATCTCGAAAAGAGGTCAAGGCATGCACAACCGAAGTAGCTAGATTGTCAAATATCATTGAAAATATTAGGGAGACATCTACTACTGGTAACACAAATGAGATAGCCAAGCTTAAAGTAGACTATCATGAGGCTATCCTCAAAATTGAAAAGAAAGAGACTATGTCAAGATACAAGAGTTATATGACATAGAGAAGAAGAGGCACTTAGTCACAGAGCAAAGACTCATTGATATTACCGCTAAATATGAAGGGACTTATGCGGTTTCTAAAAAGTTAAAAATCAAGTTAGGCAAACAGGCTATACCTGTGACACAGCCTAAAGTTAGTCCTAATTCTAAGCATACACCTAAGAGGACTAAACCACAGAAAGCACGTAGAAACTCGAATATCACCATGCTTTCACATATAGGTTTTCAAAGAAGCCACATATGCATGTCAACACAAATTCAACTAACACATTTTCAAAACTTACTTGCACGTACTGTGATACTCATGGGCACATATCACAGTACTGTCTAGCAAGAAAGCTTGTTGACAATCACACACTGATTTGGAGACCTAAGACTAATCAACATGGACCCTTCAATAAATGGGTACCAAAGGATTCATCTATTTGTTTTGTAGGTGGATCCTCAACCCTCTCATGCTAAAAGTAAGTGGATTCTTGATAGCGGATGTTCGCGACATATGACTGGTGATGCATCTTTGTTCGCCACGCTATCGATGAAGAAAGAAGGATACGTCTCCTTCGGAAACAACCTGAGAGGTGATATCATTGGAAATGGCTTTGTTGGTATATCTCCTTATCCTGTAATAAAATATGTTTGTCTAGTTACGGAATTGAAACATAACCTACTGAGCATAAGTCACTTGGCAGATAATGGTTATGGCATCAATTTTGTAAAAGATAAATGTATAATATATGATATGTCATCTGGTAATCCCGTATATGAAGGGATTAGGGAAGACAATATTTATGTTTTCTTTCTAGAGAGTACTAATAATGCAGGAAGATGCCTAGTAGCAAATTAAGATAAAAGCTGGCTGTGGCATATAAGGCTAGGACATGCTAATATGGACACTATCTTACGGCTAAGCACTAAAACGTTGGTAAAAGGACTCCCTGAGATATCATTCAAGAGAGATATGGTATGTGCAGACTGTGAAAAGAATAAAGCACATAGGTCTACATTTAAATCCATCAACGCTGTAAGTACTTCTAGACCTTTGCAGTTGATACATATAAATTTATTTGGTTCTAGTAGAGTCGCTAGTCTTGGCGGTAAGCTCTACGCCTTTGTTATTGTTGATGATTTCTCTTATTTTACTTGGGTTTACTTTTTATCAAACAAAAGTGATGCAATTTTTGAATTTCAGATATTTTATAAAAATGTACAATATGAAAGACCATGACATGATGTAAATAAGTCAAAATCATAGAACGATTTGTCTTGTCCTTGCAAATCAATGCATCTCAAAGTCTCCACCTAGAGTTGGACAAGAATAGGTTAGATTCTAGCAATGACATTATCTAGCTATCTATATTAGCTAACTATCCCTAAACTAGCTATTTTTTTATAATGCCACTAACTATCTATTAAGAGTAGCAATATTACTAAACAAGTATATAGATAATACTTAGCAAAAAAATAATATTATAATAACTAGAACTTGAAAATAATTTTAGTTTGATAAATCAATATTTAGGAATATTTGTCCGAGCTCTCTAGCCTAGTGGTATTAGAGCGGACATCCGGAGGGGCCGGCAAGGTTCGAGCCCCCCAATTGTGTGTGTGCGTGTGATTTAAAAAAAAAATATTTAGGAATATTTCTACTAGCAAAATATTATATAGATACTAGTATATTAATAATCATAGCAAAAACAGATTTTAGTAAAATATTAGAAAAATAATTTTTTTGGTAAACACTATTTATAGCTAAATATATTTTAATTAGATAAACATTATATTAATATCTATAGGTTTAATATGTAAATATTTTAAGTTCTCTAATTAGAAACAAAGCTAAATAGGTTTAAATCTATTTGTAAATTTTATTATAGAAATATTTAGTAATAAGTATGTAATATATATAATATAAAATCAGTATAAAATATGTGTACTAATTATATGCAAACATACATATCAAGTTATACTATAATAAATATTTGGCCTGGTCCATATATGCAAACATACATATCAAGTTTAAATCTATTTGTAAATATTTGGCCTGGTCCATATATATATATATATAAATATATATATATTGTAGCTCCCCTCCCCAAAAATTTAGAAATATTTTATTATTACTTAAATAGTGATTACTAGATTTTATAAATAATTATTTAGTTTATTATTATGGTAAATAATTTTAGTCGTTGTTAGGAATTCGAGTACAAAGTGATTAGAGATCGTGACACTTTTACGTCTCCTTTGGGGTCTTCTTGATATCTGAGAAGAGGAGGTGTGGCACATTCTATCTAAGGGGCCAAATATTATACAGTTTCAATGAGTTATTGTTTAGAAATTATATTTGACTTAGTTTTCCTTGACACTTCAATATCCATCTTTCTACAGGGTGCTCTATTTTGGTGGAATTAGATTTCATGTTTGGATAATTTCCTGGCAACCTAAAACTTCGAAGCTAGACAAGAAAACAAAATTTATTGAGTTTGATGAATACTTCACCTATCAACATTATTTAGGTTTCCCTATTGCTGCACATGCAACAGGTGTTGCCGTGTGGATATTTTGTTGTGTCCATGCAGAACTGATCTAAGAAGCCCCGCTACTGTTGGCTTTGGAAGTTCAGCATATTATCATCTCGCAGATTTTATATCAGCTAGATATATTTCTAGTGATGTATACACCGTTATTGATCTATTGAATTTTGTTATTATTATTGTATTTTTTATTATCAGTTTATCGAGGTTATCATTATATAATACTATTATTATGGGTTATATATTATATTTTTTCAATAAATGTTATAAATATATATATTCGTATTTATATAAAATAAGCCCAACTCTAGGAACAAAGGCCAGTGGAGTTTAATTGAGTTTATGGAGGTATATATATATATATATATATATATATATATATATATATATATATATATATATATATATATATATATATATATATATAATAGGCATATATATATATATATTTATAATTTATTAATGTATATATATACATATATATATATATTATAAATATATATACGATTGTGGGAGTATATATATATAAAGGTATACAAATAGATGTTAATGTTAATAAAAGAAGGAATTAAGGGAATCGACATTGTTCGGAACAGGAACAGACCCAGTCAGCCCGAGTAGTGCTTCCCCCCACACAAGCAGGAAATCCCAGCCAAGCAACTCAAAGTAGCCGAGCAAAGGCCCAGCCCGAGCCTTAAGTATTAAACAGTGGTTTATATATACATCGTGTATATATATATATATAGAGATCGGGAAGTAAACCTAGAGAACGAAAAACCCTAACTCCTCGACGCAACCTCCGCCACCACCCTGCGCGCGCGCGCGCCCCGCCGCGGTCTGGTCGGCCGTCGGCCGGCGACGGAGTCGCCGTAGAGCTTCGCGCGCGCGCCACGCGAACCGGGAGACAGCAGCGATCACAGCCACGGAAGCCCCACTTCGCAGCGCGAGTACGCAACAACCGATCGATCGTTTTCCGTTCCGAAAAACCTGGTACGTTCCCGATATAACCAACTCCAATCTCCTTCAATTAGTTTAAATTTAGACGCACCACGTTGTCCGAAAAACCGACGCAAAGTCGGAGGAAAAACCTGTCGAAACAGGGCACGTTTAACAGTCCAATCACCCACATTTGCGGATCGTTTCCGATCGATCCAGTACCACACTAGAAATACTATTTGAAGACACTTTTAGACAACATGTAGGGCTTCGAATTCCTTCTTACGGAATTTGAAATCATCGACTCAGCGTCGAGAAATCAAATTCCGAAGTTTGCCGAAAACCTGTTTTAAAAACATTGAATTTGTTCCACACGACGTGCGTCACGCCAATCGGGACGACGTGGTCGCGCACCGAAAGGATCGAAAGCTGCGTAACAGCTTCGTGGTCGTGTGGGCTTTGACGGAATTCAAATTGGTCGCGTGTGCGCGACGAAATTGATGCGTATCCGTCAAAATTCACCGTATCGTGCACGTTACAAATTCTCCAATTACTTTGTGCACGCTCATCGGATCGAGACGAAACTTGCGCCAACAGAACCGTATCGTTTTTCTGGTCCTGTATGCCAAGTTTGGTCCGATTCTGAGACCGTTGATAAAAACACCGTTTTGCGGGCCCCACGGTCCCACTCAACGGGCGATTTTGTGCACGGCCCGCCGGAATCCAACTTTGGACATACGGTTGGGTTCGTGTCAGAAAACTGGATCCGTAGACATGTAGTTTGACGACTTTAGAGACCGTTGACTCTGGCACGCTTTTCGGTGCAAAGCGGGTCCAACGGCGGACATCGTTTTTGCCCGAAATTACCGTTTTGCCCCTGTGTCCAGAATTGGACGTAAGGACAGGAAATCCTAGCTAATTGGACTATTATGAGATCATTGGTATTGTTTATTTCAGCTTTCGGGGACTGTTGTACGGGTTTTGACTATAGTGGCACATTGAGTAGTTCAGATTGTCGGTTTCACCAGCAAAGGACCACAGGCGAGTACAGTTTATTGTTTGCATTTCGATATTGATCTTTACTATATTTCATTGATTAGTCATTGGTTATGTGATTATTTTCTATTATAAATTGTTGAGTCGGGAATGAGAAGTACCAAAGATGTGTGATCTGACCTTAGACCGTGTAGACCGTGTAGACCGTGTTGCATTTATTTCTTGTAGACCGTGTAGACCGTGTTGCATTTATTTCTTGTAGACCGTGTAGACAGTGTTTATTTATTTCTTGTAGACAGTGTAGACAGTGCTTTATTTACTGCATTTAAACTGTGTAGTTAGTGATTATTATTCTGTAGACAGTGTTTCTTTATTGCTATATTTTCTGTAGACCGTGTAACTGTAGACCGTGTAACTGTAGACCGTGTAATTGTAGACCGTGTAACTTTAGACCGTGTAACTTTAGACCGTGTAGACCGTGTCGCATAATTGTCCCGAGACCGATCACATATCAAAGGTACTTCTAACAGTCGGGGAGAGTATTTTGTGTCTATTTACTTACTATTGGTTTTTATATTTCATGTTTAGTTTCAAACCCATGATTGATGTCTAACCTTTGTTTATAGTCATCTTCTTTATTTGAAATTGCATTCAGTGAATTGTGCTCGTTCCATTCCTGACTGGAAACCAACATTTTCAGGTTAGCCGTGGATTCACTTAGCTTGGGGAGTGACGGGAATACTTGCAGACAAAGGCCTAGAGACTAGCTAGATAGTTGAGTTGTAGTCATTCATTTTTGTACAAGTTTATATTTTTCTACAAATGTAAAACTTGTGATCATTGTAAATTAAATTAATTGTGTGAATGAGTATTATTTGTGATTTGATCTCATGGCCGTGACAGCGTTCTACCGCCGACACTGCGGTGTAGGCTGGCTTGGACACGTCTCGTATCCGTTCAAAAAAAAAAAAAAAAAAAAACGGGTGCGGGTCGTGACAAGTTTTTGTGGTGGCCCATGCAGGTCAGTCTTCGCAAATCTTGCGAACTCGTGATGGTACTTAAGTTAGTCGTACTATTGCGAGCCTGCGAACAGAAATGCTCATTCACGAATTAGAAATTAATTTAATTTACGAGAATGACTAGGACTAGGAGTCCCTTATACAAATTTACCGACGGGTAGTCTAGGCCATGCAATTTAGATGAGGAGTTATTAATGTTGATGGTTTGTCAGATCCCCATAGGTACACTATTATCTCTCGATATGACGATATGATCTGCTGTGGATAGACTATTCGCTTGGTGAGACAGGGCTTCATAGAGATAATGATCTAACCTTGATAAATGGTGCAACTCCTTCTCCTTGCCCTTGGACATCATCCTCACATCTTAGTCAAATTGCTTATTTAGTTCTAGTTGCCCTAAGAATTATTATCCATTATACAATTTCTGCTTATGCTATCTATATACGAACCTCGAGTTAGTTCGACCCAAAATTTTTTTCTCAAAGGTTTGAATACATATGAGATAGATACTAGAGGGTTTGTATTTCTTTTATCTTCAGTTATTTCCTCCCCGCTCAATCTTTTATTTTAAGGGTTGATAGGGCAAATAGTTATACCTTATTTCATAGTCAACTTGTTTGGATCTCTAGAAGCTCAGGGATTTATTTACAGATATAGTACGAGAATGTTAGTTAACTCATAATGGCAGGACAGCAGCGCACTGTCGCCATTTAATTAAATTTTGGAGACTATGGATACCCTGCGGCCAGCAGCGCACTGGCGAGACACAACCGCTAGAGGTGAAATTAGTTTAAGAAATATAGGTTATAGAATATTCCTAAAATATGGCTAGAGGTGCTCTTTTGACCGTAACCCTTGTGCCAATATAAGGTAGAGTATCGAATAGCATAGCACCCTGAAATTACGAATCTAAGGGTTTACCACAGCCCGAGTATACGGGCGAGGCGTAACTCTCGGTGAAATGACTTCAAAAGTGATTACAAATTAAGGATACTATAGAGGATAGGACGGTGCCCTGTATATCACATAAGATCCAAGGCTAATTCCAGCGAAAGTTCTGCAGGATGGATAACATGTCTCTCGACCTAGTAATCCGTGGTTCTTGTGATCTATTGACGAGGAAATTGACTGACACTAATAGGTTTACTAGAACGTAGAATTCAGAAGTCCATAAACCATTAGTCGACCAAGGCCTTAAGGATAAGAAGAAAGTGGGATGACTTATAAGCAAGAACCCCAGGTGAGTTTTCGTTTCTCACAAAACTCGAACTACTTGTGCCTCTTTTCAAAAATCTCGCGTACTTATATCTTGACTATCTCGACCAAGGTTGCCATCACAGCCTAGTTTTGCAAGCTCATTCTTTTATCGAGCTTGATTCAAGACATATGTTTAGTGGGGACGCCTGCTAACTTACTGTCTAATCAGAATCAGTGTATTATGGTCTGATCAACCATGATGCATTTGGTTCGCTCTTCGTTTAATTACACTACGTGGATGGAGATATATAAGTATCTATGATCTCATCCGCGACTGCTTGACAATTCATCTTAAATTAAACGTTCGCCTTTGAATCACGTGATTGTATTCAGTGACATCTTTCTTGAACTCTTTATTGTTTTTCTCTTTCACTGATTTGGAAAGACGAAAGCTCGTGAATGATAGATAGATATAGAATATTCCCCGTGGCTATGATAGTTGTAAACACAAGTGTAGCTATCCACAGCCAGCCAGTGACTAGAACCTTACCTCAAGTTACTCGTCCCCTTTGCGACCCTAAAACTTATTATCATGATTTTCTGGTCATTGGAGTCCGAGAATGGTTAGGATCCTTTCCTTGACCAAATACCAACCTAGGAGACTACCTATACTTAAGAAACCAATTATCGTGAGGCTCTAACTATCTGCTTGAAACTTGCAACCCTTGTGTCTTGACTCAACCACCCCTCGACCAAAGCCCACAGTTAGATAGGAGATGAGTGGACAAAAGGTAAGGACAATAATCGGACAGCTTGACACAAATAGAAATTTATGACCCAATTGTTAGAAAACCTCTTCATATGATGTGCCTTAGAAATGGTTATCCCGTCGATAACTCTTGTATACTATGGATGTGTAAGTTCATCTAATTCGTTGACCTTGTGTCATTGTACACACTCGTTTTCCATTTATTGAGGATGATCCTTGACTTGACTTATATCTACCATATCCTATTACGTCGTACCTTGTTCTTTATTACCGAGAATCGAGGTACAATAACCGGACCATGGAATTCTTCTAACCCCATTACTCCTAAGACCATGCCCTAATTTCTAAGGAGGGTAGACTGTAAGCCTTCCAAAATCTTTGGGATATACAAGGATTACCGATGGATTTGAATAACTTCCATTAGGATGATGATTAGTGCTCTTGGACTCCCACTTTTCATTTAGATCATTTTGTGTCCTCGATCGTGCCGTTAATATTCGAAGCACGAGACCAGCTGTTATCTTCCAACAAATTTCATATGCAAGATCTAGACGAGTCCACCTTCATCTAGGTATATCATGTCCCACTCAAACACGTCCCCTTGTACCCTATTTTTATGGTACGACTTTCAGGTTAAAAGGACTAGCTATAAACCTTACCATAGTACCGGTATACCTTCCGACTTCCACTAGAGCCACAACTTCGACCCAATTCCTGCAACCCAATATATGGTTGTGACCGACTCGAGCCCACTGCGCACATGTCACCAGTGTGCCACTCAATGGTGTCTTCTCGTGCCACTTAAACACAGAAGTCACGGAAGACGCATTTGGGCTTTAGGGACCTAGCTAACCAACCTGCTTGATAAATAGCTCTACCACTTGGGTGAAACATATTCTAGGATACCCTAACCTAGTAAAAATGGGTTATCGTTGGGACCTTGTTCAGTCCGTACGGATTGAAATTCAGGGTTCATCCAACTAACGATTGGTGTCCAATCGGAGAACCCATTAAGATCCAGTTAAACCATCCATGCATACCACCATAGTTGACTATAAAATCGGACTATTTGAGATAGGTCCCTATACCGAGTATGTAGCCTCCATCTCGTAGAATGTGAAGGCATTCGTAACCCTTATCCCGTCTACCTAGGAGTCGCGATACGATCTTGTATTGCATTTATATCTCTTATTGGTGTTTAAATAACCACGGAAAAGATCATAATCTTGATTTCCCCAATTCTGTTCTATTGTGGAAACTTGCTTAGAATTTTGGGAACGAAATTTCCGTATTGCTTGGATTGTAAGGCCCTCCAAGAAACGAGGAGTTCTTCGATTTAGCAAGTGACTGGACTAGAGTAGCCAATTTAGCAATAGGTCAATGGTGCATGAATTTTCTATTCTAGCTGTACCATTGGATACCGCTACCGCGCTTGAAACTTCGTAATTGCTTCCGATTATCCTTCCTTATCTTCCTGTCCTTCCTGTTGTAGAGTGACAAATGGTCATGCTTATTAGAATTTACCAATAATTCTTAGCTACTTGTATAAATTTGTTTGCATGTTAGATTTTGGGTGATTTGATAGATAGGAGAGGATTATAGTGGCCAAAAGCAGTAGGTACCTATTGATAGAAATTTTAGCAAACCGTTGGATGATTTTAAAGTTTAGTGACATGAGATTTGAGGGAGTAGTGTGACCAAAGGTGGGTAGAAGTCCTCGAGATTTCGTAAATGCCAAATGACTAGAGCAGGCCATAAATATTTTTGAAGAATTAAATTGAGGAGATTAAGGTTAGAGTAGACTTTCTTTTGAATTCTAAGAAATAGTTATGATATAGAATTTCGAGGACGAAATTATTTTAAGGTGGGTAGATTTGTAGCTCCCCTCCCCAAAAATTTAGAAATATTTTATTATTACTTAAATAGTGATTACTAGATTTTATAAATAATTATTTAGTTTATTATTATGGTAAATAATTTTAGTCGTTGTTAGGAATTCGAGTACAAAGTGATTAGAGATCGTGACACTTTTACGTCTCCTTTGGGGTCTTCTTGATATCTGAGAAGAGGAGGTGTGGCACATTCTATCTAAGGGGCCAAATATTATACAGTTTCAATGAGTTATTGTTTAGAAATTATATTTGACTTAGTTTTCCTTGACACTTCAATATCCATCTTTCTACAGGGTGCTCTATTTTGGTGGAATTAGATTTCATGTTTGGATAATTTCCTGGCAACCTAAAACTTCGAAGCTAGACAAGAAAACAAAATTTATTGAGTTTGATGAATACTTCACCTATCAACATTATTTAGGTTTCCCTATTGCTGCACATGCAACAGGTGTTGCCGTGTGGATATTTTGTTGTGTCCATGCAGAACTGATCTAAGAAGCCCCGCTACTGTTGGCTTTGGAAGTTCAGCATATTATCATCTCGCAGATTTTATATCAGCTAGATATATTTCTAGTGATGTATACACCGTTATTGATCTATTGAATTTTGTTATTATTATTGTATTTTTTATTATCAGTTTATCGAGGTTATCATTATATAATACTATTATTATGGGTTATATATTATATTTTTTCAATAAATGTTATAAATATATATATTCGTATTTATATAAAATAAGCCCAACTCTAGGAACAAAGGCCAGTGGAGTTTAATTGAGTTTATGGAGGTATATATATATATATATATATATATATATATATATATATATATATATATATATATATATATATATATATATATATATAATAGGCATATATATATATATATTTATAATTTATTAATGTATATATATACATATATATATATATTATAAATATATATACGATTGTGGGAGTATATATATATAAAGGTATACAAATAGATGTTAATGTTAATAAAAGAAGGAATTAAGGGAATCGACATTGTTCGGAACAGGAACAGACCCAGTCAGCCCGAGTAGTGCTTCCCCCCACACAAGCAGGAAATCCCAGCCAAGCAACTCAAAGTAGCCGAGCAAAGGCCCAGCCCGAGCCTTAAGTATTAAACAGTGGTTTATATATACATCGTGTATATATATATATATAGAGATCGGGAAGTAAACCTAGAGAACGAAAAACCCTAACTCCTCGACGCAACCTCCGCCACCACCCTGCGCGCGCGCGCGCCCCGCCGCGGTCTGGTCGGCCGTCGGCCGGCGACGGAGTCGCCGTAGAGCTTCGCGCGCGCGCCACGCGAACCGGGAGACAGCAGCGATCACAGCCACGGAAGCCCCACTTCGCAGCGCGAGTACGCAACAACCGATCGATCGTTTTCCGTTCCGAAAAACCTGGTACGTTCCCGATATAACCAACTCCAATCTCCTTCAATTAGTTTAAATTTAGACGCACCACGTTGTCCGAAAAACCGACGCAAAGTCGGAGGAAAAACCTGTCGAAACAGGGCACGTTTAACAGTCCAATCACCCACATTTGCGGATCGTTTCCGATCGATCCAGTACCACACTAGAAATACTATTTGAAGACACTTTTAGACAACATGTAGGGCTTCGAATTCCTTCTTACGGAATTTGAAATCATCGACTCAGCGTCGAGAAATCAAATTCCGAAGTTTGCCGAAAACCTGTTTTAAAAACATTGAATTTGTTCCACACGACGTGCGTCACGCCAATCGGGACGACGTGGTCGCGCACCGAAAGGATCGAAAGCTGCGTAACAGCTTCGTGGTCGTGTGGGCTTTGACGGAATTCAAATTGGTCGCGTGTGCGCGACGAAATTGATGCGTATCCGTCAAAATTCACCGTATCGTGCACGTTACAAATTCTCCAATTACTTTGTGCACGCTCATCGGATCGAGACGAAACTTGCGCCAACAGAACCGTATCGTTTTTCTGGTCCTGTATGCCAAGTTTGGTCCGATTCTGAGACCGTTGATAAAAACACCGTTTTGCGGGCCCCACGGTCCCACTCAACGGGCGATTTTGTGCACGGCCCGCCGGAATCCAACTTTGGACATACGGTTGGGTTCGTGTCAGAAAACTGGATCCGTAGACATGTAGTTTGACGACTTTAGAGACCGTTGACTCTGGCACGCTTTTCGGTGCAAAGCGGGTCCAACGGCGGACATCATTTTTGCCCGAAATTACCGTTTTGCCCCTGTGTCCAGAATTGGACGTAAGGACAGGAAATCCTAGCTAATTGGACTATTATGAGATCATTGGTATTGTTTATTTCAGCTTTCGGGGACTGTTGTACGGGTTTTGACTATAGTGGCACATTGAGTAGTTCAGATTGTCGGTTTCACCAGCAAAGGACCACAGGCGAGTACAGTTTATTGTTTGCATTTCGATATTGATCTTTACTATATTTCATTGATTAGTCATTGGTTATGTGATTATTTTCTATTATAAATTGTTGAGTCGGGAATGAGAAGTACCAAAGATGTGTGATCTGACCTTAGACCGTGTAGACCGTGTAGACCGTGTTGCATTTATTTCTTGTAGACCGTGTAGACCGTGTTGCATTTATTTCTTGTAGACCGTGTAGACAGTGTTTATTTATTTCTTGTAGACAGTGTAGACAGTGCTTTATTTACTGCATTTAAACTGTGTAGTTAGTGATTATTATTCTGTAGACAGTGTTTCTTTATTGCTATATTTTCTGTAGACCGTGTAACTGTAGACCGTGTAACTGTAGACCGTGTAATTGTAGACCGTGTAACTTTAGACCGTGTAACTTTAGACCGTGTAGACCGTGTCGCATAATTGTCCCGAGACCGATCACATATCAAAGGTACTTCTAACAGTCGGGGAGAGTATTTTGTGTCTATTTACTTACTATTGGTTTTTATATTTCATGTTTAGTTTCAAACCCATGATTGATGTCTAACCTTTGTTTATAGTCATCTTCTTTATTTGAAATTGCATTCAGTGAATTGTGCTCGTTCCATTCCTGACTGGAAACCAACATTTTCAGGTTAGCCGTGGATTCACTTAGCTTGGGGAGTGACGGGAATACTTGCAGACAAAGGCCTAGAGACTAGCTAGATAGTTGAGTTGTAGTCATTCATTTTTGTACAAGTTTATATTTTTCTACAAATGTAAAACTTGTGATCATTGTAAATTAAATTAATTGTGTGAATGAGTATTATTTGTGATTTGATCTCATGGCCGTGACAGCGTTCTACCGCCGACACTGCGGTGTAGGCTGGCTTGGACACGTCTCGTATCCGTTCAAAAAAAAAAAAAAAAAAAAAAAACGGGTGCGGGTCGTGACATATATATATATATATATATATATATATATATAAATATATATATATATATATATATATATATATATATATATATATATATATATATTTTAAAACCAAGCGGCCGTGTCGAAGACACCCAGCCACCGCTTGGCCCAGGGGCCATGGGCGAACCACCAAGCCGCCCCCGTGGGGGCTCGAACTCCGTCCGATGCCCCAAGTGCTGGTGCGCCTAGCCACTTGAGCTATACGAGCACAGATATGGTGGTACCGAGGGCGCGGTCGATGACCAGCACAGATCTGGCGGAAAGGGAGATCGGGAGAGAGTGGTTCGACTGCTCACCACCGGAGAAGACGGGCAACGAGGTCGATGGTCACCGGTGTGGTTGAGTCAGCGGCTCGAGGTTAACCCGATCTGGCCACTACGCAGCGGGATGGCTACTCGTCGGCGCTGGACGGCGAGGATCACCAGACGACATCAGATCTATCACCGATCTGAAGGCGGCAGAGCTCCGACTATGAAAATGATCGCCGATGCTCGCTGCGGGGTTGGAATGGCAAGGAAAGCGGTAGAGGATCAGATCTGGCCGGAGGGGCTCTGACCGGAGTGGATCTGGACTACGAGGAGACACAAGAGATTGGATCTAAGTTTTTTTTCTTTTGGTGGTGGCGATGGCTTATGGTGGTAGAGAGGAGTGAAGTCATGGGGTGGCGTTAGGCAGTGGTGTTAGGTGTCAGGTGGTACTGGTGGTGGTATTTAGCGGGGCAGAGGTCGGGTCAAAGGGAGATGGTAACAGAAGAGGGCTGGTAGCTGAGGAATAGGTGAAGTGGTGATGTCACGCCCCAGAACCAGAATACTAGAGAACGTGGGCGACACAAAGCCAACTTCGTATATCATAGTACGCCAGTAACCCAAGATACCTTCATGGTTGTCTAGAAGACAAGTGGGACGACTCTAGCATGCCACTGACGACTCCTATGGTCAAACAAATCTATCTCAATCCAACAACAACGAGTATCAAGAGTATATCAAATATGAAAGTAAAGAGGCGTCCCAAAATACTATATCATGCATGATCATGAAGCTAGTGAATACAAAATGCTAAACTAGCAAAGTACCAATATACATGATCACTATATCAGTCTAGATATAATATAATACATCATGTTGACCGAAGTCTAAGAAAGTCTCAAAATAATAGGGCTAACACATGCCCTAGCTAACACCACCCAAAATGAAATGAATCGCAAGTGGTAAGAAAAGGAAACCCACTCGCGAGGAGGAACAACCGCAGATCTAAGCAGGCGACAGATCATCCAGAGAAAGGTTGGGAGAATCCTCGGGCTCCAGCGGTAAATCTGGCCAAACAAAACCAGTGGGGTTCAGAACCCGAAATAGCAAGTACCATAAGGAAAGCTCGAGGTGAACGATAAAGCTCATCAACAACACATCAACATATGGCAAATGTAAATAAATGGGGTTCAAGACTAGTACGGTACCAATGCATATATCTCGAGAATAGAAAAGACTAAATAAAAATACTGAACAATATAACAATAAGGATGAATAAACCGATGAGCAACAAGTGACTTGGGAACTACTCGAATTCAGAGCCATAACCCTTAAACCAAACAAGGACCGAGGTTGTAGATCTTTTCTCGAGCAGAACTTAGCCTCTGGCCATTCACAGACACATGGAGCATATAAAGTAAAGCACAACAAAAAGTGTACGACCAATTATTGCCTACGACTTGCTATTATTAACTAGCTAGGTTTATCAAAATCCTAATTACTAGTATGCAAGTTGAGGAACTTCACTTCCACCTATGCTGCAGTAACTCAGGTGGCCAAGGGGACGATAACGGTAGAAAGAAAAAAATACAAACAACCAATAATCTCTATCAATAGTAGATAAACATCTACTTAAAAATATATCAATAGTAGATAAACATCTACTCAAAAATATATCAATAGTGCTTTCAACACTCAATCAATAGAGGTTAGGGGCCCACGCCAATCGGGGTTATTCCTGCCTCTGTGGGGGCCCATAGCGACCCGAGTCGTAGTAGCATGAAGTATCCTCCCCTCCCATTATCTATATGAGTTTACTAGTCAATTACCTATAAGATTCATTTTCAATTTTCAAGTCGTGGACACTTAAGAATCGTCCTATAATGACAAGTCATGGGTACGGTTCATTTGCGAGATATCTCTGGCAAATGTTCTCAATATACATTACATATGATACAATGGACAATACTCACACTCAATTGTCCATTGCCAAGATGCAAATAGATTGTAACGCCCCAGAACTAGAATACTGGAGAGCGGGAGCATGTATAGCCAGCTACGTATAATGAAATAGAATCCACCTCACTACACGATCACAGCTGTCTAGATATATGAGGGTTTAACTACAATCCATTAGTCTCCTATGGTCAATAATAAGCCTAAATGTCTCAATCTCAAGCAAGCAAGTAAAGTTACAAGATGTAAGATCACCAAATATACAATAGTAAGGCGTCCCAAATATTACATATTCAGCTGATCATGAAGCTAGTCCTTACAAAATATGAGGACTAGCAAAAGTTTAGTCATACATGATCAACCCTAGGATCTTTCAATCATGTTATAGCCCGTAGGCAGACCGTAATAAGGTATGCAATACGAGCTAACAGGTGTTCGCCGGCTAAACGTCTTAAAATAAAATTTTTATAATAGAGTAGAAGAGCAAAAATAAACCCACTCGTTGCCCTGGTTACGCCTAGTGGTCACCATCGGGCTGGAAAGTCGATAGATCCTCTGGAGCTACTCCGAAATCTGGCCATACAAAACCAGCTGGGTCAGATCCCAGAAAGAGCAAGTGCCATAAAGGAGGCTTCACTTAAGAACTAAAACCAGCATATCAGAAATAAATATTAAAAGTAGTTACAAAAGAGCTTGATAATAAAAGAATAACAACAGTCATATATAGAGTACAAGGGAACCATTCAAGTAGCCAGGTCACAACCCTTAAACCAAACAAGGACCGGGGTTGTAACCCTTCACCTGAATAGAACTCTGTCTCTAAATCTTGTTGGTAGAGTAAAATATAACGAGCATGACGTGGGGTGCAATAAGACAATAAACGAAGAGAGGACTCAGAACTGCTTCGGGAGCCAGGTTACAACCCTTAAACCAAACAAGGACCGGGGTTGTAACCCTTCACCTGAACAGAACTTAGCCTCTAATCTTTATTATTAAAAGTGACAATCATGCAACCAAGCCTTCAATAATCGAGCACTGAAACTACACCATATAATCGCTCCCGGCCAATCAGTGACTACGGCTTTCTACATTAGCTAACTAGGGTTATCACAAGCCTTAGTTACTAGCAATATGCAGTAAAATGTTCCTCCAGCAACAAGCCCTGCAGCTAATCCAGGTTATCCAGACGACTTGGATTCCTTAAGCAGTGCCTCATTCTTTTCCATATATCAGTGAATCTAGACTTGTGCCCTACTCGTCGGCATGCTGTAAGTCCAACAATGGTGGCCGAAATAACGGGATCGCCTGTAACTGGAGAAATCTCTCATGACTACTGAATTATTCTAGTTATTAGCCTTAGTCATTTACAGTAGGTACCCCTGATCGTGGTACTCAGGGATCCCTATCCTAGACATGATGCAAACATTACCGGTTCATTTGTACAAATACGATCACCCACGGTGTCCAGGCCATTCAATCTTGTCATGACATGCTAGCCATCACAACAGCCTTCAAGATATATATCATATCATGTTCACTGTCAGGAGTGCGCCACGATGGACCACTATTATGTCATGTCATTTGTCAAAAGTGTACTACAATGGGTCACCATCGTGTCAGGGAATATATTTAAAATTAACATGGCACAAGCATACATGTTGTAATTAACTATTAGCAGGGACAAGGGCCATGGAGGAATCATACGGCTCAGGAGTGGAGAGCGCATGCGGCTCAGGGGAGGGACAGGCATATACGGCTGAGATAAAGGGCCTCATGCGACTGGAATGGCAGGGGTACATGCGGCTCTTGGGACAACATGGCGCATGCGGCTCTGGGAGGAACGGGCATATACGGCTGAGATAAAGGGCCTCATGCGGTTGGAATGGCAGGGGCGCATGCGGCTCTTGGGACAACATGGCATATGCGGCTCTGGGAGGAACAGGCATATACTGCTCAATGAAATCAGGACTCATGCGGCTCGGGGATGGCAAACCTTATGCGGCTGAAATGATAGGAGTCTCATATGGCTAAGTTAACCCGGCCATGCGGCCAAGGGTGTTCAGGTCTCATGCGGCCAGAAAGAGGGGGATTCTTATGCGGCCCGGGTTAGAAGTTCATGCAGCTCAGAAAGAACTTGCCACATGAAATTGCCATGCGGTCAAGCACTGTTCTTCTTCTCCAATTTCCGAGAAGAAGAACCATGAAGCCATTGCTTCTAAGCTCCATAAATCTTTCATTCCAAGCCCAAATTTGGACTTTCATATGTCAAAATAGGATAGAATAAAATTTTCTACAATATGGAACCATCAAAACTTAAAAATAATAAAGTTAAATAGATCAAAACCCAAGAAATCCAAAAATATAATAAACTTAGATCTACATGAATTTAGCCATGGAAATTGAGAAGGCTAAGTACTAAAGTGTCTTAGAATGTTGGAAGGAAGAAAATAGAACAATAAAACTTGAGTTCCTCCATGAAGCAAGTTGCACTTGCCTAAACCTTCCTGGTAGGTAGAGAGTAATGGTGAAGAAGAAGAAGAGTGAATGAGGAGAGAGAAAGAGTGTTGGGTTAATAAATAATGATGGTGGTGGTAGGTAGGGGTTTGGTTCACAAACCGAACCAAGCCAAACAAGCCGAACCGAATCAAGCAATAAAATTCCAAATAAATCATGCGAGGAGACATGCAATACGAGTCAAAATACGTACACGTATACCAAAATACGTAATACGAACCATGGTCATTACAACCCTACCCACCTTAAAAGAATTTCGTCCTCGAAATTTAATCAAGAGGCTAGAGATGCAAGGACAAGCTATACTAATCACAGGCAAGCTATACCAGACAATGAATCAAGCAATTATGCATACAAGCAAGGAATTTAGGACATAAGGCATAAGAAAGACATTATACTTTACGAGTCAAACAGGTCGGGATATCGCGATCGAATATCATCATTACGCTCCCACGTTGACTCACCCAAGGTGTGACGACCCCAAGCAACACGGATTAACTTGATAGTCTTGTTCTTGAGTATCTTCTCTCTTTGGTCCAATATTGATACGTGCCTCTCCTCATACGAAAGGTTGGTACCAACAACCAATTCTGAATGATCCAGGATATGACTCGGGTCTGGGATATACCATCGTAGTTGGGATACATGGACCACATCATGCACCTCACTCAGAGACGGCAGAAGAGCGAGACAATATGACACATCTCCTACTCGCTCCAGAACATCGAACGACCCTATATACCTAGGACTAAGCTTTCTCCGTACGTCGAAACGAATGATGCCACGGTTATGCGAGATCCTCAGGAATACATGGTCGTCGACAGAAAATTCAAGGGGACGCCGATGAGAATTGGCACAATGCCGCTGACGATCTTGTGCAACGCGAAGATGATCTCTGACTCTCCTGACCACCTCAACTGTCTGAGTGATCATCTCTGGACCAAGCATCTGCCTCTCTCCAACATCGTCCCATGCTAGTGGAGATCTACACTTCCTTCCATACAATGCCCCGAACGGTGCCATCTGGATACTAGCTTAAAAACTGTTGTTGTACGAAAACTCCACCAGGTGCAGGTGATCTTCCCACGAACCACCGAACCTAGCATCTCTCAACTTCAAAATCTCTTCCTCGAGAAAGAGATCCAAATTTCAAAGCTACAATTACAATTATAGTATACCGCGAATCTAATACGTCATTCATAAAAATTTATGAATATGAGCTTACTATTTATTTTATGATTGCTTTGTTATAAATCGCCTCATCTGTAGATGCAATGGTGTCCCAAACTTCAATAGTCTTTATTTTAACCATAACTCTTACAAGAGTATAGTGGTCCAACAAAAGAATGGGTATGTATATCTGAATCCGGATTAATTAGGTAAAACAAATTAATCAATTTTTAGAAAATTGGGATTAAAATTTAGACAGAAATAGATTAATACCTCGTTACAAATGCTTAAAGATCCTATATAATTCTGGAAAAATTTGTTCTTCTTCCATATTTCATGAGTTGTCTATTAGATGGAGGTAGCGTTGCTCTCTACATACACATCAATTAATACATTACGAACAACAAGCAAACGAGAAAATTGTTAATGCATAATCATTAAAGAATAAAATGCTCACTCACCGTTAAATTTATTGGTAAAGATCATACATTAGCTTTATTGACAGTTCTTATCCGTTCCTCCGCGGTGAGAAGTGTAGAGACAATGGTTACAATCTGAGTATCTTATTAAAAAATCAGCGATGACTTCGAAGTAAACATGGATGGCATCTAAGAGAAAATATATCATCTACATACCCCATCTTTAATTCTCCTTCCTGGAGCAAAGGATTTCATCTCAGCCCGAATCACATAAATCTTGTTGCAAGATGATATTATTTCGCTAAGAAAAGAAACGAATAGATTAGGGAAAAAATCTGTTGAAATGAAATGAAAACTCATATTACTTACTCGTCAGGTTTACCATCCACAAAAATATAATTGTAAAAACTCGAAGAACTACTAGTACACTGGCTAGGCTTTGAGGTTGAACTTCTTGTTAAACTTTTCAAAGTTGTGACCGGATCTAAAATTTTTTGCATTCTTTTCGGAACTACTAAAGTCAGTTTCTTCTAGAGGGAATATATTGAGAATTTGCTGGATTGATTTATCAGCTTTCTTCAACCCCTCATCCTCATCAGAAGATTCAACGTTAATCTCCTCCACAATATTAATTACTCCAGATGAAGATGCCTTCTTCAAAGTGGAAGATTCTTCCGTCTTTTCCAAACGTCGAGATATATTAATTTGTTCAACTTTGATTGAACCAAGCTTAGAATTGATCGAAACAAGTTGATCTAAAATCTTAGACAGTTGTTCTTCAAACCTGCGCATCATACACAGAATGAAGGTTTTATTTGAAGCTGGCATCCAATCTTCTACCTCTTTTACATGTTCTATATGAGTAGACATCTTTCTCCAGTACTACAAAATGAAATAAGAAAACTATTTTATGTATTTCAGAATAAATAATTGTTGAAGCAAGAAAACTATTGTATATGTAACAAAAGAAAAGTTCAAAAAGTGAGAAAGATGGAAAGATAAATAAATTTTATGACTAACAAAGAATCTACTAGCCTTTTGAAAGGTTATCGCGATTAACAATTTGAGGAACTCTAGAAGTGGTTTAATTCCGCTGGTACTCCTCGTTGTTCGAGGAGGGCTCGACGAAGTCCGTCGCGAACCGGAACTTCTTCTTCTTTCCTTCTCCATCTCCGTTTCTCCTTCCACCACCACCACCACCATGGCCTATAGCTTTATAACCAAAATATTAAATTGTAAGATGAAACAAAAAAAAAATAATGGAAAGATTACTAAATCAAAATAACACATATTCGTAGAAAATATGAGACTAAATATGAAAATATTTCAAAAGCAATACCACAATTTTATAACAACTAAGCAAACTATGCTAAGCAATAACTAAAATTTTGGATTGTGTCCTCCTTGGATTTAATTTACACACCAGGAATTTATTGACAATGGCTCTGATACCAGATGAAGAAGAACAAAAAAAGTACACAGAAAGAACACAAGTACAAGAACACTCCAAACTCACAATAACAATACAAGAGGACTCTCCAGTTTTCGTTGCCCCCTTACAACATCACACACCCTTATTTATAGGGGTCGAAACTAAGCTACCGATAGAACCGGTTATAGTCTACCGGAATCTTTTTTACACAGCTCATCAATTAAGATGAGAATAAACAACTTTATGTCACATCATCGGCCTAACACGTAGCCATTGTGGAAAAGAAGGCATCTGCTTTAGCATTATAGTGGGGTCCGCCGGTAGATAATTTCCCACCAATCTTCCCAGCTGTCAAATTCTGTGGGTGGAGAGCTGCGGTCATCTGTATCCCACTACCGAATTTGTCTGTCGGCCTCGTCTTCTTCTGGCTCCTCTTGGGTCTCAATAGTGTTAGACCCCTCAGTTTCTGACGGTGGGTCTGAATCCGAACCTGCTTCGGACAGTGTGTCCGAATTTGATGTCTCTGGTACCTCCATAGGTGTATCCGGTACCGCTTTCTCCTAGAAAACCCATGGTGATTCCACCACTGGTGAGGGTGATTCCTGTTGCATGGAAGCTTTAGGCTTCTTCTTTTTTTGTTTTTGTAAACGCCACCCAACCCTCTTCTGGTAGCGCTTAAGGACCTCTTTGTATGTAATCCTTTTCAGCATTGGTCCACCATGCTTCATGCTTCAATCCATCTCTTCTTCTTCAGAAGAGACCTTATCCCGAGCCTGCTGCCCAATGGGTCCAAGGTTCATACATCCGACGAACTCTTAGATCAGCATATGCTTGAGATCATCCTGAATCGGAATGCTGAGGTAGTCCGCCAAGATGATATTATCTGCTATGGAGAGTAGGGCAAGCTTTTCAGGAAGCTTCGTAAATTCTCTGAAAAACTTGCAGGCAGCGTCATGTCGCTCTTTGTCTTCATTGAAATTCTCTTTCTTGAACTGAGAGAACTTCAGCCCTGGGTCCCCCTCGTGTCTTCGGAGCTCCCAAATTTGATAGGAGGGAAAGCATTTAATGTACCTCCTTTCTTTCCAGATGCTCCAGATGGTGAATCTGAACTGCTTCTGGAAACGGCTGGTGTGCGAGAGGGCCGCCTCCCAACAGATCTTCGGGATGGTCTTCCCGTAGAGCTCTGCATCCGAAGTGCTGACAAAAACTTCATGAACAAGCCCTTTTTAATCTGGGATTCAAATTTTACTATTTCTTGGAAACATACGACTAAGTGTAAGTTTCCATATTTACTACATATAATTTCTTCGCCTTCAAAATATTTAGCAACGCTTGAATCATCTAAGCGCTTAAAATATGCCAAGAGGCGAGATTCTTCAATAAGTCCCTGTTGGTACATGGTAATCATTTTTTGCACCATGACCTCAGACTCAATATTTAGGAGTTTTTCATCCTTTAGATCCAACGTGGTGAAAAAAGTCAGAACATCAGACATTCTGAGATTCACCAAATCATGACTATTTATTTGCTTTAATATCTCTTTTAATTCTCTGTGTTCAGCGCAATTGCCCTGAAAGAGATCTTTCTCCCTAGATATAAGTGCGGGAGATCTTGATGTAGAGCTATATGAAATTAACTGAGTGGCCCTTTTCTGGACATCAGTCAACTTGGTGTTTAACTGTATAGCGTTGTTTCTCGAGATTATGTACTGCTTCTCGAGTTGAGAGAGCCAGAAACATGCTCCCTTATTGTCTTTAGCCTGAATGGCTCTGTAGCAGCCATTGAATAGATCCCAAGAGCCCTTGTCGACTCTCTCAAGATCTTGATTATACCAATTTTTTAACATTGCAGTGGCAAAAGTTTTCTGAGGAGGCTTCCTCGGTCCCTCCCAAGTCTTGCCTTTCGCCTGCTGTGCCTGTGTAGCAGCGGCTTGATTTGTTTGGTTGTTCGCCGGGGCCTGTGGGGCCTGCGGGTTGTTCACCCTCTGGCTGTTCACCTGTGGACCGGTGGCAGTCCCTGGAGTTGGGCTCTTCGCCTTTTGTGCTCCCGAAGAAGAGGCTCCCGCCATGGAAGTCTCCGCTCTGGCTTTTTTGCCAGCAACCTTGGTGAAGGCGTCCTCGGTGCTTATTTTTTTGAACACCCGGCGCATTTCAAGGAAGTCGTCTTCGTCCATATTTCATATCTTGGTCAATGTATCAGTACGAAAATTAGTATAGACAGGAATATAAACCACATCATAATTGAATATTTCTAAATACGTTGATATTCTAATTCTTTTGAGATTTTCCTCAGGATTATTAATAGTTTTTTCTTTAGAAGCTGAGCCACCGATTTATTGTCAGTTTCAATAATGAAATTTCTATATAGAAGATATATCCTTAGGCTTTTAATGGCTAATTTAACCGCCAATAGCTCTTTATAATAGGTAGCATATTTGATTTGGGTTTTTGTAAATTTCCCCGACATATAAGCTACTATTTCTTTTTGTTTTGCAATGAGTACTCCTGCCCAAAAAAGATTAGAAGCATCGGTCTGCAAAACAAGTTTTTCATTATCAAGTGGGAAATAAAGGATTCTCTGATCTTTAACCAGCTCCTTTATTTTTGCTATTTCATCCTTTTCATCTGGTGAAAGGGAAATAGGAATTCTACTAGTATCCCACTTACGGGGCTGTTCTCCCGTATCTCGTTTATACTTTGCTTGTTCAGCAGCAAGCTTATCTTGTAATTTCTCAACTCTAGCAGAAAGATGAGGAATGAATTTTCTGCCATAGTTAAGTAATCCCAAGAAACTCTGAAGTTCCTTTAAAGTTTTAAAGTCCTCAGAAAAATCTTTTATTTTAGTGTATATATGTTGCTGTAGTTCTATTTGACCATTTTTAATTATCTTTCCTAAGAAATCGATTTCTATTTTGAACAGTTCGATTTTCTTTGGGCTCAGAATAATACCGTTATCTAGTAGTAGCTTTACTACTGATAGTAGATGCTCCTTGTGTTCTTCAGTGGTCTTGGAAAACACAAGAATATCATAAATATATACTACAACATAATCTAAATGTCCAAATATGGAATTCATCTACTTTTGGAATACTTGCGGAGCATTTTTTAGTCCAAAGGGCATAACAAGCCATTCAAAATGTCCCTGGGGACAACTGAATGCTGTTAACTCAATAGAAGCTTTATCAGCAAGTTTTATTTGCCAAAAACCGGATTTAGCATCAAAGTTACTATAAAACTTAGCTCATTGGATTTGTTTTATTAGGTTTTCAGCTGAAGGAATAAAATACCCATCAAATTTAGTGTAGCTATTTAGCTTTCTATAATTAATAACCATTCTTGCTTTTCCTCTTTTAATCTCAGCATGATTCCTAACTAGGAAAGCCGGAGAGGAAAGAGTACTAGAACTTTTTTGTATTAGTTTTATACGAAGTAACTCGTCTATTTGTTTAGAAAATTCCTCCTTGTCTGTAGGAGAAACCATAATGCTATTGACTCGTACCTTGGAGTCTTTATGTATGTTTAAGAGCTCAATTTTGCAAAAGTGAGGAGCTCTATCGAACCATTTTAATGGATTGTCAGAATATAAAGGTTCTTACATTCCCTGGCGGCCTGGTTCATTTTATGATACATACGAATATGTTCTCTAAGACAGCGCAAAGTGTTGTCAAGCTGTCGCATAACAATAGTCCTATAGATAGATTTTATAGGATAATCATATTTTATAATTTCTTTATATTTACTTGTAATAACAAACATTTTATAAGCCTTTTTTATTTGGCTAGCATTAAACTCAGTATGCCTTACTTTCTTTGTACTCATTAAGCAAGATCTGAGTTTTGTTCCCTTATTCGGGATAAAGGTGTATGTACCGCTAAACTTTCTCTTTGTTGTTTTGTTTGACCTAATAATAATTTAGTCCTCCCTTCTACAGGACAATCACTGATACTAGCTCTATGAGAGAATTCATCAATTGGTAATTGATGCGTACCAAGATGACTCATGGAGTTAGATCGTGATATTCTCACTGTATTAGAAGACGAGGATTCTTCATCCTGAATAGGTCGTCGGTTATTTACAACCGTAGATATTGTATTTCCTGATGCAATAAAGTACTCGGTAGGTACTTCGGTTTTTGGTTTAAGAGATTTTACAAACAACTGCATCTCGTTGTCTAATCTCAAATGTTCTAATTTAACTAATCTTGGTTGAATGGTTTTACCTACTCCAACCTCAAATAGTTTTACTAAATGTTTGGGAGTAATGTACTTGAATGTTGGAGTATCATTCAAGGCCATACAATGTTCCCATTGTATTCCCAAAACCTTGGAGCCAGGCAAGAGTTCTATGCCTTGTAGGAGTATCATTCAAGGCCATACAATGTTCCCATTGTATTCCCAAAACCTTGGAGCTAGGCAAGAGTTTTATGCCTTGTAGGTTAATAGATAAAGTACAGGTTTTTTGTATATTCTCATCCTCAAGACTTATAGAAAAGTCGGGATGAATATTCATTCCAAATAATCTATTCGCTAAATTGGATTTAGCTCTTCCAATAATACTATTTAGAGGATTATTAATTATACGTTCATCCATGCAAACAACTAATATGGGTGTATCTATTCTGGTTCAGAATAGACCTGTTATTTTTACTTGTATTAACCCGATATGTAGATATCTCATTTTTGGGTATTTCTTTTTCAGTTTTTCTATCTTCCGTTTATCAAGGAGACAAATAGAAGAGAAATCTTCTCCTCCGCGTAACTCAATATTTCCTTGCATTCTTTCGAATACATATGTATGTTTATTTAAAAATCTAGACTGAAAAAAATTGGTTTGTATACCTCCTTTTTATCAGAATGAGGTATAGCTTCTTTTAGCTTTTCTAAATCTTCATCGGTAATTTCAAATTGCTCTCCTTCACTGCGAGAGAGGCTAGAATTTGAAGTTTCCTCTGAAGTTATAGTATTCATATATATTCTAAATTCACAGTATTGTTCATGATAGTCTCTACCTGAACTACTAGATTCAGGTGGAGGTTCATTAATGGGTTTTCTAAGGGGTGGATCAACAACAATAGGTAGATCCTCGTATTTGTGGATTACTAGTAACCCAATTGGATCTCCCCTGTCAATGTCATAATCCCCTTCCCAAGTCGTATTTTTGACTGTTATGGTCACATTATGTCTAGAAACGGGCTCAATAAAGCCCTGTGTAAGGATTATACCTTTATTAGCATGTAGAGGTATACTATGGATTATCCCATAATATCCTAGAGGTATAAATATTCTTAAATCGAGGCTTATTTCTGCGCTTCGATACCTCTTTATAGTAACAGCCTTACTGGCATATAAGGTATATCCAGCTAAGATTCCCTCTTTTATGGGGAGGATCCCCTTATCACTAAGGAGGGTAATCCTTATTTGATTGTATATTTTATTTATGGTATTCATATTTATTTTAAGATGCTCAATAGAGCTACAGAGATCCTCATCCGAATCTCCTGCTTCTTTTGAGGATATGCTCAAAGATTCTATCTCATATAATGACGCAGCAGAAGTATCACTGCTCATTTCGTCAATAGTACCAGTATGTATTCCATATTCTTCAAGGACATTGATAATAATGCTGCTAATGGTTTCTAGACATTCATTAGCGAAATGTCCTTCTTTATTACATTTAAAACATTTACATCCTTTTCGAAATTTTTTCTTTTTAATAAACTTTCTTTTTTCAAATTTCTTCTCGGATTTGAATTTCCTTTTGAAATTCGGTTTCCATTTTTTCCGAGTGACTATATATTTCTTTTTTCTAAAGGTCTTTCCCCTTTTATTTCTAAGCCATCTCTTTTTTGACCCTCTATATTCGGGTGGACAGCCGAACTGGTAATTAATATCTTCGTCATACTTAGAACAACATCGGTATCCAAGTACAGAATTCTTTATATATTTCTCTATTTGAGTGTGTGCCTTGGCCTGCTCACAGGTTTCTTCCATGGCACTCATACAGGCTCGTTTGAGCATTCCAGTGGAATGCACTCCACCTCTAATCTTATCATACATTTCTTTAATTATATTATTCCACGATATGGTATTTTAACAAAAAATCCCTTAATCCAAAATTCTTTATGCTCTTTACTACTTAAGTGGAAGATGAGACCAATATATTTGGTTACAAATTCTTCCAACATACAAATATCACATAAGATCATTTTATGTAATATTTTATCATAATCTTTTGTAGCACTGGGATCTTCTCCCGTAAAATCTGCCACTACGTATTCTAATAATTTATTTAGGGCGTCAAATTTATTTTTCATACCCAGCACATTAGCAGATGCTTCAGGGTTAAGAGTTTCAAAATTTCGCAGCCAGGCGATACTATCTCCCTGCCAATGGCTAGTAGCATAGTGAATAAATCCTCCAGTAGTCGTATCCGGAGGCAAAAAATATGCTATTCCACCCATTTTTTGACACCAATTCGAAATATATTCGCCCATACGTTTATGAGGAATATTATCGATATTGAATGTCAACCCATCTTGTATAGATGGTCTTTCTTGATAGGTTTTCTTAGTAGTAGCATTTAACCTTACCCAATCCTTTCTTTTTTCTTCATTAAACATTCGAGTAAATGGGGAAGGTTCATCTTAAGATGCATTAGCATCTCGCATGAGTACTTCAGGGGGTAGATTTATTGATCCCGGATGGGTCGTGGGTTCACCACGTATGATAATTGAGTCGTTGCTGCCCTGACCCTCTTCAATAACTCTGATATTCAGAGTCTCAGCTTCATCATCTGATGATCGTGAGTCTGAATTATCCGTATATTTCCATCTAATGAAATCAATAGCTCTAGAATGTTTATCATAGTAAGCATAAACATCCTGGCTTTCGATTTCTTCCGATAACACCTTTTGTTGGAGTCTAAGGAAGGTTTCGTAATATTCTTCACTTATCTCAACCAGAGGAATTGTATTTTTTCCTTCGGATGACAGTCGTAGCATATTAATGCTGTTTGACCAACGCCATTTGGTTGTCTGAACAACAGGTTTCGTCAGACGGACCGGAGTTGGTTTACTGGTTGAGCTTTCGGCTTCTATGGGAGTCTTTTCCAAGCTTTTAAGCTCATTCTTGATATGAGATATTTCTATCCCAATATCATTAACCTCTCTTACGATATTATGCATATCGTTGTTTATAGACACTAAAATGTCTGCAAGGTAATTATAGATCCCATTTTCTGGGTTCTTGTAAGAGGGTAGATGAATAATATGTTCATAGCCCGTTAATTCAAACGGACAGTGATGTCCTGCCGAATGAATAATATTCTTGGCCTTAGCCGGAACATTTTCTCCCATCTCAGGGAGGTAATTCTTGGATAAAGTTCTGAGAACGTAGGGGAGCTATGTCGAGCCGCAGAACTAAGGGTCAAAACGAGCAAAACTTAGATCTAGGAATATTTTTGTTGAAAATTACCTAGGCCACCTATAGCCTATACAAGATGGGTTGACATTCAATATCGATAATATTCCTCATAAACGTATGGGCGAATATATTTCGAATTGGTGTCAAAAAATGGGTGGAATGGCATATTTTTTGCCTCCGGATACGACTACTGGAGGATTTATTCACTATGCTACTAGCCATTGGCAGGGAGATAGTATTGCCTGGCTACAAAATTTTGAAACTCTTAACCCTGAAGCATATGCTAATGTGCTGGGTATGAAAAATAAATTTGACGCCCTAAATAAATTATTAGAATACGTAGTGGCAGATTTTACGGGAGAAGATCCCAGTGCTACAAAAGATTATGATAAAATATTACATAAAATGATCTTATGTGATATTTATATGTTGGAAGAATTTGTAACCAAATATATTGGTCTCATCTTCCACTTAAGTAGTAAAGAGCATAAAGAATTTTGGATTAAGGAATTTTTTGTTAAAATACCATATCCCTGGAATAATATAATTAAAGAAATGTATGATAAGATTAGAGGTGGAGTGCATTCTACTGGAATGCTCAAACGAGCCTGTATGAGTGCCATGGAAGAAACCTGTGAGCAGGCCAAGGCACACACTCAAATAGAGAAATATATAAAGAATTCTGTACTTGGATACCGATGTTGTTCTAAGTATGACGAAGATATTAATTACCAGTTCGGCTGTCCACCCGAATATAGAGGGTCAAAAAAGAGATGGCTTAGAAATAAAAGGAGAAAGACCTTTAGAAAAAAGAAATATATAATCACTCGAAAAAAATGGAAACCGAATTTTAAAAGGAAATTCAAATCCGAGAAGAAATTTGAAAAAAGAAAGTTTATTAAAAAGAAAAAATTTCGAAAAGGATGTAAATGTTTTAAATGTAATAAAGAAGGACATTTCGCTAATGAATGTCCAGAAACCATTAGCAGCATTATTATCAATGACCTTGAAGAATATGGAATACATACTGGTACTATTGATGAAATGAGCAGTGATACTTCTGCTTCGTCATTATATGAGATAGAATCTATGAGCATATCCTCAAAAGAAGCAGGAGATTCGGATGAGGATCTCTATAACTCTATTGAGCATCTTAAAATAAATATGAATACCATAAATAAAATATACAATCAGGTAAGGATTATCGTCCTTAGTGATAAGGGGATCCTCCCTATAAAAGAGGGAATCTCAGCTGGATATACCTTATATGCCAGTAAGGCTGTTACTATAAAGAGGTATCGAAGCGCAGAAATAAGCCTCGATTTAAGAATATTTATACCTCTAGGATATTATAGGATAATCCATAGTATACCTCTACATGTTAATAAAGGTATAATCCTTATACAGGGCTTTATTGAGCCCGTTTCTAGACATAATATGACCATAACAGTCAAAAATATGACTTGGGAAGGGGATTATGACATTGACAGGGGAGATCCAATTGGGTTACTGGTAATCCAAAAATACGAGGATCTACCTATTGTTGTTGATCCACCCCTTAGAAAACCCATTAATGAACCTCCACCTGAATCTAGTAGTTCAGGTAGAGACTATCATGAACAATACTGTGAATTTAGAATATATATGAATACTATAACTTCAGAGGAAACTTCAAATTCTAGCCTCTCTCGCAGTGAAGGAGAGCAATTTGAAATTACCGATGAAGATTTAGAAAAGCTAAAAGAAGCTATACCTCATTCTGATAAAAAGGAGGTATACAAACCAATTTCCTTTCAGTCTAGATTTTTAAATAAACATACATATGTATTCGAAAGAATGCAAGAAAATATTGAGTTACGCGGAGGAGAAGATTTCTCTTCTATTTGTCTCCTTGATAAACGGAAGATAGAAAAACTGAAAAAGAAATACCCAAATATGAGATATCTACATATCGGGTTAATACAAGTAAAAATAACAGGTCTATTCCGAACCGGAATAGATACACCCATATTAGTTGTTTGCATGGATGAACGTATAATTAATAATCCTCTAAATAGTATTATTGGAGGAGCTAAATCCAATTTAGCAAATAGATTATTTGGAATGAATATTCATCCCGACTTTTCTATAAGTCTTGAGGATGAGAATATACAAAAAACCTATACTTTATCTATAAACCTACAAGGCATAGAACTCTTACCTGGCTCCAAGGTTTTGGAAATACAATGGGAACATTGTATGGCCTTGAATGATACTCCTACAAGGCATAGAACTCTTGCCTGGCTCCAAGGTTTTGGGAATACAATGGGAACATTGTATGGCCTTGAATGATACTCCTACATTCAAGTCCATTACTCCCAAACATTTAGTAAAACTATTTGAGGTTGGAGTAGGTAAAACCATTCAACCAAGATTAGTTAAATTAGAATATTTGAGATTAGACAACGAGATGCAGTTGTTTGTAAAATCTCTTAAACCAAAAACCGAAGTACCTACCGAGTACTTTATTGCATCAGGAAATACAATATCTACGGTTGTAAATAACCGATGACCTATTCAGGATGAAGAATCCTCGTCTTCTAATACAGTGAGAATATCACGATCTAACTCCATGAGTCATCTTGGTATGCATCAATTACCAATTGATGAATTCTCTCATAGAGCTAGTATCAGTGATTGTCCTGTAGAAGGGAGGACTAAATTATTATTAGATCAAACAAAACAACAAAGAGAAAGTTTAGCGGTACATACACCTTTATCCCGAATAAGGGAACAAAACTCAGATCTTGCTTAATGAGTACAAAGAAAGTAAGGCATACTGAGTTTAATGCTAGCCAAATAAAAGAGGCTTATAAAATGTTTGTTATTACAAGTAAATATAAAGAAATTATAAAATATGATTATCCTATAAAATCTATCTATAGGACTATTTTTATGCGACAGCTTGACAACACTTTGCGCTGTCTTAGAGAACATATTCGTATGTATCATAAAATGAACCAGGCCGCCAGGAAAAGGGCTACCCTCCGTGGGATAAAAGCCTCAAACTGTCGACAAAAAAATAAAGAGATCGAAACCACTACTATTGAATTGCAGCCTGAGGATCATATAGACCTCACTCTAGATGATAAACTGGATCTAGAGCTTGCCAGTACATCTCTAGATACTATGAGCTTGGATTTTGAGCGAATCAATGATGATATTGATTGGCTTAAAATACCTTTAGATAGTATTCCTGAATTGGAAGAGTTACTCAAATCTCCAAGTAATGTTCAGGACAACTTATGATCTAAAGCAGCTCCACAATATCATATTTATATACCCCTAACTTTACATATACCAGTGTATAAAGAATTAACTATCCACGCACTCCTGGATACAGGGGCGGAGGCTAGTGTATTACAAGAAATATTTATACCTGAGCACTTACGAATAAAGGTCGAAAGGCCATGTCGGTTAAACGACTTTATGGGACGACAAGTCCAGGTAAATTATAAAACTATTATTCCTGTCCAACTACAGGATATACATGGAAACTCTAAGACATACAAATTTACTTTTACTCTATTACCAAAAGAGTTTGACTGTGATTGTCTGCTTGGTATGGACAATCTTCGCCATTATCCTCCATTTAATAAATATTATATAGATATTGATGGCATGTCTATACCCCGCATTCCATTCAATATACATATGGCTGACATCTATAAGCCACACGCAGCACAGCGTGGTGATATTAATACTGACGAAAAAGAAAAAGAAGAAAAAGAAAAAATTTGTACATATACACTTCCTGCGGAAAATAATTTCCAAAAGGTTATCCAGGGAATGTTAGAACCTTTATATTCTGACAATCCATTAAAATGGTTCGATAGAGCTCCTCGCTTTTGCAAAATTGAGCTCTTAGACATACATAAAGACTCCAAGGTACGTGTCAATAGCATTATGGTTTCTCCTACAGACAAGGAGGAATTTGCTAAACAAATAGATGAGTTACTTCGTCTAAAACTAATACAAAAAAGTTCTAGTATTCATTCCTCTCCGGCTTTCCTAGTTAGGAATCATGCTGAGATTAAAAGAGGAAAAGCAAGAATGGTTATTAATTATAGAAAGCTAAATAGCTACACTAAATTTGATGGGTATTTTATTCCTTCAGCTGAAAACCTAATAAAACAAATCCAAGGAGCTAAGTTTTATAGTAAGTTTGATGCAAAATCCAGTTTTTGGCAAATAAAACTTGCTGATAAAGCTTCCATTGAGTTAACAGCATTCAGTTGTCCCCAGGGACATTTTGAATGGCTTGTTATGCCCTTTGGACTAAAAAATGCTCCGCAAGTATTCCAAAAGTGGATGAATTCCATATTTGGACATTTAGATTATGTTGTAGTATATATTGATGATATTCTTGTGTTTTCCAAGACCGCTGAAGAACACAAGGAGCATCTACTATCAGTAGTAAAGCTACTACTAGATAACGGTGTTATTTTGAGTCCAAAGAAAATCGAACTGTTCAAAACAGAAATCGATTTCTTAGGAAAGATAATTAAAAATGGTCAAATAGAACTACAGTAACATATATACACTAAAATAAAAGATTTTTCTGAGGACTTTAAAACTTTAAAGGAACTTCAGAGTTTCTTAGGATTACTTAACTATGGCAGAAAATTCATTCCTCATCTTTCTGCTAGAGTTGAGAAATTGCAAGATAAGCTTGCTGCTGAATAAGCAAAGTATAAACGAGATACGGGAGAACAGCCCCGTAAGTGGGATACTAGTAGAATTCCTATTTCCTTTTCACCAGATGAAAAGGATGAAATAGCAAAAATAAAGGAGCTGGTTAAAGATCAGAGAATCCTTTATTACCCACTTGATAATGAAAAACTTGTTTTGCAGACCGATGCTTCTGATCTTTTTTAGGCAGGAGTACTCATTGCAAAACAAAAAGAAATAGTAGCTTATACGTCGGGGAAATTTACAAAAACCTAAATTAAATATGCTACCTATGATAAAGAGCTATTGGCGGTTAAATTAGCCATTAAAAGCCTAAGGATATATCTTCTATATAGAAATTTCATTATTGAAACTGACAATAAATCGATGGCTCAGTTTCTAAAGAAAAAAACTATTAATAATCCTGAGGAAAATCTCAGAAGAATTAGAATAGCAATGTATTTAGAAATATTCAATTATGATGTGGTTTATATTCCTAGCTATACTAATTTTCTTGCTGATACATTGACCAGGATATGAAATATGGACGAAGATGACTTCCTTGAAATGCGCCGGGTGTTCGAACAAATGAGCATCGAGGACGCCTTCACCAAGGTTGCTGGGATGAAGAAGAACAAAAAAAGCACACAGAAAGAACACAAGTACAAGAACACTCCAAACTCACAATAAGAACACTCCAGACTCACAATAACAATACAAGAGGACTCTCCAGTTTTCGTTGCCCCCTTACAACATCACACACCCTTATTTATAGGGGTCGAAACTAAGCTACCGATAGAACCGGTTATAGTCTACCCGAATCTTTTTTACACAGCTCATCAATTAAGATGAGAATAAACAACTTTATGTCACATCATCGGCCTAACACGTAGCCATTGTGGATAAGAAGGCATCTGCTTTAGCATTATGGTGGGGTCCGCCGGTAGATAATTTTCCACCAATCTCCCCAGCTGTCGAATTCTATGGGTGGAGAACTGCGGTCATTTGGATCCCACTGCCGAATTTGTCTGTCGGCCTCGTCTTCTTCTGGCTCCTCTTGGGTCTCAATAGTGTTAGACCCGTCAGTTTCTGACGGTGAGTCTGAATCCGAACCTGCTTCGGATGGTGTGTCCGAATCTGATGTCTCTGGTACCTCCATAGGTGCATCCGGTACCTCTTCCTTCTGGAAACCCATGGTGATTCCACCACTGGTGAGGGTGATTCCTGTTGCATGGAAGCTTTAGGCTTCTTTTTTTTTGTTTTTGTAAACACCATCCAACCCTCTTCTGGTATCGATTAAGGACCTCTTTGTATGTAATCTTTTTCAGCATTGGTCCACCATGCTTCATGCTTCAATCCATCTCTTCTTCTTCAGAAGAGACCTTATCCTGAGCCTGCTGCCTAATGGGTCCAAGGTTCATACATTCGACGAACTCTTGGATCAGCATATGCTTGAGATCATCCTGAATCGGAATGCTGAGGTAGTCGCCAAGATGATATTATCTGCTATGGAGAGTAGGGCGAGCTCTTCAGGAAGCTTCGCAAATTCTCTGAAAAACTCGCAGGCAGCGCCATGTCGCTCTTTGTCTTCATTGAAATTCTCTTTCTTGAACTGAGAGAACTTCAGCCCTGGGTCTCCCTCGTGTCTTCGGAGCTCCCAAATCCGATAGGAGGGAAAGCATTTAATGTACCTCCTTTCTTTCCAGATGCTCCAGATGGTGAATCTGAACTGCTTCTGGAAATGGGTGGTGTACGAGAGGGCCGCCTCCCAACAGATCTTCGGGATGGTCTTCTCGTAGAGCTCTGCATCCGAAGTGCTGACAAAAACTTCATGAACAAGCCCTTTTTTAATCTGGGATTCAAATTTTACTATTTCTTGGAAACATACAACTAAGTGTAAGTTTCCATATTTATACATATAATTTCTTCGCCTTCAAAATATTTAGCAACGCTTGAATCATCTAAGCGCTTAAAATATGCCAAGAGGCGAGATTCTTCAATAAGTCCCTGTTGGTACATGGTAATCATTTTCTGCACCATGACCTCAGACTCAATATTCAGGAGTTTTTTATCCTTTAGATCCAACGTGGTGAAAAAAGTCAGAACATTAGACATTCTGAGATTCACCAAATCATGACTATTTATTTGCTTTAATATCTCTTATAATTCTCTGTGTTCAGCGCAATTGCCCTGAAAGAGATCTTTCTCCCTAGATATAAGTGCGGAAGATCTTGATGTAGAGCTATATGAAATTAACTGAGTGGCCTTTTTCTGGACATCAGTCAACTTGGTGTTTAACTGTATAGCGCTGTTTCTCGAGATTATGTACTACTTCTCAAGTTGAGAGAGCCAGAAACATGCTCCCTTAGTGTCGTTAGCCTGAATGGCTGTGTAGCAGCCATTGAATAGATCCCAAGAGCCCTTGTCGACTCTCTCAAGATCTTGATTATACTAATTTTTTAACATTGCAGTGGCAAAAGTTTTCTAAGGAGGCTTCCTCGGTCCCTTCCAAGTCTTGCCTTTCGCCTGCTGTGCCTGTGTAGCAGCGGCTTGATTTGTCTGGCTGTTCGTCGGGGCCTGTGGGGCCTGCGGGTTGTTCACCCTCTGGCTGTTCACCTGTGGACCGGTGGCAGTCCCTGGAGCTGGGCTCTTCGCCTTTTATGCTCCCGAAGAAGAGGCTCCCGCCATGGAAGTCTTCCAATAAAACTTCTGTCTCCTTCATACGAAGCGATAAAGGGCCTCATGCGACTGGAATAGCAGGGGTGCATGCGGCTCTTGGGACAACATGGCGCATGCGGCTCTGGGAGGAACGGGCATATGCGGCTGAGATAAAGGGCCTTATGCGGTTGGAATGGCAGGGACGCATGCGGCTCTTGGGACAACATGGCATGTGCGGCTCTGGGAGGAACAGACATATACGGCTCAATGAAATCAGGACTCATGCGGCTCGGGGATGGCAAACCTTATGCAGCTGAAAAGATAGGAGTCTCATGTGGCTAAGTTAACTCGGCCATGCGGCCAAGGGTATTCAGGTCTCATGCGGCCAGAAAGAGGGGGATTCTTATGCGGCCCGGGTTAGAAGTTCATGCAGCTCAGGAAGAACTTGCCGCATGAAATTGTCATGCGGTCAAGCACTGTTCTTCTTCTCCAATTTTTGAGAAGAAGAACCATGAAGCCATTGCTTCTAAGCTCCATAAATCTTTCATTCTAAGCCTAAATCTAGACTTGGGCCTCATGCGACTGGAATAGCAGGGGTGCATGCGGCTCTTGGGACAACATGGCGCATGCGGCTCTGGGAGGAACGGGCATATGCGGCTGAGATAAAGGGCCTCATGCGGTTGGAATGGCAGGGACACATGCGGCTCTTGGGACAACATGGCATATGCGGCTCTGGGAGGAACAGACATATACGGCTCATTGAAATCAGGACTCATGCGGCTCGGGGATGGCAAACCTTATGCGGCTGAAAAGATAGGAGTCTCATGTGGCTAAGTTAACTCGGCCATGCGGCCAAGGGTATTCAGGTCTCATGCGGCCAGAAAGAGGGGGATTCTTATACGGCCCGGGTTAGAAGTTCATGCAGCTCAGGAAGAACTTGCCGCATGAAATTGCCATGCGGTCAAGCACTGTTCTTCTTCTCCAATTTTCGAGAAGAAGAACCATGAAGCCATTGCTTCTAAGCTCCATAAATCTTTCATTCTAAGCCCAAATCTGGACTTCCATAGGTCAAAATAGGATAGAATAAAATTTTCTACAACATGGAACCATCAAAACTTAAAAATAATAAGGTTAAATATATCAAAATCCAAGAAATCCAAAAATATAATAAACTTAGATCTACATGAATTTAGCCATAGAAATTGAGAACTAAGTACGAAAGTGTCTTAGAATGTTGGGAGGAAGAAAATAGAACAATAAAACTTAAGTTCCTCAATGAAGCAAGTTGCACTTGCCTAAGCCTTCCTGGTAGGTAGAGAGTAATGGTGAGGAAGAAGAAGAATGAATGAGGAGAGAGAAAGAGTATTGGGTTAATAAATGATGATGGTGATGGTAGGTAGGGGTTTGATTCACAAACCGAACCAAGCCAAACAAGCCGAACCGAATCAAGCAATAAAATTCTAAATAAATCATACGAGGAGACATGCAATACGAGTCAAAATACGTACACGTATACCAAAATACGTAATACGAACCATGGTCATTACAACTCTACCCACCTTAAAAGAATTCCGTCCTCGAAATTTAATCAAGAGGCTAGAGATGCAAGGACAAGCTATACTAATTACAGGCAAGCTATACTAGACAATCAATCAAGCAATTATACATGCAAGCAAGGAATTTAGACATAAGGCATAAGAAAGACATTATACTTTACGAGTCAAACAGGTCGGGATATCGCGATCAGATATCATCCTCACGCTCCCACGTTGACTCACCCAAGGTGTGATGACCCCAAGCAACACGGATTAACTTGATAGTCTTGTTCTTGAGTATCTTCTCTCTTTGGTCCAATATGGATACGTGCCTCTCCTCATATGAAAGGTTGGTACCAACAACCAATTCCGAATGATCCAGGATATGACTCGGGTCCGGGATATACCATCGTAGTTGGGATATATGGAACACGTCATGCACCTCACTTAGAGACGACAGAAGAGCGAGACGATAGGACACATCTCCTACTCGCTCCAGAACATCGAACGGCCCTATATACCTAGGACTAAGCTTTCTCCGTACGTCGAAACAAATGATGCCACGGTTAGGCGAGATCCTCAGGAATACATGGTCGTCGACAGAAAATTCAAGGGGACGCCGATGAGAATCGGCCCAATGGCGCTGACGATCTTGTACAATGTGAAGATGATCTCTGACTCTTCTGACCACCTCAACTGTCTGAGTGATCATCTCTGGACCAAGCATCTGCCTCTCTCAAACATCGTCCCATGCTAGTAGAGATCTACACTTCCTTCCATACAGTGCCCCGAACGGTGCCATCTGGATACTAGCTTAAAAACTGTTATTGTACGAGAACTCCACCAGGTACAGATGATCTTCCCACGAACCACCGAAGGCGAGTGTACAAGATCTCAATATATCCTTAAGAGTCTGCATCGTGCGTTCTGACTGACCATCTGTCTGCGGATGATAAGCTGAGCTGAACTGGAGGTGAGTTCCCAAACTCTCTTGCAGACTACGCCAAAAGTGCGACGTGAATCTCGAATCTCTGTCCGAGGTGATAATGACTGGTACTCCGTGAAGTCTGACTATCTGCCTGAGGTACATCTCTGCTAGCTGAGCCGTCGACTGACCAACTCTGAATGAGAGAAAGTGAGCCACCTTCGTGAGCCTGTCAACTATAAACCAAATAGCATCTCTACTTGTCGGGGATCGCGGTAATCCAGTCACGAAATCCATGGTTATATGCTCCCACTTCCATTCTGGAATCGCAAGGGCTGAAGAAGTCCAGCTAGCCTCCGATGTTTAGCCTTGACTTGTTGGTAAACCAAACACCGAGAGACAAACCGAGCTATCTCCCTCTTCATGCCATTCCACCAAAAGTGTTGACGGATATCACGGTACATCTTCATGCCATCGGGATGAATCGAATACTGAGAACTATGAGCTTCCGCCATGACCTCCTGCCTGATATCTCTACTGGGTACACAAAGATGCTTACCACGTCGAAGTGTACTGTCTTCATGAATACATAATTCTGGTCGTCGTCCTGCTTCACATTCTACTATAAACCGCTGAAACTTAGAATCGAAGGACATAGCTATCTTGATCCTCTCAACTATACTGGACTGAACTTGCATGCTGGCCATCAATGCCACACTGGTAGAAAGGACAACTTCTATACCCATCTTCTGAAGATCTGCTAACAACTCTGGTTACGCTGTCAGAAAATAAACTCCGGCTCTCCTACTCAATGCATCTGCAACAACGTTGGCCTTTCAAGGATGATACTGTAGGTTGACAACGTAATCCACAAGCAGCTCTAGCCATCTTCTCTGACGCATATTAAGATCCTTCTGAGTGAACACATACTTCAGGCTCTTGTGGTTGGTGAAAATCTCTACCCTATGTCCATACAAGTAGTGTCTCCAAAGCTTGAGTGCAAACACTACTGCTGCCAGTTCCAAGTCATGGTTCGAGTAATTCCTCTAATGATCACGAAGTTGTCATGACGCATAAGCTATTACCTTCCTATGCTGCATCAAAACACATCCTAAACCTCTGCCTAAAGCATCACAGTACACTGAAAATCCTTCGGTCCCATCTGGAAGTGTGAGAATGGGTGCCGTCATCAAGCCTCGCTTTAGCTTCTCAAAAGAATCCTGACATTCTACTGTCCAAGCAAACTGCACCTCCTTGCGGGTCAACTGTGTCAATGGTGCTGAAATCCGAGCAAAGTCCGAAATAAATCTCCGGTAGTAGCCGGCCAATCCAAAAAAACTACGAACTTCTGCAACTGTACTGGACACTGGCCATGTCTTGATAGCCACGATCTTCTGGAGATCTACTTCTACTCCCCCTCTGGGGATGATATGACCTAAGTATAAAATGCGATTGAGCCAAAACTCGCATTTACTGAACTTGGCAAACAACTGGTGCTCTTAGAGAATCTAGAGGACAACTTTGAGATGCTGCTCATGCTCTGCCTTACTCTTGCTGTAGACCAGGATATCGTCTATGAACACAATCACGAACTGATCCAAATAAGGCATGAAGATGCGATTCATGAGGTCCATGAATACAGCCGGCGTATTGGTTACTCCAAATGGCATAACAAGGAACTCCCAATGCCCATATCTAGATCTGAAAGCTGTCTTCGAGATGTCCTGCTCTCTGACTCTGATCTGATAATATCCTAACCGTAAGTCAATCTTCAAGAATACTGCTGCCCCCTTGAGTTGATCAAACAAGTCATCTATCCTCGGGAGAGGGTATCTGTTCTTGATCGTCACTGAGTTCAAGGTACGATAATCAACACATAATCTGGACGTACCATCCTTTTTTTTTACAAGAAGCATCGGGGCTCCCCAAGGTGATACACTAGCACGAATAAATTCCTTGGTTCTGAGTTCTTCAATTATCTTGTACAATATCTCCAACTCTGACGACGCCATCCTGTAGACTCTCTCTGACACTGGGGCTGTCCCTGGGATCAAGTCTATGGTGAACTCGATCTCTCGCTCTGGCGGCATCCCTGGAAGCTCTTCTGGGAAAACATCTAGAAACTCTTCAACTATCCGGGGCAACTGTACTGCTGCTACTACTATCCGCAACACTGGAGGAGAAGGTTCAACTTCGCCTCGGGAAAAGGAAAACTCGGACTCGCCGAGAATGCTAAAAACAACCCTTCCAATATGGCAGTCTATCCTAGCATACTGGTCTCTCAACCAATCCATCCCTAAGACCGCATCATAGTCGGCCATTAGGAATTTTATCAATCTAGCGGAGAATTCTCTACCGCTAACTATGATTCGACACGAGAAAAATACCCTATCAACGCCCACAAGTCCATTACCAGTAAGTATATTGAGCCTTACTGATAGTGACTCGGGCTCCAGTCCTATCCGTGTCGCGAATCGTACAGACATAAATGAATGCGAGGCACCAGAGTCAAATAATACTGAAGCTGGAAAGGTGTTGATGAGAATAGTACCTGCCACTACCTCACCTGGTGCTAATCCTTCCTCTCCTATGGTCAAATCCAGCACTTGACCATGCCCTCTGGGTGCTGGCCCTCTCTGCTGGAACCCTCTCTGCCTATTCTGAACTTGCGTCTGGGCATACTGCTGAGGCCTTTGCTGCTGAAAAACTTGGGTCTGTATCGACAATGGCCTCGGGGATGGAAATTGCTGCTGGACTGGTACTGGGGCTGGTCCCCTAACTGATGAACTGGTCATGGCTGGTGATGAGTCAGTCCTGAACGGGCAGGACCCTAACTTGTGGTCCGACGCTCCAGAAAGCAAACACAATCCTCGAGCCTTGTGACATTCTGAAACAACATGTCCAGGCTTCCCACAATAAGAGCAGCCCATGGGGGAAGACTGCTTCTGCTGCTGAAGATACGTCAGGATTGAATGTTGAACCGACGTAACTGAAGTTGTCCTTCTCGGAGCTCCAATGGTCAAAGCCCTAGCTGCCGGGGCTGGTGCTGACGACTGATTCATCTGGCCGTGAGATCGCTTTCGACCTCCGGTCCTGTCCACATTCCTCTGGGAGGTATACTCATGCCTCCTAGCTGCCTTCAATACCGTATCAAAAGTCTGATGCTCAAACTGCTCTATTTGCCAGCAAAATCTCTAGGTGGAGTCCCTGCTGAAACCGCTGGGCTCTATCGAACTCGGTCGCCACTAAGGTGGGAGCAAACCGACTAAGCCTAGAAAACTCGGCCGCATACCCATCGACCGTCCTGTCCATCTGCTTCAAATTGGTGAACCTGGTTTGTAGATCGTACCGAGCTACAGCATCGAAGTACTTGGTCCAGAACCTCTCACGGAATACTGTCCAGGCAATAGGCGCCAATAATCCAACGGCCTGCACTGTCCACCAGCTACGGGCTAGATCCAATAACTGCAGCCGCACTACGACCACCTTCTCATCTTCTAGGGTCTTCGCCGCCTCCAATATCACCTCTGTGTTCTGAAGCCACGCATCAGCAGCGATAGCATCTTTGCTGCCATCGAAGAATGGAGGGTTCAGGCGCTTGAAACTGTTCGTTGTACTGTTTCCAAGATGTTAACCCCTGCGTAGAGCATCTGCCACTGCCTGATGCGAGATATCTCCTCGACGATCCTGCGATGCAAGCAACTCCCTGATAAGTCCAACCAAGGCTCCATCATCCTGTCTTGCGGGCTAGACTGGCTGTACCGGGGGTTCTCGATCTCCGGGAGGCATGACCCGGGAAGCTGCTTCTGAGTGCTGGGCCTGATCTTCTTGTTGCTACTGGTCCACGGGAGGTACTCCGTATTGCTGATCGGCAGGCCCAGGAACAATGCCGCTGAAGAAGACGACATAGTGAACAATAAGGAAGGACCAAGACAGATCAAGGATACAAGCATGTGATCAGGTCAAGAATCTCAGGGATTAGAAGGTACGGGCAGAGATCAAGGACGAGTGCTGATTGAGACATTTATTCGGTAAACTCTCACATATCTTGATTTTCAAGACCTACGTGGGCCACCACTTAAACCATGTAACGTCCCAGAACCAGAATACTGGAGAGCAGGGGCATGCATAGCCAGCTACGTATAATGAAATGGAATCCACCTCACTACACGGTCACGGCTGTCTAGATATATAAGGGTTTAACTACAATCCATCAGTCTCCTATGGTCAATAATAAGCCTAAATGTCTCAATCTCAAGCAAGCAAGTAAAGTTACAAGATGTAAGATCACCAAATATACAATAGTAAGGCATCCCAAACATTACATATTCAGTTGATCATGAAGCTAGTCGTTACAAAATATGAGGACTAGCAAGTGTTTAGTCATACATGATCAACCATAGGATCTATCAATCAAGTTATAGCCCATGGGCAGACCGTAATATGGTATGCAATACGAGCTAACAGGTGCTCGCTGGCTAAACGCCTCAAAATGAAAATTTTACAATAGAGTGGGAGAGCCAAAAATAAATCCATTCGTTGCCCTAGTTACGCCTGGTGGTCACCATCGGACTGGAAAGTCGGTAGATCCTCTTGAGCTGCTCCGAAATCTGGCTATACAAAACTAGCTGGATCAGATCCCAGAAAGAGCAAGTGCCACAAAGGAGACTTCACTTAAGAACTAAAACCAGTATATCAGAAATAAATATTAAAAGTAGTTACAAAAGAGCTTGATAATAAAAGAATAACAACAGTCATATATAGAGTACAAGGGAACCATTCAAGTAGCCAGATCACAAACCTTAAACCAAACAAGGACCGGGGTTGTAACCCTTCATCTGAATAGAACTCTGTCTCTAAATCTTGTTGGTAGAGTAAAACATAACGAGCATGACATGGGGTGCAATAAGACAATAAACGAAAAGAGGACTCAGAAATGCTCCGGGAGCCAGGTTACAACCCTTAAACCAAACAAGGACCGGAGTTGTTACCCTTCACCTGAACAGAACTTAGCCTCTGATCTTTATTGTTAAAAGTGACAATCATGCAACCAAGCCTGCAATAATCGAGCACTGAAACTACACCATACAATCGCTCCCAGCCAATCAGTGACTACGGCTTTCTACATTAGCTAACTAGGGTTATCACAAGCCTTAGTTACTAGCAATATACAGTGAGATGTTCCTCCAGCCACAAGTCCTGCAGCTAATCCAGGTTATCCAGGCGACTTGGATTCCTTAAGTAGTGCCTCATTCTTTTTCATATATCAGTGAATCTAGACTTGTGCCCTACTCGTCGGCAGGCTGCAAGTCCAACAATGGTGGCCGGGATAACGAGATCGCCTGTAACTGGGAAAATCTTTCATGACTACTGAATTATTCTAGTTATTAGCCTTAGCCATTTACAGTAGGTACCCCTGACCGTGGTACTCAGGGATCCCTGTCCTAGACATGATACAAACATTACTGGTTCATTTGTACAAACATAATCACCCACGGTATCCAGGACATTCAATCTTGTCATGACATGCTAGTCGTCGCAACAGCCTTCGAGATATATATCATTTCATGTTCACTGTCAAGAGTGCGCCACGACAGGCCACTATCATGTCATATCATTTTTCAAAAGTACACCACAACGGGTTACCATCGTGTCAGGAAACATATTTAAAATTATCATGGCACAAGCATACATGTAGTAATTAACTATTAGCAGGGGCAAGGGCTGTGGAGGAATCATGCGGCTTAGGAGTGGAGAGCGCATGCGGCTCAGGGGAGGGACGGGCATATACAGCTGAGATAAAGGGCCTCATGCGGCTGGAATGGCAGGGATGCATGCGGCTCTTGGGACAACATGGCGCATGCGGCTCTGGGAGGAATGGGCATATGCGGATGAGATAAAGGGCCTCATGCGGCTGGAATGGCAGGGGCGCATGCGGCTCTTGGGACAACATGGCGCATGCGGCTCTGGGAGGAACGGGCATATGCGGCTCAATGAAATCAGGACTCATGCGGCTCGGGGATGGCAAACCTTATGCGGTTGAAAATATAGGAGTCTCATGCGGCTAAGTTAACCCGACCATGAGGCCAAGGGTGTTCAAGTCTCATGCAGCCAGAAAGAGGGGGGGTTCTTATGCTGCCCGGGTTAGAAGTTCATGCGGCTCAGGAAGAACTTGTCGTATGAAATTGCCATGCGGTCAAGCACTGTTCTTCTTCTCCAATTTTCGAGAAGAAGAACCATGAAGCCATTGCTTCTAAGCTCCATAAATCCTTTATTCCAAGCCCAAATCCGGACTTCCATAGATCAAAATAGGACAGAACAAAATTCTCTACAATATGGAACCATCAAAACTTAAAAATAACAAGGTTAAATAGATCAAAATCCAATAAATCCAAAAATATAATAAACTTAGATCTACATGAATTTAGCCATAGAAATTGAGAAGGCTAAGTACTAAAGTGTCTTAGAATGTTGGGAGGAAGAAAATAGAACAATAAAACTTCAGTTCCTCCATGAAGCAAGTTGTACTTGCCTAAACCTTCCTGGAAGGTGGAGAGTAATGGTGAGGAAGAAGAAGAGTGAATGAGGAGAGAGAAAGAGTATTGGGTTAATAAATGATGATGGTGGTGGTAGGTAGGGGTTTGGTTCAGAAACCGAACCAAGCCAAACAAGCCAAACTGAATCAAGCAATAAAATGCCAAAAATGAATGCGAGGCACCAGAAAATTAAAAGAGATATTAAAGCAAATAAATAGTCATGATTTGGTGAATCTCAGAATGTCTGATGTTCTGACTTTTTTTTTCTGCGTTGGATCTAAAGGATGAAAAACTCCTGAATATTGAGTCTGAGGTCATGGTGCAGAAAATGATTACCATGTACCAACAGGGACTTATTGAAGAATCTCGCCTCTTGACATATTTTAAGCGCTTAGATGATTCAAGCGTTGCTAAATATTTTGAAGGCAAAGAAATTATATGTAGTAAATATGGAAACTTACACTTAGTCGTATGTTTCCAAAAAATAGTAAAATTTGAATCCCAGATTAAAAAAGGGCTTGTTGATGAAGTTTTTGTCAGAACTTCGGATGCAGAGCTCTACGAGAAGACCATCCCGAAGATCTGTTGGGAGGCAGCCCTCTCGCACACCAGCCGTTTCCAGAAGCAGTTCAGATTCACCATCTGGAGCATCTAGAAAGAAAGGAGGTACATTAAATGCTTTCCCTCCTATAAGATTTGGGAGGTCCGAATACACGAGGGAGACCCAGGGCTGAAGTTCTCTCAGTTCAAAAAAGAGAATTTCAATGAAGACAAAGAGCGACATGGCACTGACTGCGAGTTTTTTAGGGAATTTGCGAAGCTTTCTGAAGAGCTCGCCCTACTCTCCATAGCAGATAATATCATCTTGGCGGACTACCTCAGCATTCCGATTCAGGATGATCTCAAGCATATGTTGATCCAAGAGTTCGTCGGATGTCTGAACCTTGGACCCATTGGACAGCAGGCTCGGGATAAGGTCTCTTCTGAAGAAGAAGAGATGGATAGAAGCATGAAGCATAGTGGACCAATGCTGAAAAAGATTACATACAAAGAGGTCCTTAAGCGCTACCAGAAGAGGGTTGGATGGCGTTTACAAAAACAAAAAAAGAAGAAGCCTAAAGCTTCCATGCAACAGGAATCACCCTCACCAGTGGTGGAATCACCATGGGTTTTCCAGGAGGAAGAGGTACCGGATACACCTATGGAGGTACCAAAGACATCAGATTCGGACACACCAGGATATTTCGCTAATGAATGTCCAGAAACCATTAACAGCATTATTATCAATGACCTTGAAGAATATGGAATACATACTGGTACTATTGACGAAATGAGCAGTGATAGTTCTGCTTCGTCATTATATGAGATAGAATCTATGAGCATATCCTCAAAAGAAGCAGGAGATTCGGATGAGGATCTCTGTAACTCTATTGAGCATCTTAAAATAAATATGAATACCATAAATAAAACATACAATCAGGTAAGGATTACCCTCCTTAGTGATAAGGGGATCCTCAATAAGAAGACATCTGCTTTAGCCATTATGGCAGATAATTCAGACTCAGGATCATCAGATGATGAAGCTGAGACTCTGAATATCAGAGTTATTGAAGAGGGTCAGGGCAGCAACGACTCAATTATCATACGTACTGAACCCACGACCCATCCGGGATCAATAAATCCACCCCCTGAAGTACTCATGCGAGATGCTAATGCATCTTTAGATGAACCATCCCCATTTACTCGAATGTTCAATAAAGAAAAAAGAAAGGATTGGGTAAGGTTAAATGCTACTACTAAGAAAACCTATCAAGAAAGACCATCTATACAAGATGGGTTGACATTCAATATCGATAATATTCCTCATAAACGTATGGGCGAATATATTTCGAATTGGTGTCAAAAAATGGGTGGAATGGCATATTTTTTGCCTCCGGATACGACTACTGGAGGATTTATTCACTATGCTACTAGCCATTGGCAGGGAGATAGTATTGCCTGGCTACGAAATTTTGAAACTCTTAACCCTGAAGCATCTGCTAATGTGCTGGGTATGAAAAATAAATTTGACGCCCTAAATAAATTATTAGAATACGTAGTGGCAGATTTTACGGGAGAAGATCCCAGTGCTACAAAAGATTATGATAAAATATTACATAAAATGATCTTATGTGATATTTGTATGTTGGAAGAATTTGTAACCAAATATATTGGTCTCATCTTCCACTTAAGTAGTAAAGAGCATAAAGAATTTTGGATTAAGGTATTTTTTGTTAAAATACCATATCCCTGGAATAATATAATTAAAAAATATATGATAAGATTAGAGGTGGAGTGCTTTCAACTGGAATGCTCAAACGAGCCTGTATGAGTGCCAGGGAAGAAACCTGTGAGCAGGCCAAGGCACACACTCAAATAGAGAAATTATTATGGTGGGGTCCGCCGGTAGATAATTTCCCACCAATCTTCCCAGCTGTCGAATTCTGTGGGTGGAGAGCTACGGTCATCTGGATCCCACTGCCGAATTTGTCTGTCGACCTCGTCTTCTTCTGGCTCCTCTTGGGTCTCAATAGTGTTAGACCCCTCAGTTTCTGACGGTGAGTCTGAATCCGAACCTGCTTCGGACGGTGTGTCCGAATCTGATGTCTCTGGTACCTTCATAGGTGTATCCGGTACCTCTTCCTCCTGGAAAACCTATGGTGATTCTACCACTGGTGAGGGTGATTCCTGTTGCATGGAAGCTTTAGGCTTCTTTTTTTTGTTTTTGTAATCGCCACCCAACCCTCTTCTGGTAGCGCTTAAGGACCTCTTTGTATGTAATCTTTTTCAGCATTGGTCCACCATGCTTCATGCTTCAATCCATCTCTTCTTCTTCAGAAGAGACCTTATCCCTAGCCTGCTGCCCAATGGGTCCAAGGTTCATACATCCGACGAACTCTTGGATCAACATATGCTTGAGATCATCCTGAATCGGAATGCTGAGGTAGTCCGCCAAGATGATATTATCTGCTATGGAGAGTAGGGCGAGCTCTTCAGGAAGCTTCGCAAATTCTCTGAAAAACTCGCAGGCATCGCCATGTCGCTCTTTGTCTTTATTGAAATTTTCTTTCTTGAACTGAGAGAACTTCAGCCCTGGGTCTCCCTCGTGTCTTCGGAGCTCCCAAATCTGATAGGAGGGAAAGCATTTATTGTACCTCCTTTCTTCCCAGATGCTCCAGATGGTGAATCTGAACTGCTTCTGGAAACGGCTGGTGTGCGAGAGGGCCGCCTCCCAACAGATCTTCGGGATGGTCTTCTCGTAGAGCTCTGCATCCGAAGTGCTGACAAAAACTTTATGAATAAGCCCTTTTTTAATCTGGGATTCAAATTTTACTATTTCTTGGAAATATACGACTAAGTGTAAGTTTCTATATTTACTACATATAATTTCTTCGCCTTCAAAATATTTAGCAACGCTTGAATCATCTAAGCGCTTAAAATATGCCAAGAGGCGAGATTTTTCAATAAGTCCCTGTTGGTACATGGTAATCATTTTCTGCACCATGACCTCAGACTCAATATTCAGGAGTTTTTCATCCATTAGATCCAACGTGGTGAAAAAAGTCAGAACATCAGACATTCTGAGATTCACCAAATCATGACTATTTATTTGCTTTAATATCTCTTTTAATTCTCTGTGTTCAGCGCAATTGCCTTGAAAGAGATCTTTCTCCCTAGATATAAGTACGGGAGATCTTGATGTAGAGCTATATGAAATTAACTGAGTGGCCCTTTTCTGGACATCATTCAACTTGGTGTTTAACTGTATAGCGCTGTTTCTCGAGATTATATACTGCTTCTCGAGTTGAGAGAGCCAAAAATATGCTCCCTTAGTGTCGTTAGCCTGAATGGCTCTGTAGCAGCCATTGAATAGATCCCAAGAGCCCTTGTCGACTCTCTCAAGATCTTGATTATACCAATTTTTTAACATTGCAGTGGCAAAAGTTTTCTGAGGAGGCTTCCTCGGTCCCTCCCAAGTCTTACCTTTCGCCTGCTGTGCCTGTGTAGCAGCAGCTTGATTTGTCTGGCTGTTCGCCGGGGCCTGCGGGTTGTTCACCCTCTGGCTGTTCACCTGTGGACCGGTGGCAGTCCCTGGAGCTGGGCTCTTCGCCTTTTGTGCTCCCGAAGAAGAGGCTCCCGCCATGGAAGTCTCCGCTCTGGCTTTTTTGCCAGCAACCTTGGTGAAGGCGTCCTCGGTGCTCATTTGTTCGAACACCCGGCGCATTTCAAGGAAGTCATCTTCGTCCATATTTTATATCCTGGTCAATGTATCAACAAGGAAATTAGTATAGCCAGGAATATAAACCACATCATAATTGAATATTTCTAAATACATTGCTATTCTAATTCTTTTGAGATTTTCCTCAGGATTATTAATAGTTTTTTTCTTTAGAAATTGAGCCACCGATTTATTGTCAGTTTCCGCAAGTTTTCCAAAAGTGGATGAATTCCATATTTGGACATTTAGATTATGTTGTAGTATATATTGATGATATTCTTGTGTTTTCCAAGACCGCTGAAGAACACAAGGAGCATCTACTATCAGTAGTAAAGCTACTACTAGATAACGGTATTATTCTGAGTCCAAAGAAAATCAAACTGTTCAAAACAGAAATCGATTTCTTAGGAAAGATAATTAAAGTTTGGCCAACGCCATTTGGTTGTCTGAACAACAGGTTTCGTCATACGGACCGGAGTTGGTTTACTGGTTGAGCTTTCGGCTTCTATGGGAGTCTTTCCCAAGCTTTTAAGCTCATTCTTGATATGAGATATTTCCATCCCAATATCATTAACCTCTCTTACGATATTATGCATATCGTTGTTTATAGACACTAAAATGTCTGCAAGGTAATTATAGATCCCATTTTCTGGGTTCTTGTGAGAGGGTAGATGAACAATATATTCATAGCCCGTTAATCCAAATGGACAGTGATGTCCTGCCGAATGAATAATATTCTCGGCCTTAGCCGGAACGTTTTCTTCCATCTCAGGGGGTTGTTCTTGAGTATGGGGGCTACATAAGTACAACATATGAACAAGTAAAGGAATATTGAAACATGACGAATCATGAACTGTAAATGAATAATTTACCAGACTGAAACATGTAGTCAAAAGATCATGACATGTGAATTTGAAATACATACTAAAATATGTGACCGGCTGGGTAAGATCATGAATAAGGACAAGTATATGGTACGGCTCAAATCCCACGTGCACATGTGCGAGATTTAGCTATCAACAAAAATCCTAAGTTGGGCTTTGGTCACATATCCGTAGTATTTTCCCTCCCATATACAAGTAAAAGATCATAAACCAGAGTATAAGACCAAGTCGTGTAACAATGTATCCAATATGAAAGATCATGGCATGAAGTAAATGAGACAAAATCATAGAAGTACTTGCCTTGTCCTTGCAAATCAATGCGTCTCAAAGTCTCCACCTAGAGTTGGACAAGAATAGGTTAGATTCTAACAATGAAATTATCTAGCTATCTATTAGCTAACTATCCCTAAACTAGCTATTTTATATAATACCACTAACTATCTGTTAAGACTAGCAATATTACTAATCAAATATATAGATAATACTTAGCAATAAAATAATATTATAATAACTAGAACTTGAAAATAATTTTAGTTTGATAAATCAATATTTTGAAATATTTCTACTAGCAAAATATTATATAGATACTAGCATATTAATAATCATAACAAAAACAGATTTTAGTAAACAATTAGCAAAATAGTTTTTTTGGTAAACACTATTTATAGCTAAATATATTTTAATTAGATAAACACTATATTAATATCTATATGTATAATATATAAACATTTTAAGTTCTCTAATTAGAAACAAAGCTAAATAGGTTTAAATCTATTTGTAAACTTTATTATAGAAAAATTTACTAATAAGTATGTAATATATATAATTAAAATTAGTATAAAATATGTGTACTAATTATATGCATACATACATATCAAGTTATACTATAATAAATATATAGCCTGGCCCAAAAGTTATATATATATATATTTTTTTTCTTTTGTTATATATATATATATATATATATATATATATATATATATATATATATATATATATATATTTTATATATATATAAAATATATATATATATATAATATATATATAAAATATATATATATATATATATATATATATATATAGGGTCACTGTGCTCTAAACCAGCCCACTGTAATTAAGTCAAACAATTAATACTAGTGTGAAGCCCATAACTTTTGTGTATTTATTTTATTCATGTTTTATTAATTATAATTGTGAGCCCATTGCTTTGTTAGTACTTAAGCCTAATACCTAGATACCCAAACCCAAGACCAACCCGAAACCCATGACACCCATTCAACCCACGTACCCCCTCTCTCCTGGTCCTGCGTACCCCCCTCCCCCTACCAGATCCGGAACTCACGTAGAGTTTAACTCAGAAACCCTCTCCACCATCAGAAGCATCACAAATTTTTCCTCCCTCCCACCTTCACAAACTCCCCATATCTTCTCCCTGCTACTCCATTTTCGAAACCGAAGCCGTCCCCGCACTCTCCGTGACATCCCGGTCGCTTTGACACTGCTCTCACTCTTTTTTGCCGTGCCCCGACCGACCGACCACCGTCCTTTGCGACCGCTGACGACCCTCCCGCCCTCCGTCGCCGTCGTAAGCGCCCCGCACGCGCACCAGCAGCTGTTCCCCGCCGATGTCTCCAAGCCCCGGTCGGCAGTAGCTTCCCGCGGCCCCGTCGTGCCGGCAGCGCCCCTCCGACGAACCCCCGCAGCGCCGACAGTGCCCTCCAGCGCCCCCGTGTACTCGTGTTCGTGCCGTGCCGCATGCGTTCCGAGTCCGAGGCATCCCCTCGGTGCTCCGTCACAGCCTTCGGTAAACCCCGCAACCCTCTGTTGGTTTCACAGAACCATTTCTATTCCAGGATAGTTAGTTTAATAGTTTCCTATTTAGTTCGATAATAACTTTTAGTATTAGTTAGATGTTATCACTAAATTGTTAGATTAATGGTTAGAATTCGACTACGTTAATTATGATTAATGTCTTAGTAGGTTACTTTAACTATAATTTCATTATTATCATTAATTGATAATTTAGCTTCAAAATAGTAATTATATAGCAAAAACATATTTTATATAAGAAATGATATTATAGGCAAAAAAACATATATAATTATGCTTTAAGTAAAAATGTGTAGTTTTTGTATTATTAACCGTTAGTTCTGTTAAATAAGTTTATGGATTGAAAACTAGAATTAATAACATATATTTTGTAATAAAACCATAATTTTACTAAAATGAGGTTTTATGTAAATTATACTAAATAAATAGTATTAGTAAGATGTTTCGTAAATGTTATTTAGAAAATAATTAAATTAGTTTTCTAATAATTTTGAGTTTTACGCGGTATTTTTCTATTAAAATAATGTATGATAAAAACCGCTACTACTTTGATAATATTCCAAAAAAACATTATTCTCCGCCCTATTTACAAAATACTAGTAAAATAGTTTTACCAAAATATTACATATTTAAATTATTATTTTCTCTAATAAAAATGGCAAATGTTTATAATTAGAATAGACTTACGTTAGTGGCTTTATTAGCCAATCTTGGAATAAGTTCTAAGGACAGATTTATGTTAATGTAGGTTCGGATTCATGAACCCTAGTCGACACCTTTTTAGTCGTTGCTTTCCACACCGAGGATACAACCAAGGCAAATTTTATATCTTTCATGTCTGCATTTTATTTAATATTTAAATGTATTGCATCAGTTAAATCATGTATTATAGTGATACTGATTCACAGTGGATCCCTCTTGAACTCCACATCGATGGATGGATTGATTGATTGCCTCATTGACTCATTGACTCGGGGATTGGTTGGGGGAGTAGTATAACATCTGTGACCATAGCCGTTGTTTACCAATTGCCTCTCTCGCGCTAACCCTTACCGCACAGGGGGTTGAGCCGTACCGTATACTATCATTTTGGCCAGAATGCTAGTATACATGCCTCTATCCAGCCGGTCACCGATTCTGTTATATACTCAAAAGCACTATTGTAGATTATATCATTGTAGCTTCTGGAATATTGCTTGCTGTATTTTATTATTATTTAGCAAAAATATATATGCTTTTTAAACTGTCTTACATTCATTTATTATTATTTTAGAATGTTAGATGTGGAAATATGTTATTGCTCCCTTCTGACTCGAGACCAACATTTTTTAGGTGACTACGACGACGAGGATCTGACCTTTAGCTCTTTCTGTGGACCTGGTCTGAGCCCTGACGAGGTAGCCGAACCTGACCAGGGAGCCCCAGAACTATAGATGTGCCATTGGTTTAGTTTATTTCCTTTTTAGTTGTAATAAAGACCAATGTAATAATTGAATGCTTATTTTGTTTGTATTTTCATTTCAGATCATTTTTCAGATTTAATAAAATGTTATGTTTTTTGCTTTAGTTTTTGTCTGCTTGTGTTCACTATTTGATACAGCTTACTGCCGTCGTCTCACAACGGTGCAGGCTGGGCATAATCCAACTGGACCCATTACATTGGGATCGGGTCGTGACATATTTTTAGTAGTAGCCCATGTAGGTCCAGTTCTGTAAATTGGTCTAGTTAACTTATTCTAGACCAGCATGCAGTCCTATAATTTGACCTAGGCATAGATAAGACTTTAGGAAAACAAACTCTAGAAACAACTAGAACACCTAGTTTATATTCACCCTGTTACAACATAGGGCCAAAATTATCTATTTAAATATCTATTTTTGCTTGCTTATAGTCCTATATGCTACCTTGCTTATGATTGTACCCAAACCTTTCAGAAGATGGCGAAAGGGAAGACGACTCGCTCTGGACCTGTTGACGAAGAGGTTTCTTCCTCCGAGAATACCACTACTCAGGCTCAATCAGACCCCTCTCCGGTGCAGCACTACCCGTCCTCGTGCTGCACGGACTCCCCGTGCCGTATACACCTCCACTGTGCATGCAGCTGCACCGATTCTCCCGAGGCCTACACTCTTAATTACGGACGCGAATCCTCCAGCTGCTCCACCAGTGCCAGTGGACCCCGTCGAGCTCGTAGGCCTACTACGAAGAGTACTTGAGGCCTATCACAGAGACTTGCACCTGTCTCATCACTATTTCAAGTCATACCTTCCTAGCACCCCTTCTAGTTATGCCTCTCCTTAACTCCGATGTAGTGTTGGGAATAGACTGGCTGAGCAAGCAACACACCCTGATTGACTGTCATCGGGGTTGTGTTATCTTTAGTCCACCTGGAGGACCTAAGTATGAGGTAGCTCAAGCACCAGAAAGCATGGGGTGTGTCTCCTAGACCTCCATCATAGAAGATTCTGGACACCCTCATCCCCTGATAGCAGAATTCTTAGATGTCTTCCCCGACAACCTTTTCGGATTACCCCCTGATCGAGACGTGGAGTTCACTATCGATATAGTATCTGGCTCTTCCTCCATTTCACAGAGAAGCTACAGAGTTAACCCCAAGGAGGCTAAGGAGATGAAGGACCAGATTGATGCGCTCAAGGTCCAGGGATTTATCAGTGATTGAGCTTCACCCTGGGGGTCACCAATTTTGTTCATGCCTAAGAAGGATGGAAACATACGGATGTGCATAGATTATCGAGCATTGAACAACATCACCATCAAAAACATGTATCCTCTGCCCAGGATCGATGACCTTTTCGATCAGCTGAGCGGAGCGAAGGTTTTCTCGAAGATTGACCTCAGGTCGGGATATCATCAGGTCAAAGTACGAGAGAAGGATATTTTGAAGACGACATTCAACACCAAGTATGGACAATATGAGTTCTTGGTCATGCCTTTCGGACTTACAAATGCCCCAGCTATGTTCATGAATCTCATGAACAAGGTCTTCTATAAGTACTTGGACCAGTTTGTCATTGTCTTTATCGATAACATTCTGATCTACTCAAAGGCCCAAGAAGAGCATGAGAAGCACCTGAGGATAGTCTTAGAGACTTTGATGAAGGAAAAGCTATATGGTAAGCTATCCAAGTATAAATTTTTCTTAGATAAAGTAGATTTCCTTGGACATGTTATCACAGGAGAAGGGGTATCTGTGGACCTCAAGAAGATAGCAGTAGTGAAATCTTGGACAACCTCCAGCTCAGTTGTGGAGATCAGAAGCTTCCTGGGCTTAGCAGGATATTACAAGAAGTTTGTGAAGGACTTCGCAAGGATTGCTGTGCCTATGACGAAGCTAACCAGGAAGAATGAAGAGTTTGTTTGGACCGAAGCATGTCAGGCGTCATTTGAGGAACTGAAGAGAAGGTTGACAACAGCACCTATATTGACGCTACCATTAGGATTAGGTAAATTCTCTATCTACAGCGACGCTTCAGGCAAGGGATTGGACTGTGTGCTACAACAACATGGGAAGGTAATTGCCTATGCTTTTTGATAATTATGAAATCATGAGGAGAACTATCCGACGCATGACTTAGAACTAGCAGCAGTCATCTTCGTCCTGAAGCTTTGGAAGCATTATCTTTATGGCAAAAAGATAGACATATACATAGACCACAAAAGTCTTAGGTATGTCTTCCCTCAGAAGGAGCTCAACATACGCCAGAGGCGGTGGTTGGAGCTTATAAAGGGCTTTGATATCAATCTACAATACCATCCTGGTAAGGCTAATGTCATTGCTGATGTGCTTAGCGGGTACCCGATGGCTATGTTTTTAAAGAAGAACCGTCATCTGCTAGAAGACATAGAGAAGTTCGGGTTAAATATTATGCTACCAGAAGAAATCATATTGAAGCTGGGGAAAGAAGCAATTATACCAGGCGTGGACTTGCCCATGATGCAACTACAAGTGCAGTCTAGTCTAATCAGTAGAGTCAAGGAGACTCAGTTCCATGATGAGATACTGTACAAGTTAAGAGATCGAGTATTAGCAGGAACACATGAAGGTTTTTCCATAGCTGGAGATGGAGCTTTGAGGCATGGTACGAGGCTTTGCATGCTGACTGGCAAGTTGAGGATCGAGCTGATGAAGGAGGCACATCAGTCACAGCATTCTATACACCCAGGAGCGAACAAGATGAACAAGGACATAAGGACACATGTATGGTGGCTTGGAATGAAGCGAGACGTGACGGAATTCGTCTTCCGGTGCTTGATCTGCCAGCAGGTGAAGGCAGATCGTCAGAGACCAGCAAGTTTTTTACAATCGCTTTCTATTCCGGAGTAGAGATAGGAACATATTACCATGCATTTTGTAATAGGGCTACCCAAATCCCAAGGAGAAAAGGATGCTATCTGGGTAATTATGGACAGAATGACCAAGTCTGTCCATTATATTCCTTTCAAGGTTGGTTTATCTACCGAAAGGTTAGCAGCTCTATATATGCGGAACATATACCGGCTTCATGGAGCTCCAGTCAGCATTGTATCCGATAGGGATACCTGGTTTACTTTATATTACTGGAAGAGCCTGCAGGAAAGCTTGGGCACACAGCTGAAGTTCAGCACGGCATACCACCCGCAGACCGACGGCCAGTCCGAAAGGACTATTCAGACGCTTAAGGATATGTTGAGATCACGCATCCTACAGTTTGGAGGATCTTGGGAAGATCACCTACCCCTGGTTGAGTTTTTCGACAACAATGGCTACCAGGCCAGCATTCAGATGACACCGTTTGAGGCGTTATATGGACGTCCTTGCCGTACTCTTTTAGCACGGGATAACATTGGTGATCGAGTCATGTTGGGGCCAAAGATGGTTACAGATATAGTTGAGAAGATGAAGATGATCAGAGAGATGCTAAGGATTGCACAAGACCGCCAAAAGCATTGGACGGACAGCAGGCGTCAAATCTTGGAGTTTGAGGCCGAAGATCAGGTATTTGTCAAAATATCACCTACCAGAGACACAATTAGATTCGGCCAAGCTGGGAAGCTGAGTCCCCACTATATTGGTCTGTTTGAGGTACTGAGCAGGATTGGAGAAGTAGCATACAAAGTGGCTCTACCACCCATTCTTGAAGGCATGCACAATGCCTTCCACGTATCGCAGCTGAGGCATTACGTACCGGACCCAAGCCACGAGGTGGACCATTCAGAACTGGAAGTTGGACCCAGCCTCACCATGCTAGAGCAACCAATAGAGATCATAGACCGTATGGAGAAGAGATTGAGGCGCACATTGATCCCACTAGTCAAGATAGCTTAGCGCCACCACTCCCCTTACGAGGCTACCTGGGAACGAGAGGACGAGATGAGGGAGAAGTATCCTCATCTCTTCTTGGTATGTTCTATCCCCTCTCTTTCGTTATTGGCTAAAATTTTGAGGACAAAATTTTCTAAGGAAGGAAGGTTGTGAAGCCCACAACTTTTGTGTATTTATTTTATTCATGTTTTATTAATTATAATTGTGAGCCCATTGCTTTGTTAGTACTTAAGCCTAATACCTAGCTACCCAAACTCAAGCCCAACCCAAAACCCATGACACCCATTCAACCCACGTACCCCCTCTCTCCTGGTCCTGCGTATACCCCCCCCCCAATCGGATCTGGAACTCACGTAGAGTTTAACTCAGAAATCCTCTCCACCATCAGAAGCATCACAAGGTTTTCCTCCCTCCCACCATCACAAACTCCCTATATCTTCTTTCCCGCACCTCCATTTCTGAAACCGAAGCCGTCCCCACATTCCCCGTGACATCTCGGTCGTTTTGACACCACTCTCGCCCTATTTTCATCGTGCCCCGACCGACCCGACCGACCACAGCCACCCTCTGTGACCGTCGGCGACCACCCTACTGCTGTCGCTGTCTCGAATCCCCGGCCGGCAGCAGCTCCCCGCGGCCCCGCCATGCCGGCAACGCCTCTCCGGTGACCCCCGCAGCGCAGGCAGCGCCCTCCATTGCCCCCGCATGCTTGTGTCCGTGCCGTGCCGCGTGCGTTCCGAGTCCGAGGCATCCCCTCGGTGCTCCGTCACAGCCTTCTGTAAACTTCGCAACCCTCTGTTGGTTTTACAGAACCATTTCTGTTCCAGGATAGTTAGTTTAATAGTTTCCTATTTAGTTCGGTAATAACTATTAGTATTAGTTAGATGTTATCACTAAATTGTTAGATTAATGGTTAGAATTCGACTACGTTAATTATGATTAATGTCGTAGTAGGTTACTTTAACTATAATTTCATTATTATCATTAATTGATAATTTAGCTTCAAAATAGTAATTATATAGCAAAAACATATTTTATATAAGAAATGATATTATAGGCAAAAAAAACCATATAAAATTATGTTTTAAGTAAAAAATGTGTATTTTTTGTATTATTAACCGTTAATTCTATTAAATAAGTTTATGGATTGAAAACTAGAATTAATAACATATATTTTGTAATAAAATCGTAATTTTACTAAAATGAGGTTGTATGTATATTATTATTGAAATAATTGTCCTTACTAAATAAATAGTATTAGTAAGATATTTCGTAAATGTTATTTAGAAAATAATTAAATTAGTTTTCTAATAATTTTGAGTTTTACGTGATATTTTCCTATTAAAATAATGTATGATAAAAATCGCTACTACTTTGATAATATTCCAAAAATACATTATTCTCCGCCCTATTTACAAAATACTAGTAAAATAGTTTTACCAAAATATTACATATTTAAATTATTATTTTCTCTAATAAAAATGGCAAATGTTTATAATTAGCGTAGATTTACATTAGTAGCTTTATTAGCCAATCTTGGAATAAGTTCTAAGGACAGATTTATGTTAATATAGGTTCGGATCCCTGAACCCTAGCCGACACCTTTTTAGCCGTTGCTTTCCACACCGAGGATACAACCAAGGCAAGTTTCATATCTTTTATGTCTGCATTTTATTTAATATTTAAATGTACTGCATCAGTAGAATCATGTATTATAGTGACACTGATTCACAGTGGATCCCTCTCGGACTCCACATCGATGGATGGATTGATTGATTGCCTCATTGACTCGGGGATTAATTGAGGGAGTAGTATAACATCTGTGACCAAAGCCATTGTTTACGATTGTCTCTCTCGCGCTAACCCTTACCGCACAGGGGATTGAGCCGTACCGTATACTATCGTTTTGGCCGGAATGCTAGTATACATATTGCCTCTATCCAGCCGGTCACAGATTCTGTTATATACTCAAACGCACTATTGTAGATTGCATCATTACAGCTTCTGGAATATTGTCTACTGTCTTTTATTATTATTTATCAAAAATATATATGCTTTTTAAACTGTCTTGCATTCATTTATTATTATTTTATAATGTTAGATGTGGAAATATGTTCTTGCTTCCTCCTGACTGGAGACCAATATTTTTATGTGACTGCGACGACGAGGATCTCACCTTTAGCTCTTTCTACGGACCTGGTCCGAACCCTAACGAGGTAGCTGAACCTAACCAGGGAGTCCCAGAACTATAGATATGCCATTGGTTTAGTTTGTTTTCTTTTTAGTTGTAATAAAGACCAATGTAATAATTGAATACTTGTTTTGTTTGTATTTTCATTTCAGACCATTTCCCAGATTTAATAAAATGCTATCTTTTCCCGCTTTAGTTTTTGTCTGCTTGTGATCACTATTTGGTACAGCTTACTGCCACCGTCTCACAACGGTACAGGCTGGGCATAATCCGACTGGACCCATTACATTGGGATCGGGTCGTGACAACTATACCGTTGGGCTTGAAACCCAAGCCCGAATTAAATAGAGTATAACAAATAAAATCCCACTGGGCTTGAAGCCCACAGCCTCAATAACAATAATAATTGAAATAATTATATAAAATCCTAACTGGTATTGGGCTTGAAGCCCACAACCTGTTAGGAATTAGGGTTTTAAAACCTAAAACTAAATCTTCGAAGAGAGACTGCACTCTGAATTATTGGAAAGAGAGAGATAGAAGGAAATGAAAGAGAGACATAGAGTTCGAGAAGGAGGGAAACTCTCACCTCGGTGGATCTCCGGCGTAGAGGTGTGCCGCTGCGGCTGGTCGGTACCTGGGGTACGGTCGATGACCAGCACAGATATATCAGAAAGGGAGATTGGGAGTAAGTGGTTTGACTGCCCACCGCTGGAGAAGATGGGTGACGAGGCCATTCGTTATCGGTGTGGTTGACTCGGCGGCTCGAGGTCAACCCGATTTGGCTACTTCGAGACAGGGAGTCTACTCGTAAGCGCTCCACGAATCGGGTCGACGCTGGATGGCGAGGATCACCGGGCGGTGTAAAATCTGTCACCGTTCCGAAGGCGACGGAGCTCCGGCTACGAAAATGGTCGTCGGTGCTCGCTGCAGGGTTGGCACAGCGAGGAAAGCGATAGAGGATCAGATCTGGCTGGAGGGGCTCTAACCGGAGTGGATCTGGACTCTGAAGAGACGCAGGTGAGTGGATCTAAGTTTTATTTTTCTTTTGGTGGTGGCGATGGCTTGTGGTGGTGGAGATGAGTGAAGTCACGGGGTGGCGATAGGCGATGGTGTTAGGTGTCTAGTGGTACTGGTGGTGGTATTGAGCGGGGCAGAGGTTGGGTCAGAGGGAGATGGAACCAGAGGAGGGCTGGTAGCTGGGGAATAGGTCAATTGGTGACGATGGAGAATGGTCGGTCGTGGCCTGGGTGGCGGCGGTGCTAGGATGGACCGGGGATCTGAGTGGCGGCAATGCTAGGGTGGATACGTGATCGATGGCTGGGTGTTGTGGTCGGTGAATGTCACGCCCCGCTTCCGTAGGAGCGATCATCCTCCCTAAGGCATGATGTCGTACGAGCCTAGATTGCGCTCGTGCAAGGTGGGTTCCATAATGGCCGATTACAACGGATGCGACGGGGTCGTCGTACAGAAGTCCCAAGCAGAGACATTGAATAAGCCAGCAAAAATTTAGAATAAAACACAAGTCATTCAAAAGATGCACTTGATTGATATTGGAACAAGATTACAATAGGGCGCAGGGCCAAGATTGTAAGTCACTCAAGCTCACTCTTCTCACATTACGAGTCACTCAGCTCTCTCTCATCTCTCAATACATGTCTTGAACCAGCGGATGCTTCGGAAGGCGACGTCCATACATTATGTCCCGTATAAGTCTTGACTTCATGCGGCCGTACGCTTCGAATCGCCAAAGAACTCTGTGCCTCGACGCATCCAAGCGAGCTCCGTGCCACGAGCTTCTACCTGTGCCTGCACATAAATACTATGTGGGTGTTGTACTCAACTGTACTGGTGGAGTGAGCTCCTCGCTCACCCATACAAAACCGACACGTTCATTTACTTTGTACAACTTAGTCCATTTACGATTGTCTTCCTAGTCTTGCCTTAGGATCAGTTTTAGGACAGACGCCTTGACATATTTTGTGTCTAAAGACCATCATATGCTTGCAACAACATCGTCAACCCAACAACGTTAACCTATCAAGTCGTGCTTGCCTTTCGGCCCATAATCAGAGATGCAACTACACGATGAGCCTCCATTTCCGTGTGACCGTGCTACAAATCCACCGTACCGTGCCTCGCAACTCAATATGACTTAACCATATCGTCGCCTCGCGGCCCTTGCTACTTTGATCGCCAACTGACCCAATCAAGACTTGTGAACTTAGTGTCACTCGACCAACTTTGCCATACGGTATTTCCTGACTTAAACTCAAGTCGACTCAGTGCCTCGCCACTTACTGACTTATCCATACTTGTGTTATGACAGCACGGCCGTGCCTCATATTTTGAGGTCATGCCCTGAAACTCAACGTAACTTTACCAACTTGCCCTACGGCCCTTCTCGACTTAACTCGCAACAGCTCAAGTCTTACTCATGCAACTCTACGCCAACGACTTAACACCCGATGCCACATCTCGTGCCGAAGCACGTCGCTTTTGTTGTAGCAAAATCTTAGGCCCAGACATTGTGTCTTCTAACTGCATACACATTCAACTCAACTTAATCCAAAGGCACACACGCGGATTGCTGCCCGTGCCGATACATCTATATGAATGGTCACTGGCATTAACTAGCCATCGTGGACATAGCCTGGCAAACGGGATCCTTGCACCGTAAGTAGCAATCTCCAATACAAGTTCCCTAACTACCAATTGTTTATTACCCAGCTCGGCTATTATCGTGTTTCTTCCTAGGCCAAGTCGGTCCCGTGGCCCCAGAGTACCGCTCGAAGAAATAATCGCCCTTGTCGACAAGTTGTCCATGACCACGCACCTACGCTAACTTTTAGACTTAACATAATTGCATGGTCTCATCATCATCATTTAGTTCCTTTGATTTACTTCTTCCATTTTTCATACTTCTTTTGTAGAGCCCAAACCAGGGTTACCTCGGCGACTGAACTACAGTCCCAACATATTTCCTCTCGGTGACTAACCATTGCTTAGACTTAACATTCTTTGAACTCCGAAAACGGCTGCTGCATAGCCTTTCCACTTAACTTGAACATAACGTATTTCTTAAGTATCGACAGACCGTGGCTAACTTTCCACTGAACCAACTGTGGCTCGTGCCTTAAACCAACTCGTGTTCTACGCAACACTATTGCCCAAGTCATACCTCATATGATGGGCCTTGGGATCGTGGGACTATTTAACCTGACAACCGCAGAAAGAGCAGGATAGCACTTGAAATGACTTAGGTCGACCGACATAACTTTGTCTAACTTAATCGAGCCTACAACTTAACTCAAGGGACGAGCAAAGGCTATGCCAAGCCTTGCATTGAGGAAACGCGCATGTTTTATCGAACATTTATGCGGGCGACGTCTATGACTTAGGCTAATTCATGGTTTTGTATCAAAGACCAACTTTCCTTCTACTAAGCCGCGGGACGAAGGACCGAGTGTCATTTTCAAAGCACGTCGTGCACCAACTCTAAGCCGACCGTTGGATCTTTCCATATTCTAACTCATTTTGACCTGTCGGGATTATTCCCTTAGCTATGTGGATTCGTCTATTTTATTATCAAGCCTACTTGTGCAAGTTGAAAACATGCAATTTATTATGTGAAGGCTAAGATGAGGCAAGTTCACCGAAAATACCCCACCTGAGCGATGTCTTCGAGTAGCCATTGTAAGACCAAGTCCGAACGCCGTCGGTGTTTCGATTCCTTCGATTGACTGAGCGGGATGGGGCACTACATTATACACCACCCAGAAAAAGTTTCATTCTCGAAACTAACTGAGTACACTTATCGGCTTATAACTCGATTCCACGTCCTATGTTTCTCGCACGCACTACTCCTATGCATTTCCCTCAATCCGAGCCACACTCGTGCTTATCGCTAACTTAGTCGTAAGGCACACCAACCGATCAACAAACATTCAAACTCGTCTCAATTCATTGATCGCATTACCATCAATATTTCTTTGAAACTCACAATTTCAAAATCTTCGACACTTTTCCGTTCCTCAAGTCTCATTTGATTCAACGTATCACTTAATTGGATCGTACACATATTCCAGGCATCCCCAAAATATATGCATTTCAGCCAAGCCTCGTGATAGAGAATCCGTCATTCTCACTCGAGTCGGATCGTGCACATATTCGGGCTTCCCTGATATACGTGTATGTCAGCCGAGACTCGCGAGTGGTGCCTCCACAATTCCTATCTCTTCATGTCGGAACGTCTGCCTAACCGCTAGGCTACATCTTTAGGCTAAGGTCATCCGTCAGTATTGGAATCATAGTTCCCAAACAACAATATCAACACTAACCCCATCCTAAGGTCAAGCCAAATCGACAGTACAGGATTTTTTTACCCAAGCTCGCATCACTCTGATTTCTAAACATCGAGCATAGATTTCCTACACACATCCCAATTTTTGTCGCTCGGAGTCCGAGTCATTCAGTAAGGCCATCCTACGATAACTCACGTTTCAACCATTCCCACGTCATATCAATATCGTTCGTTCATCAAGCCATTTTGTATAGTCTATCTCTTCGAACACATTCGACATAATCCGCCTATCAATCCTTCCAAGTCAATCACGCTACGACATAATTTGTCGCTAACCCATAATTCATATTTCATATTCCCTAAGTCATTCATCCCAATTCACGTATTCGATCGTGAGGTCGTCTAGCTTAACAATATGTTGCGTCCCGATCTCACGCGACTCAGATTATCCACGGTGGGCATGAATCACCATGCACGCTCCCGCGAGGTAATCGTCCTCATCCGGACGTAACTCTTGTTTTGTGTCTAGACTAATTCATTCTCGATGCGTGGATTGTACCTACTCAATCCTCAAGTTTACTCATTTATCAATTGAAAGTCCAAACATCCTCGAATTTTCCTTCGTATCATACCAACAAGTAAAAATAATCAAAGTTATCGCATCCTGATTTTTCGAGTTCGATCATTTCTGCGACATGAATCACCATGTCAGTGCTCACGCAGAACGATCGCCCCAAATCCGATGCAACGCCTGTGCGTGGCTAGAGTTGCGCTCGTGCAAGATAAGATCGTCGATGCTGTGGTTATCCGTGTAACCATTAAGACGCGATCACTTTCATCCAACATTCGTCTCAATCAAAATTTTAAGTATTGCATCCATCAGAACGATAACAGTTGTACGATCGTCATTCACCGTATCAGAGTACCCCCGAGTTATCGCATATCGATCTTTGATATGCCTCAATACAATCGATGATATGCGTAACCTGACGATCTTCTTTTGTAACAAATTTTGAGTCGTACAAATGATGCTAGCGTCCGACTGGATAATCTCCTCGACATTCAAATTTAAGCTCGATCATTACCCTTCGAATCATTTACAATATCAAATTCCTCAAACCCAATTTCACGTATCGTTCATCCGTCCATCTTAAGTCATCGACCAATGTATTTCTTTAATTCGCATCATTCCTTGCTAACTCAAATCATCGAACGACATCCATTCCAATCCTTTGAGTCATTTTGTAACTTCAAAATCAAACCTTTCGTGCATGCTATCTTCTCGTCGTGCTAACTTTTCGTATACGATCCATATTAATTTCTTCAATCAAGTCATCTATTTATTTTATCATTTAGAAACTCCATTCAACCATTTCGTAACTCGCATTACCATTTACAATTCGTCCGAACGATATCTCGTTTGCGACCCTTGAATCATGACCAACTAAGCGCTATTCGTTCTAAGGCTTTGCGATATCATCGCTTGTCGACATACTCGTACTATCCGTAACTCTTCGAGTTTGCCCGGACAATTTCTATAACGTCCATACATTACTCAGGGTCACGTCATTCTATAAATCCTCAAAGAGGTCATATGATTCACAATCGACATTTTCAATTGTGTGTTATCCCGTTTCTCAAGGTCTAAAAACCATTTCTCGTGTTCACTTTAGCGTTGGTCAAGTAGTGTCTCTATCAACATACGTTCTAAGTCTCACTTATTCTCGTCCGTGCGATAGTCAATTTTGCTCGCAAACTCGTTCGCACCAGAAGGTCTACGTGCGTGTAGAAGCATGGAAAATAACAAGAAAAGCCAATGCGGCTCAGATAGAAAGAGCCTCATGCGGCTCAGGAATCCATTAGACATTCATGCGGTTCAAAAGTCCTTTAAAGCCTCATACGGCTCGGATAGCTCCATGTGGCTCATGAAGGAGCCACGTGACCCTAAGCAGTTCGCCTCTACAGCTGGCCATAAAGCACTGCCTCATTAAATGTCCTGACGGCAACTCTGACAGAAAGGCGAAGTGAAAACTCTGACATAAAGCTGCAATGATGACCCTGACATGATGGCGTGCTCCTAGGGAAAAGAAGAAAATCTTTTATAGCTGGCATGATCCACCAAGTCCAAAGCTCCCTATGCGGCTGCCACTCCTATACGGCTGTCACCCCTATGCGGTTGCTCTCTTCATGCGGTTGCTCTCTTCATGCGGTTGCTCCCTTCATGCTGTTGCCCTCTTCATGCGGCTGCCTCTTCATGCGGCTGCCTCTTTCATGTGGCTGCTCCCTTCATGCGGCTGCCATCTTCATGCGACTGCCTCCTTCATGAGGCTGCCATCCTCACGCGGCTATCTTCCTCATACGGCCGCCACCCTCATGTGGCTGCTACTTTCATGCGGCTAGGAGTGTGGGGGCCACCCATATGTGGTTCATTTAGAGACCGCATTCATGCGGCTCTGTCAGGACGTCCCACTCACGACAGTTGAGACACGTGGCAGTCCTTATGACAGTTGAGACACGTGGCGGTCCTCATGATAGTTGAGACACGTGGCAGTTTTATCCCCTCGGAGTTATGGCTGCTAGCAAATCATAACAACCCAGATTTGTTATAATCATCATAATTACTCGGATCAAATCAGATTTGTTATAATTAAGCAAATTGAACACGTGGCGGAAGATCCGAGCTTGTCATGACAAATTATGAAGATTCATTACAATCAGCATTAATTGTTGTAAAACTCCTATTTTTTTAATTATTATTTTTATTATTTTATTAGACTTAAAAATGAATTTATGTAATTTACGATTTTTTTTTGAAATGACCTTAGCCATTGTTGAGTTTTGGAGCACAAGACTACCATAAATTTTGGCATGGAAGATGTACAAGTGTGCCTTGACTAGTGTACTAGCCATGCCGGGGGAAGCCTAGCCATAGTAATGTCCAAACTAGGAAAACCATACCAAGTTGTGAAATGACTCATTTAAATTATTTCAATATGATATTATTTTATATATTGATTTTTAGATGAGCCGGTTGGGCCAAACCAGCCCGAACTAGGGCCCGGACCGAACCAAATCCCATGTAAGCATGTAGTGTGACCAACTGTGGCCATGGAGACATATTTTATATATGTAAAAATATTTTCTAAATTATTTTAGAATTTCATGTACAATTTCTAATTATTTAATTATTTGTACAATTATTGGTATTATTATTATTATAATAATATTTCACAAAATGGTATATTTTTCTGGACCCGGATAAGGGTGTGTGGTACAGTCCACCCGTTGGAGAAATTTTTATTATTTTATTAATATTAAAGTTATTTTGTGAACATTTAATAAATATGTTTATTGAGATGTTATTATTATCCTGAGTTGATTGAATTTATATATATATAGATATGTTTAAATATATTAAATATTTGGATTAGATAACATTTAAATTGTTATTTGGATTTTTATATATATATTTATGGTGTATATGTATGAATATATACATATGCATATATAGATATAGATATATATATTTAAAAGATTGATTGAAAAGATAAAGCAAAAGAAAAGAAAAAAAAAGGCAATGAGTGGTCGGCCCCACCATGTGGGAACCGACCACCCAAAGCAAGGGCTAGCAGCTTGGCCGCCCATCTACTTTAGCAAGCAGCAGCAACTTAGTTGCCGACCCATTTTTCCGCCTTTATATATACATAAGTTAGATACTTATATGTGTTTAGCCAAAAACCCTAAATTCCAATTACTCCTTCTCCACTTTCCTTCCTCCACTCTCGTCCGCCTCTCCCCGGCAAGCACGCCCAGCCTTGTGCGCTGCAGCACAGCCCCACGACAGCAGCGGCAACAACAAACGGCGACAACAACAACAACAATAAAATAACAGATTCCCACTTTAAGGTATCCCACTTCCCCGTTTAATTTCTCTTCCAATTCTTGTCCGTTTTTAGATCCGTAAATTTTTGTAGAAAGTCCACATGACCCTCTATCATCCCCTTCAAATATATTTATTTATTCTGCAATAAATTCTAGGTTTAATTAGATAAAAATCACGAAAAATCAGTTTTCAAAAACCTTAAAAATCCCGGTACGAGGTACGTCCCGACAAACCGGGCGACCCCGTCGCAAACCGAGAGTACCGAAGGGTCCGTATCGACTCTGCGGACGTGCGGGCTTTGACGGAATTCAAGTTGGTTGCGTGTACGCAACGAAATTGATCCGTATCCGTCAAATTTTTCCGTATCGGGCCTTTTTCGATATTTCTCGATTACTTTGTGCACACTCATCAAACCACGACGAAACTTGCGCCATTGGGCTCGAAATATTTTTCTGGTCCTGTATGCCAAGTTTGGTCCGATTCTGAGACCGTTGATTGGGACCCCATTTTGGCGGGCCCACAATCCCACTCAACGGGCGATTTTGTGCACGGCTCCTCGGAATCCAAAATTGGACATACCGTTGAGTTTGTCTCGGAAAAACAAATTCATAGACATGTAGTTTGACAACTTTAGAGACCGTAGGTTCTGGCACGTATTTCGGTGCAAGGCGTGTCCAACGGCGGATATCGTTTTGACCCGAAATTACGATTTGGCCCCTGTTCCAGAATTTAACTTTTGGACAGGCGTTTTCTAGGCATATATTTTATTCCAAACTCGTTCGTGATGTTTGTTTCAGCATCCGGAGCTCCTTGTGGATTTTGACTTTCGTGTTGACGATTCTGACTGTTGTATTTGCTACATCTCGCACCACCCTCAGGCAAGACACCTTGCCATTTGCTGTTTAATTATTTTAGCTCATATTTCATGCATGTTTATTATTTTCTTTATGCAAAATAAACTGTGATACATGGCATAACCTGTTAGAATTTACTGTTCAGTTTCTTGATATGTATTATTTTCTTACACATTAAACTTAGAGTTAAGGGACCACCCTTTGTGTGTTGCATTCATAGGCCTTGACACATTTATACCACGTTGTTGTGTGTCACATATAGGACTCGAACATGCGTGATTGGCTAGCCACCAGTACGTATAAGCCGTGCGTTAGAAAATAACTGCTAATAGAATTGCATGCTAGAAGACTTAGCAGTTATGAGTTGGCATTGGACGGGAAGAACATGATTGAAAGTTGACTACCACCCTATCTATCATAGAATCGCTCGCTACTGAGGAACGATAGGTAGACTATATGCTATAGACTCGCTCGGTACTGAGGAATAGTATATGGTGTTGTGACTCGCTACTGAGGTACTACATTGGTATTGACCGGGTAGTCATGCGACCATAAATTGTTCTTAACTACATTCACTTAGAACGGTTAGGCTACCTTTATCCGTTAGGTACGAGTACTTTTGGTTTGGGTACTTGTATCTGACCGTGGCTTGGAACAATAACTTGTCGCGAATTAGTTCGTCACATCTTGTCCTTGTTTGGTTGTAGGTGTGACTTACTACTTCGATGAGAAGGTATTGAACCTTGTTGGGGTCCGGATACCATATTGGATTCATGGCATGGAAAGATACGTTACCGTGAATTAGTTTACCATCTCCTGTCCTTGTTTGGTTGGGGGGATGGTAAGCTCGTTCAGTAGGTGCGTATTGGACCATGTTATAATTCAATTGACTTATTTATTTGAGTAATATTTATTCAGTTTATATGGCATGATATTATGTGTCTTGTTACGTCCTTCTGAGGACCTGGTTATTTCTCCAGGTGTGTGTTCTTGTCTTTCGCAGGTGCTCTATCTCTAGCTGTGACCATCTCTATTTCTTCGAGGATGATTGCGCTTAGATCGTCTTCGCTTCGCTAGCCAAAATTATTTTTTTGTATATCTTGTATTTTTTTTCATAGTTGGTAGTAGATTTGTCTCCGCCCAACTATATGTATCAATGACAATTTATTATCATTATATGACATCTTTTATTCTTACATTTCGTGGATGATATTAGATTACTCTTGGTTTACTACATTTTACAGCTTATGTATTCATACGAGGTTTCCATATATTGGAGTATATTTCGTATGTATACAGCTGGCATGTCCATGTACCTAGTCCTACATATTTTGGGACTGGGGCGTTACATGTTTTTTTGGTGGCCCATGCAGGTCGAGTTTATCACTTCGGTTACGTAATTGTACCGAGGTGAGCCTGCAATATAGGATTAGAGTCTAGGAATCTCATCCACATACCTGATCACCTTCCTTGATTTTTACATTTTGAACTCTCGTTGCCCTTGATTTTTGTATCTTGCTTGAACTCTTTCTACCAACACCCTATCATCTTATGCTTAAACATGGTTAGAAAGATGACTACACTACTATATACTTATTGGTCAACCATATGGCTAGGGTGATTACATTGACACAAGGAATGCATTGAGACCTTAACTAAGTTATAAAAGGCATTTTCTGAAAGTGTGATTTAATGGTTAGCAGTTTCTAAGTTGGGATATTACCAAAGAAAGTTTAACCTTGAGATTTCTAAGTAGTAATCACCGAGGATTGATAGAATCTTATTTGATACTACAGGAAAATAGTTAGAACCTATATACCACTGATTTAAGAAATTGAGTTGATTTTGAGATTTGATATCATGAATTATTGGATTATAGTTATACATCTTTGAGCGGATATAAAGTTGGTTTGGAAATGATCTTAAGATTGTAAAAGTGGCAGTATAAATTATTTAAATTAAGTCGTACAGGTTGCACTTAATATGTTAATATGATTCAAATTTTAAGTGGAAGTAATGATATTAAAATTTTGGTTAAAATATTTGGAAGATATGAAAACAATTTTTTTAAAAGAAAATTTCAAATTTGAAATCGTGTCCTTTGATTGAAGATTTACAAAACTATTTAAATTTTGGGTTTAAAAAGTTGTGATTATGTTTGCATGACTTAGAAGTAGAAGTTATGGTTGGTGAGTGCGTTAAAAAATTGAGCTGTAAATTTTGGATTGCTTTATAATATGCTAAGAGTTTATCTAGAGGGTTAATTAAATTTTTTAGAGTTTTAAAGTTATGATTTGTTATGGAAGTTTATTTTTTATAGATTCATGATTGATGAACTCTTGAGCTTAAAAGTTGGATTGAAAATATTAATTTTGGAAAAGTTAGTAGTAACGTGATAAAGGGTTACTTCGAGATTATGGAAGGAATTTAAATCTTAAGTCATGATTTAGTTGGACGGCTTAGAGTGAATACAAATTATGGTAGATTTATTTTTGAAAGTTTTTATTAAGAAACTTTGGAGGGGAACTTGAGGTAAAATTTTAAAAGGTAGGCCACCAAGGTAGCCCTAATAAGTTAGAAGTATTCCATACAAAATGCCATGTCACTCATGACTATGATACTAGTATATACACAAGTGTTGTTAGTCATCTACCAAGCTATGCGACATTATTCCAACCTTGACTTACTCGACCTTCCCTCGTGACCTACTAACCGTTTGCAATTTGAATAGTGATTTGATTATTCCTTAAACTGTATCCATCTAGGAGACTATTTTCTCTATAGAACTGTGACCCTAAATTATATTATTGGATTCCTTAATTAATCTTATTTCATGCTTTAACTTGATATTCTTCATTTTATTTTATTTTTGGCATTAATTGTCACATCTTGAACTCCCACTTTCTATTTTAGATCTTTTGGCGTCCCTTATTGTGACTTGGATATTTGGGGCACAGCAGTAGACTTTTTCTTCCAACAAATTTTATATATAAGATCTAAACGAGCCCACCTTCATGTAGATATATCATGTCCCACTAAAATCTGTCTTTTTGTACACTATTTTTCATGATATGACCTTCTGATCAAAATGGCTAAACTATAATCTTTACCATGATACCGATATATTTCTCGACCACGGATAGGGATTCAACCTCGACTCAATTCTTTCGACCGATATGTGATTTTGTTCTACTTAATTCCTTAAATGCTTAAATTTGTGCTTTATCTTGATTGCTTAACCCATGGTCCCATCCCATTACTAGTTTAACTCTTGTAAGTTGGGTAGAATATCTCACGGCCCAACAAAGCCTTTGTCCTTGTGACCATGTTGATAAGTTTACTCAGACTACAAAAATTCAGAGGATCCTAACTTAGCTAGTCAACCAAGCCAACTACTCAGGCCCAAACTTCGGGTGGAACTTAGATTTTTAAAAGATTCTGGACTATTTATTTTCCTTTATCATTCTCCCTTACTTGTATTTTGACTGTCTTATGCTGCTAATTAGCCTCAGTTTTGCAAGCTTATTTCTTTACCAAGCTTGATCATGACATATTTTATTGGGTGCACCCGCTAATATATTGTCTAATCAGAACCAGTGCATGATGGTCTGATCAACCTATTGCACTTTGGTTCGCCTTCGTATATTATTCTACGTGGATAGAGATATAGTTAAACTTGCCTTAGAGTCTCATCCACGACAGCCTTGGCAATTCTCTTTTGAATTATTTTCGTCGTCTATGAACCACGTATGGTACTCAATAGCATCGTCTTTAACCCTTTATTGTTCTTGTCTTTTACTTATTTTAGAGAGACAATGCACTGTACTTGAGAAATGGACCCAAGGTATCACTTTAGTCATGTGGCTATATCCTTGCATTAAACTACTCCTTCTATCCCTCAACCCCATCTACCCTATTATTCCTAAATTTTGAGGACGAAATTCTTGTAAGTTGGGTAGGATATAAAACCCCTATTTTTTTAATTATTATTTTTATTATTTTATTAGACTTAAAAATGAATTTATGCAATTTATGATTTTTTTTTTGAAATGACCTTAGCCATTGTTGAGTTTTGGAGCACAAGACTACCATGAATTTTGGCACGAAAGATGTACAAGTGTGCCTTGACTAGTGTACTAGCCATGCCGGGGGAAGCCTAGCCATAGTAATGTCCAAACTAGGAAAACCAGACCAAGTTGTGAAATGACTCATTTAAATTATTTCAATATGATATTATTTTATATATTGATTTATAGATGACCCGGTTGGGCCAAACCAGCCCGAACTAGGGCCCGGACCGAACCAAATCCCATGTAAGCATGTAGTATGACCAACTGTGGCCATGGAGACATATTTTATGTACGTAAAAATATTTTCTAAATTATTTTAGAATTTTATGTACAATTTCTAATTATTTAATTATTTGTACAATTATTGGTATTATTATTATAATAATATTTTACAAAATGGTATATTTTTCTGGACCCGGATAAGGGTGTGTGGTACAGTCCACCCATTGGAGAAATTTTTATTATTTTATTAATATTAAAGTTATTTTGTGAACATTTAATAAATATGTTTATTGAGATGTTATTATTATCTTGAGTTGATTGAATTTATATATATATATATATATATATATATATTATATATATATATATATATATATATATATATATATATATATATATATATGTTTAAATATATTAAATATTTGGATTAGATAACATTTAAATTATTATTTAGATTTTTATATATATTTATGGTGTATATATATGAATATATACATATGCATATATAGATATAGATATATATATTTAAAAGATTGATTGAAAAGATAAAGCAAAAGAAAAAAAAGAAAAAGAAAAAGAAGGCAATGAGGGGTCGGCCCCACCATGTGGGAACCGACCACCCAAAGCAAGGGCTAGCAGCTTGGCCGCCCATCTACTTTAGCAAGCAGCAGCAACTTAGTTGTCGACCCCTTTTTCCCCCTTTATATATACATAAGTTAGATACTTATATGTGTTTAGCCAAAAACCCTAAATTCCAATTACTCCTTCTCCATTTTCCTTCCTCCACTCTCGTCCGCCTCTCCCCGGCAAGCACACCCAGCCTCGTGCGCCGCAGCACAGCCCCGCGACAGCAGCGGCAATAACAAACGGCAACAACAACAACAACAATAAAATAACAGATTCCCACTTTAAGGTATCCCACTTCCCCGATTAATTTCTCTTCCAATTCTTGTCCGTTTTTAGATCCGTAAATTTTTGTAGAAAGTCCACATGACCCTCTATCATCCCCTTCAAATATATTTATTTATTCTGCAATAAATTCCAGGTTTAATTAGATAAAAAATCACGAAAAATCAGTTTTCAAAAACCTTAAAAATCCCGGTACGAGGTACGTCCCGACAAACCGGGCGACACCGTCGCAAACCGAGAGTACCGAAGGGTCCGTATCGACTTTGCGGACGTGCGGGCTTTGACGGAATTCAAGTTGGTTGCGTGTACGCGACGAAATTGATCCGTATCCGTCAAATTTTTCCGTATCGGGCCTTTTTCGATATTTTCCGATTACTTTGTGCACACTCATCAAACCGCGATGAAACTTACGCCATTGGACTCGAAATATTTTTCTGGTCTTGTATGCCAAGTTTGGTCCGATTCTGAGACCGTTGACTGGGACGCCATTTTGGCGGGCCCACAATCCCACTCAATGGGCGATTTTGTGCACGGCTCCTCGAAATCCAAAATTGGACATACCATTGAGTTTGTCTCAGTAAAATGAATTCATAAACATGTAGTTTGACAACTTTAGAGACCGTAGATTCTGGCACGCATTTCGGTGTAAGACGGGTCCAACGGCGGATATCATTTTGACTCGAAATTACGATTTTGCCCCTGTTCCAGAATTTAACTTTTGGACAGGCGTTTCCTAGGCATATATTTTATTCCAAACTCGTTCGTGATGTTTGTTTCAGCATCCGGAGCTCCTTGTGAATTTTGACTTTCGTGTTGACGATTCTGACTGTTGGATTTGCTACATCTCGCACCACCCTCAGGCAAGACACCTTGCCATTTGCTGTTTAATTATTTTAGCTCACATTTCATGCATGTTCATTATTTTTTTATGCAAAATAAACTGTGATACATGGCATAACCTGTTAGAATTTACTGTTCAGTTTCTTGCTATGTATTATTTTCTTACACATTAAACTTAGAGTTAAGGGACCACCCTTTGTGTGTTGCATTCATAGGTCATGACACGTTTATACCACGTTGTTGTGTGTCACATATAGGACTCGGACATGCGTGATTGGCTGGCCACCAGTACGTATAAGCCGTGCGTTAGGAAATAACTGCTAATAGAATTGCATGCTAGAAGACTTAGCAGTTATGAGTTGGCATTGGGCTGGAAGAACATGATTGGAAGTTGACTACCATCCTATCTATCGTAGACTCGCTCGCTACTGAGGAACGATAGGTAGACTATATGCTATAGACTCGCTCGGTACTGAGGAATAGTATATGGTGTTGTGACTCGCTACTGAGGTACTGCATTGGTATTGACCGGGTAGTCATACGACCATGAATTGTTCTTAACTACATTCACTTAGAACGGTTAGGCTACCTTTATCCGTTAGGTACGAGTACTTTTGGTTTGGGTACTTGTATCTGACCGTGGCTTGGAACAATAACTTGTCACGGATTAGTTCGTCACATCTTGTCCTTGTTTGGTTGTAGGTGTGACTTACTACTTCGATGAGAAGATATTGAACCTTGTTGGGGTCCGGATACCATATTGGATTCATGGCATGGAAAGATATGTTACCGTGAATTATTTTACCATCTTATGTCCTTGTTTGGTTGGGGGGATGGTACGCTCGTTCAGTAGGTGCGTATTGGACCATGTTATAATTCAATTGACTTATTTATTTGAGCAATATTTATTCATTTTATATGGCATGATATTATGTGTCTTGTTACGTCCCTCTAAGGACTTGGTTATCCCTCCAGGTGTGTGTTCTTGTCTTTCGCAGGTGCTCTATCTCTAGCTGTGACCTTCTCTATTTCTTCGAGGATGATTGCGCTTAGATCGTCTTCGCTTCGCTAGCCAAAATTATTCTTTTGTATATCTTGTATTTCTTTTCATAGTTGGTAGTGGATTTGTCTCCGCCCAACTATATGTATCAATGACAATTCATTATCATTATATGACATCTTTTATTCTTACATTTTATGGATGAGATTAGATTACTCTTGGTTTACTGCATTTTATAGCTTATGTATTCATACGAGGTTTCCATATATTGGAGTATATTTCGTATATATACAGCTGGCATGTCCATGTACCTAGTCCTACGTATTTTGGGACTGGGACGTTACAATTGCCCATACGGATTTGGCGCAATCAAAAATTAACTGCCTAGATTTGTTGCAATCAAGATTAATGGTCCAGATTATTGGCCGCCGACTTTTCAAAGGGCAATCATTGTAAACTCTAATGATCACACCCCACTTCTATAAATAGCAAGGTGCCATTCCCTTGCAAAAGAGACTCTCTCCACCTGGCTGGACATACAGAGAGACAAAGGCACGCACAGAGGATTCTTCCCACGCATCCCGGGAGCATTTCTTCATCAGAGCCAAGGCTACGTCCGATCGTCCAAGGAGTAAGGCAGAGCTGCCGTCGCTTTCCCGAGCCTCTACCGTCACCTCCCAGAATCAAAAATAAACAATCGTACTTAGATTGCCGTACCTAGGTTTTCGTCCCTAGACTTTCTTTGTACGAGCGAGTTTGTATTATGAGTCTAAGTTCAGTCCTCCTATATAACTGTCCCATACTTTTACAATCAATGGCAAACACGATGGCGACTCTACTGGGGACTAACTTCTCCACGGCTGAGGAGTTGGTGACGCAATCGAACGCAGTCAAACTTGGCTCCACTAAACAAATGTTGGTCGCTCGGTTCGACCAGCAGGCGTTTGAAGAAATGCTCTCCGACGGGAGCGCTGGCCCGGTCCAGCGGCGAGCACGCACGAAGAAGGCCCGCAGGGAGTGGAGGCCCAAATCATTCGCTCCTCCCCAAGCTCTCGAATGAGTACTCTCTTTTGCCCAAAACGGCAGAGAAGACTCTCTTACGGCCCCACTTCAGACCATAGAGGACTCTGCTGTCCCCAAGTCCGACAGAGAAAAATACTACGATACTGGACTTGCAGGGGCCAAGGGTAACTCTACACGATCCAGGAAGAAGCCGCAGAAGGGCGCTAGCCGCATGAAGATTCATGCGGCCACAAAAGCCAGCCGCAGACAGAAGGCTCATGCGGCCAGTGCTGCCAGCCGCATGGAGGATGCTCATGCGGCCACTATGACTTCCAGCCGCATGGAAGAGGCCCACGCGGCCACTACAGCTCCCAGCCGCATGCGGGCTGCTTATGCGGTCACAAATGCCAGCCGCATGCAGGAAGGCTATACGGCTAAACATCTCAGCAGCAGGCCATCTGCTTCATGCGGCTCAGGTTCGATCTTCGACCGTCTCTCAGGCGACCCTGATCCTAGATACTCTCATGTGGCTGTCTCTATGGACTCTTCCTACTATGCACTCTCAGGTGCTAGAAGGAAGAAGTCTCGGGCGCGGGCTCGCTAAGCTCAGTCAGCTGTCCCAACTTTCGACTATCAGGGCGTTCTGCTGACTATTACGCGGGCCCCTGATGGAAGGTTGTATAAAACTATGCGTGTCCAAATCTCGGCGGCCAATGGACAGAATAGTTGTCAAGAATCTTCCAACAACGATCAGGGGCGAGTACTCTTACTACCCCCACATCAGGGAGCAGGCAGGATGCCAACACACTCATGTGCTCAGGACTCTCGGGCCCACAAAAAGAGTGACTTGTGTAACGTAATTCTTCACAAACGCAAGGAAAGGGACGAGGACCTGGTGCGCAGAGAGTCCTCCCATGGACATCACTGCACTCAAGTTATTGTCAACTGCTGCAGCAAGGCGGCCCCACAAGAGGAGCGGCAATCCGTCTTCCAACGAATGCAACACCCAAGCTCAGAAGACGAGGCACTTCTCGTCGCCTCCTACAATTCTGCTCAGAAGATCCCTGGTAGCGGGAGAGGGAAGAAAACAAACATCTCCAGCCCAAAAATCTCAACCAAGAAACTCTCTTCTAAGGGGTTGTCCACGACCATTACGGGAGGAGTTTTCTAAGGTACTCGTTCAAAGACAAAATCTGCCACACTTGGAAATTCGTCGTCTACATCTCTGGGAGACGCTGGAGCCGGGGGTAGCACTCCTCCAAACATCCACGACAATCCGGTGATCCAAGAAGATGATCCAGGGGAAACGGTTACCCCAACAGATGCAGCAGGTTCCGACGTCCCCGGGGATGTCCAAAACTTTCAAGACGAGACAGGCTCTGAATCTGGGGGTACCACTCCTTCCGAGTCCGAACCAGAGGAGAACATTTCCACATACCCTGACGACTTTTCTGTACAAGGGTATGACTCAGAGGGCACGTCCTCCACCGTTCCTTCCATCTCTCATGTGAGAACGGTATTCATGACAGACAGCAGCCAAGACGATTTCAGTGATCGCCAAAGCATCGACACTCTGGAGGCCATACTGCATGCCTTGGTCAAGTCTGTGGACGAGATCAAAGCGGCCCTTCCAACTCTGCAAGGAAGGACGCCTGGCCAGACAAGCTTGGGTCCCGCGGCGAATGCGGACTCAAATTCGGCAGCACCGAACCCGGGCGACAACCCTCCAACAACAACGTCTCCCACTGCTGCAGACGAGGCCAGAAAGGCAAGAAGAGAGGTCCAGGAGCTTCGGGCCATGTTCTACGCCCGAGAAAACTGTCAGGACCTCAGGATACGACAACCGTATCCTATTGCATGGAGAGATGTGCCCTTTCCACTAAGATATAAACCATTCAACATCAATCCGTATGATGGGAAGACATATGCAAGCAGGTACATCACCTACTTTGAAGTCACAACCGACCATCTGCCTCATGACGACGCCATTCTCACGCGGCTGTTCATTGGAGCGTTGGAAGGGGTCGCCTTTGATTGGTACCGTAACTTGTCGGACAACTGCATCCATTCCTTCACCGGCTTCAAACGCATGTTTCTGGAAAGGTTCTACGAAGTAGGACAAGACGTGACGATGTCCACCCTTATGGACGTTGTCCAGGAAGAAAAGAAGCTGACAAGGAACTATATCGAACGATTTTGTCAAACCGCGATGAAGTTGCCTTCCGGTAACCCCGATTCCTCCTTGATTGAAATTTGCCAAAAGAGGCTACTTCCCAAAATCAGCCTCTGGATGGGAAAAAGTCAGTTTAAGGATTGGAAGACTTTCATTATCAGCGCCACTAGCACAGAAGACAAATTGAAGAAAGCTCGCCAACTGGAATTGCACGTCTCAGAAGGAGAGGATAAGGGCAAACGCTCTAACACTAACAGCAGTAATGGTGGTAACCCCTCCAATAATCGAGACAACAAGGGCAAACAGGCTATGGTGGCCGACACAGCTCCGAAGCCTGAACCGAAGCCAACAGAGAGGCAGTGGCCTCAAATGACCTACTCCTTCGAAGATGGCCATGTTAAGCCCATCTTGGACATGCTCATACTAGGAGGTCGAATCCAGCTCCCTTCTCCAAAACATGAACCTCGTCCTGCAGAGATGGAAGGCCCTAAGTACTGCCACTATCATCGCTATGTCCACCATGCTACACAAGACTGCTACCAACTGAAGCGATACATCCAACATCTCATCGATTCTAAGGCCTTGGCCATTAATTTCGAAGAAGTGACCGTAGCAGCTAACATGGTGTCAGTATAATTTAGCATCTTTCCTCCGACAAAGACTCAAGATGGAGTAGTGCCCGTCCCCAGGGCAAGAATGGAAGTCGCTAACCTTCCACCTCCCCGAGACCAGGCTGCTGGTCTAGTGCCCCTTACCACCTCACGAGGGGAGGTCATGTGGGTTCACCCGGATCAGATACCGGAAGTAACTCAGTTCGTACCACCCGCCACCAACAAGAAGAAGAGTAGGAAAGTCAAATCATGCCGCACAATCTCGACAGAGGTCGAAGAAGCTACTGCTGTTGTTACCCGATCCGGCGCACAAACACAACCTCCACCGGGTAACTCGGCTGAAGATCATCAGCCGACAGCTGCTGATGTCCCAGGACCTTCTCAGCCTTCGACGACCGACAAGCCTAGGCCGAAGGAGACTCGCTTTGACAAACCGCTCCGAAGAGAGATGCCTCATGGACTGGAGAGGCCCTACAACTTTGACATCTTGGCACAATTGGCCAACACACCGGCCAAATTATCACTATACGAGCTCCTGAGACTCTCTAAAGATGTTCGCATCGCACTGAACGCGGCACTCCAGAATGCCGACGCATATCTGGCTCAGTCCAATCTCACTGGGGAGGGCTCGCCTATAGATCTTCAAGACAGCGCTTGCACGGGTGCAATACCCAACATTGTCTTCACTCTGCAGGATATGCTTATCAAGACCAACCTGCATGATCGGCCTCTGTATTATACTGGGTACATAGGCGATATCAAGGTGGATCGGATGCACATTGATCCCGGTTCTTCCATAAGCATCATCCCGAAGAGCCTGCTACACCATCTACGCATCCCAATGCATCGTCTGACACCGACAAGCACCGCTATTAGCGGTTTTAACTCAGGAAGAAGCTACCCGATCGGAAAGATTCGTCTGAAATACCAAATCGACGATCTTCAATCAGAAGTGACCTGTTATGTCATAGATGCGGATACTTCCTACAATATTCTCCTGGGGCATCCTTGGATACACGATTACATGATCGTGCCTTCCATACTGCACCAATGCTTCAAGTACGTCGATAAGCATGGCTTCGTGAGGACAGAATTTGCCGACATTGATCCCTTTAAAGGGGTTGAATCTTACTACTCCGACTCATGCTTGTACGAGAAGTCAAAAAGGCACCTTGTCGAAGAAGATACTCGAGCTCCAACTGAGGCGGCAACTGGATCGGAAGGACCTCTAACGATCCACCTCCAAGCCCGTAAACCTGGTAAAACTGCACCCCTTACGGCCACTCTGCGTAAGAACGCAATCAGCCTCTCTGCACAGGAGGAGCAGATGATAATCCGACTGCCAAGGTCTGACCAAGCGCCAAGACCCACGATAGAGCCACTGACAATCAGGCTGCCTAGAGTGAGTCAGCAACAAATAGAGGAGCTCAATCCCTCTGTCAAGCCGATGATGATTCGTCTTCCCCGAATAAATCGGCAGCCGAACCCTAAGCCGAGGACTGCTAGCCAGCCAACAACTCCCCGCCCAGTACCAAGCACTAAACTAGGGGTGGCTAGTATGCCAACGACTCCACGTTCTGCTCCATCCATGGAGCCCCTGATGATTAAGCTGTCCAAGTCATCCTCCCAATCTATACAGGGGGTAGTTGAAGAAGAGCCAGAGCTGGCCAAGTATGTGGCTGCTCACACTGATGTTCCATCCGCAGATGATGTAATACCACTGGAAAAGAAACCTTATTTCATCAATAAAGGGCAATCTTTGAACTACCTCGAGCTTAATAAGCTTTGTATAATGTATGCTATGGAACACGGTATAGGCACCCACCTGCACACACAGGTGACAAATGTCTACACCGCAATCCAACTTACTCCAGTGGAAGACGCTTACCGCATAGTCGAGGGAGGGGATCATCCAATCATCTTCGGCCGAAAGAATGATCCACAACCCTTCAGGATAGAAGAAGTTGATCTCGAATCCGACACCGGAAGACTGCCCCTTTATTTGTATAGTTCCCGATCCAAGTACCTCATGCAAAAATAGGGGTATGATCTGGAAACTACACCAGGCTTGAACTACGGCACTGGACGACGGCTACCCTTACAGTTGCCGGTCCCGGCAGGGAAACCACGAGAATACTACAACAAAACCAGATATGGGCTAGGTTATGTTATACCTGCAACAACCCCTGAAAGCTCAGACGAGGAATGCGACTGGCATTCACACTCAACCGGATCACCCACCTCCGATTCGGATGTTAGCATCGGGGACGTGTTCAGGCAAGTCTTGTCCGTCAATATGGCATTTGCCGACACCTACGAAGAAGATGAAGACATTCCTGAACTTCTTGAGTTACAGCCATGGACACAACAGCTAGATACGCAATGGGAGAAGCGGTTCGAACAAAGAGAGCCTCACACCGAAGATGAGGTTGTGCAAGTTGATCTCGATGACGAGTCCTCTCCAAAGTCTATCTTCGTCAGCAAGAATCTGACATAAGAAGAGCGAGAATTGCTACTGCAACTCGTCAGAGAATACATCGACGTGTTCGCCTGGAGCTACGAAGACATGCCAGGACTGAACCCAGAGGTTACACTTCACAAACTCAATATTCGGTCGGACGCAAAATTAGTCAAGCAACAGCAACGACGGTTCCGTTCCGACATCGTGAATGCCATTGAAGCTGAGGTCAACAAATTGATAGTTAGCGGCTTCATCCGTGAGGAACAACATCCAGATTGGGTAGCCAATATAGTACCAGTCCTCAAGAAGAACATGAATATTCGAATCTGCATCGACTTCCGTAATCTGAACGAGGCATGTCCCAAAGATGAATTTTCTCTCCCTATCACAGACATCATGATTGACAACACCTGCGGCTTCGAGCGTATGTCATTCATGGTTGGTTTCTCGGGGTACAACCAAATCAAGATGTTCCCTGACGACGAAAAGCATACATCATTTCGAACACCAATTGGCATATACTGCTACAGAGTCATGCCTTTCGGTTTAAAGAATGCTGGCGCCACCTATCAAAGAGCTATAAGCGTCATCTTCAGAGACCACCTATGCAAGACAGTGGAATGCTACGTTGATGACATCGCCGTCAAAATCCGCTCTAAGAAAGATCATCTGCATGATCTGAGGACAGTGTTCGACCTGATGCGAGCGCACAACTTGAAGATGAATCCCACAAAATCCTTTTTGGGCGTATCCAGCGGAAAGTTCTTGGGTTTCATCATTACTTTCCAGGGTATCTACATCGACCCTGAGAAGACGAAGGCAATCATGGAAATGGGTCCCTCGAGAAATCTTCGTGAACTCCGAGGCATTCAAGGGAGGCTGGCCTACATCAGGAGGTTCATCTCTAACCTCTCCGGGCGATGTTAGCCATTCACCCACCTCATGAAGAAAGGCGCCTCCTTCGTATGGGATGAAGAAAGCCAGCGTACATTTGACAGCATCAAGGAATACCTGACGAACCCTCCAGTCCTGGTGGCTCCGGTTGCTGGAAAATCATTCCTACTCTATGTGCGAGCTATGGAGCATTCTCTCGGTGCTCTACTAGCACAAAACAATGATGCAGGCCATGAGCAAGCTATATATTACCTCAGCCGAATGATGATGGGGCTGGAACATCGATACACTGCCGTAGAAAAAGAATGCCTCGCTCTGGTGTTCGCCATTCAGAAGACGCGACACTACGTCACGGGACAAACCATCCATGTCGTATCAAGAGTCAACCCCCTAAGGGTCCTCATGACTAAGTCGGGCGCACTCAGCTCTCGCCTCGCTACCTGGGCGATATTACTGTCCCTCTACCACATGATCTTCGTCCCACAGAAAGCCGTTAAAGGTCAAGCTCTGGCAGACTTTTTAGCAGCTCATCCAGGTTCGGAGTCAACCAGAATAGACGAAGAGATTCCAGATGAGGTCGCCAATTCAAATGTGACCTCTTATGATGCCATATAGCGAATGTTCTTCGACGGCGCTTCCAAAACTGGGCCCAAAGGCAACATCGTCGCTGGAGTCGGAGTAGTGCTGATCTCTCCCTCCGGGCTGGTGATCAATCGGGCCTACTCCCTCACGGAGCCCTGTTCAAACAATGCGGCCGAGTATAACGCTTTAGTCATTGGCCTCCGACTAGCAAAAGAGCTGGGGACAGAGTACATGGAAGCATACGGGCTCACACGAAGTTCGTCATGAAGACATGATCCCCTATCACCAAATAGCAATGGACATTATCTCGTCCTTGGAAGGGTTCTTCATAGAACATGTTCCCAGGCTCCAGAACATCGAAGCCGATGCCCTAGCAGGCCTTTCCGCTTCCTTAGCAATTCCGAATCATGCTCATCATCTGGTTGACATAATAGGTCGTGAATTAGTCTGCCCCAAGAATAATGTTTAATATGTAGAGAGTTACTCTACTCTGGCTGTTGACGAAGCACCAGACTGGAGACAGCCATTCATTGACTTCGTAGTCTACGACATCCTGCCAGAGAATCCGAAGGAAGCTACTTCTATCAGAAGACGTTCCCTCAGATTCTTCTACGATACAGAAACAAAAATACTCTATCGACGATCATACGATGGATTACTGCTTCGGTGTCTGTCAAATACAGAAGCCAAAGAAGCTGTACGTGAAGTTCACGATGGTATCTGTGGGGCCCACCAGCCTGGCCCGAAATTATAAGACCGCCTTCGCCGAATGGGCTATTACTGGCCCACGATGGTTGCAGATGCGATAGACTATACAAGAAAGTGCAAAGCCTGTCAAGTCCACGCAGATTTCATCCACCAACTATCCGAGTTTCTATATCCAACGGGGGCATCCTGGCCGTTCGAGGCATGGGGAATGGACATCATTGGTCCGATCACTCCGCCTTCGTCCCGAGGACGTCGCTTTATACTCGTAATCACAGATTACTTCTCCAAATGGGCGAAGGCTATTCCGCTGGCAGAAGTCAAGATTAAAATGTGATCAGCTTCCTCAAGCACCACGTCATCAATCGCTTTGGACTTTCCCGAAGGATCATCCACGACAACGCTCCACAGTTTGCAAGCCACGCCTTCTATCGGTTCTGCGACAAACACCGAATCTAGAATATTGCTTCAATACCGTACAATCCGGCAGCGAATGGGTTGGTAGAAGCATTCAATAAAACTATAATCAAGCTGTTCAAGAAGTTCGTGTCTTCCAACAAATACGATTGGAATGAGAAGCTTGGTGAATGCTTATGGGCGTACCATACTATAGTACGGACGGCCACTGGAAACACACCATTCTCTCTGGTATATGGTAGCAAGGCAGTTCTCCCATTAGAGACTCAAATCTCCTCACTCCGTATTGCTATCACCTACGACTAACGACGGATGGTAACCACCATCGCCGACTACAAGAGTTGGAGGCCCTAGATGAGAAGCGTCTATTAGCTCAACAACGAATCGAGCTATACCAAGCACGTATCTCGGGAGCTTTCAACAAGAAGGTGAAAATCAGAACATTCCAAGTGGGCGATCTCGTTCTGGCATTACGGAGGCCGATGGTTATGACTTCCAAATTGCCGGTAAATTCTAGCCAAAGTGGGAAGGCCCATTCATCATCGAGGCCGTATTCTCCAATGGAGCTTATCGCCTCGCGAAACAAAACGGAGACTTGCTCATATTGCCCATCAACGACAAGTTCCTAAAGAAGTATTATGTCTGAAATAACATCATCTAAATTTCCCAGAGTATTGAGTTATGTACCCTCTGGTACCGCTGAACTCACATTCTGACTCCAAATTTCCCAGCTTGTTGATTCATGTACCCCCTGGTACCGTTGAACTCACATTCTGACTCCAGATCTCCCAGATTGTTGAGTTATGTACCCACAAGTACCGCTGAACTCACATTCTGGTCACTACAAATGAATCTATATCACATCTTTTAGGTAGTAAGTCATGTATGATCATACTTCTGAACTTTCTTCCTAAAAAGAGCTCCCTCCTCATGATCCAATACCCGCACTTTCAGTACATAAATAGGGTAACAGATCCACAAAATTCCTGAAACAACCACGTCGATGCTACCTCTGAGTTGTTTCCCTTCCATCAAAAACAAACCCCCCTCACGTAGAACTTCTATGTCCTCATTACCTCTGAGTTGTTCTACGTACCCCTTCATGGAGCCCACTCCTGCCATGTCCTTATTACCTCTGAGTGGGAAGGCTCCATCGAAGAAACCCTCATATTTACCACGTCCTTATTACCTCTGAGTAAGTATGTTGGTTTTTCTTTCGACTTATTATCCGTACCCAAGATCGGAGTACGCCAAGGATAATAGGCCCACAAATGTCCTCCGTGGACCACAAATGCTGTACTAAGTTTCCTAGTACACGCCCCTCATTTCTCATCATGCCCTGGGAGCCCAGTTGCTCCATGGCATTCTTTCTCCCGATACCAAGGACGTCCACGGCCATCTTACCGTAGAATTGCTCTAAGTATCCCCATCAAACTTGTTATCCGTACCCAAAACCAAGGTATGCCAAGGGTAACAAGTCCATAAACAGTCCCCCAGTGGGGCAAATACTACAATACCACAAACGCAATAAGTAATACAAATGAAGGATAAAATAAAATATACTCTTTAATTTGTAAGTCAAAGGTACTACATGTTCTGGGACCATGTCTATCTCAAGAAAAAAGAAAAAAACATAAATAAAAAGGGAAAAGGCCGACTATGGTTCGGCGATACATAACTCCATGAGACGGTCCCTCAACAAGACAGTCGACCGCTCGAACCTATGCTTGGCCCGGCGCTCGGCCTCATGAGTCAGCCGCTCCGTATCTTTCATGTGCGCATGAGCCCGCCAGCCATCCTCAAGCTTCTTCAAAGCATGCTCCAGGCTAGCCGAAGCTCGAGTGACCCTTTTGGCCTCCTGGACGATCAGCTCTCTATCTGTACGGGAGGCTTCGAGCTCAGATTCCAAGAAAACCAGCTTTCTCTGGAGCTCGAGGATCTGCTCCCTTATATCGACTATTCTGCGGGAGGCAGCCGCTTCCCGAGCCATACAATCCTCGCTCCGGTGGCTCAGCTGGTCATACTGGAGAGATAGGTCGTCGAGGTGCTTCATTATAACCGGCTTAGACTTGTCTCGTGCAGCCCTTACCTTCTCCAGGCCAGTGGTGAGGAAGTCACGCTCTTGCTCTATGGCTACAGACAGATCAGCTTACCGCAGCACGAGAAACTGGGCCACGAGCTGATCAGCCTCTAGCAATTTAGGCTCCAGAAGTGCGACTATCACCGCCCCACCAGAGAGGGTTTTAAGGATCTCAATTTGACCACGAGCACATTGTCGGGCCAAGGCAAAGGGGGTCCCCCGTTCTACCGCAGCTTCGACCCCTCTCTTCAAGTGGCGGTAGAAACTGTCAACCACATCCTGTGACGCCTCATCCTAAACTTCCGTAGAGGACGGTATCAAAGGAAGTGTAGCTGGCAGTATCGAAGGAGATGCACCATAACTTGCTACCCCTGCCACCAGGGAGATGCTTGGATAGCGGCTAACTCCTCCTCCGCGGTCCGAAGAACCTGGATACTCGGCAAGGCAGAAAGGTTGACCCCCGAAGGCACATGAGCAGAGGAGGACGCAGAGACCATTGTTTCTCGCCCCGACTGTACTGCCATCTGATCTCCCGAACTCGATCCAGCGGGAGGCCCCTTAGTACAAGTTGGAAAGGGAGGGGGCACATTCCCCTCAACCAGATCCCCGCTGGCAGAGCCTACCAGGACGATGTTCGTCATTGGCAGTGAAGAGGCAGGACCTGTATGTCCAGAGCAACCATCAATCAGCCTAACCCGAAGGATGTGATGATAGAGCAAATGAGCCTCCTCACTAGTCAAGATCTGGCTTATCTTACCAGGGAAGGATTGTAGAGGCTGAGGTTTGCTCACAGCAGTCGTAGTCCCCTCACCAGAGACTTCTAAGCCAAATTCAGCTGGCTCCTCTGCCTCAGCCGCCCCGGAAGGAGATACGACTAGGTCAGCATCACCCTGCCAAAATTCAGCAGTCTCGAGGACGGGTCTAGCAGAGCCCCCGTCGCCTTGGATTGAGACCTCAGCAACATGAGATCCCTCAGCCGCCGTCGAAATAATTTTGGCACACATGTCATTAATCAAAGTGCTCAGGGCCGAATCGATTTCAGAAACCGCGACAGGTTCTAGAGAGTCTGACTCTTCTGACGCCTACTGGGAAGAGAGAAAATGGTTAGATCATAGTTCAAAAAGAAAAAGGGCTAAAGAGGAAGAGGATCGCAATTTAACTCACCTCCGAAACAGCATCATCACCCTCGCCTCTCTCCTTAATGAGCAGTCCGTGGCGTCTTACCGCAGCCCGCTTCACAGAGAAGGTTACGCCACCAATAGACTCACGCCTGCCTCGCTTACGTGAAAGGCCAGGCGCAACAGACGGGTGATCTGCCATCACCTCATCTAGCACAGCAGGCGGCTGATCTTCCACCATCTCATCTAGCACGACAGGCGGCTGATCTGCCATCACCTTTTTCGCAGGAAGGAGAGAATTATCAGCATCGTGCTCTTCATCCTCTTCGTCCGTAGTTGTGGATTTCGAGTCAGGCACATGAACCGTGTTCGCCCTCCTCTTCCTCGTCTTAGATCCCTTGGGCTTCTCCGCTAAGCCAGTACCAACAATAAAACTGGTACTCGGGTCAAAATTAACGGGAGACTTGCTCGCCGTAACATGGTATAGGGCCGCAATGTACAAAATCTCCCCTGGTGCCTCAGTATCAGGTACTGAGAAACTGGTTCGGGTATAAACCGTATCATAATAATGCTATGCCCTGATACCGTCCAGGACACTACCTTCAAAGCCCAGGTAAGAGCTGGGACTGTCAAAGAATAACTGGCTATACGCGAACTGACGCAAGAACCTGCTAGGAAAGTAGGGTTCCAGGTAGACGCTATTGCGATTATGATATACTAGGTGCGCGGGACGGATATTACGCAACCAAAGAAGCATCTTCTCAGACAAAAGGTGAGGAGGGCCGGTACCATCGATATGTACGCCCCTCATTTCTTCAGCGATAAAATGAGGAACAGACACAAAAAAGTCATATCCGTCCACTCTCGCTAGCACCCTCCGACAGGCTGGCATGGTGCTGTACTCCCAGGGTTGATAGTAGAATCGAAAAATAAAAGCATCATCAGCCGTGACGCCGTCTTCTGCTCCAGGCCTCTTCAAAGACCGGCAGTACATTAACAGACACCCCATCAAATAATGGTATGGCAGCTCTATGCGCTCAAAATCCATTACTGTGTCGCGGGCGATGACCTTAGATGAAAAGGCACGAAGGCCGTGGGGTATGCTGCACACCATGGCCGGAAGAAGGGCCAGTCTGACCCCAAAGACCAGCTTTACGACGGAAAGGATAAAGTGGTGGCTGATCCTCTTAATGGAACCTGCCCCTCCTGAGACCACGTAGTTACGTAGCCACACCATCAGGAATTCCGCCAAGAGTACCTTCTCTGACAGTTGCTGAGTACCATGATAAAAATAATTGAAGGAGTCAGTTCGGCTCCCAAATGTGTCGCCTGTGGACCTCGATCTCTTGGCAGTCGACGCCAGGTTTTGTACCTCCTCCGGGGTTTGAGGATCTCGGGAAGAAACCCGGCCTGAGGCGCCAAGGGTAAAAAGGTATGAGACCTACGACCTGGTATGAGGAATGCTCCCCTCCGAGCTGCCATCCTTTTTGATAGCCGTCCGGTGACAAGTGCTGTGATGACATAATAATTCCTGATATACGGCAACAAAGCCCGGGAACTGCCGATCCAGACCCTCGAGCTCTTCGCTCGTAGGGGTGTACACTTCAAAGACTTCTTCCCCCCATGGCAGCTTGGAAATAACGTGCATCTCGTGGAGAGCGAGTCCCAGCTCCCCTCCAGGTGTGAAGAAGGTTCCCGTTTGCCGGTTGTACATCTCTAGGAGAGCCATGAACAATGGCTTATTTATGGGTAGACCGTGACAGGTGCCCCGAATGGCGTGATAGAGGCCGATCTCACGTAGGGGAATCTCATACCTCCGCAGAATCCACGTGGTCAAGTTGGCCCACGCAGGGATGGAGTTTATCCAGTTCAGCAGCGCTAACCGTCCGACGGGATAAGATCCCTTTCGAGCAAGCTGGTTCAAGAAGGTATCAGCTTGAGAGAATGTAAAGTTGGGACCCGATAAATTTATGAAGGTACCCGGGGCCAGTCCCATCACGTACCGACTAACCGGTTCCCATCCCGCATACACCGACCCCAAATTTCTGTTGTAATAGATATTACCCACAATGATCCCCGATTTGCTTGGGGTCAAGGAGTCCACCATCTTTCTGTCCAACGGTAATATGTTGAACCATGACAGAGAAAAATGATGCTCCATTGGAGGGATGTGGATCGCCACCCCGTCAAGAGTAAAGTCCCAACTCTCGGATATATCCAGCACTCGAGGGTTCTTTACAGCTAAAGCATCCCCGAAGAGGAACGCCGGCTTCAGGTATTTCCCCTCCAATTTCTCCGAGTTTGTGAAAACCATAAATTTTAGTTTATTTACTAAATTATTATTAATTGTCAATTTAGAAAAAAAAATTTAAAAAATTTATTATTATTTCTGAAATTTTATTGTTGGTCAAACCCGTAAAATTTTTACTGTATAATTTATTTGCTAAATTATTAATTATTATTATTTCAGGAAAACATATTTTTTTTATTATTAAACCTGGAATTTGATTGTTGGATCAGACCTGTCCCGAAACCCGTTTCCCGAGTCCCGAACCCGATTCAAATCCATTTCCGAAACCGATCTCGATTTCGTATAAATTATAAGTTATATATATATATATATATATATATATATATATATATATATAAAACAAAAATATATATATATATATATATATATATATATATATATATATATCATAATTTTTTATAAAGGAATGAATTCCTTTCAGAACCTTTCATTCTTAATTGACACTCTCTCTCTCTCTTTACATTCCACCCGACCCCTCTCCCGCGGAGGAACCGTCGAGGCTTTTGGCCTTCCCGACCGGCCGTGCCCCTTCTATTTCCCTTTCGGTAACAACTTTTCCTCCTCCCTATATATACACCATTTTTCCCTTCTATCCCCATCACTCTCCATCACAAACTACTCCCAAACCCACTTCGGTGCCCTAGTTTTTCCGACGACCCGAGCTCCACCGTCGGAGTCCCGAATGCCCCGGCTAGGCCAAGCCGGTCTGACCCTTGTCGCCGTCCTCCAGCACCCGACCAGGCCGATCCCGAACGGATCTCGCCGCCGCACCTCCTTCCGGCCGACCCCGAGCCCGGCGCACCGCCCCTTGGCCGCCCGCCACTGGCCGCACCCCCTGCGCGCCGCTTCCCGGCCACGTCCAGCTGCTGCCCGACGAGTCCCCATGTGGCTCCGTGACCCGATCGCCCGAACCCGCTGTCCGATCCGTTTCCGAGATTTATCCCGCGGCTCCCCGACCAACGGATTTGGGTAATTTTTGATAATTTTAGTAGTTCATCCCTTCCATGTCGAGTCTGTGATGAGTTGGCCCTCGATTCCTCACCGAGAATTCGGTCTTTGGTTTACGTCTTGGTTTTCGGAATTCTCGAAACCATATTGGTTCTGTGGTTTCATCGAATTCTCGAAATTTCCGAGATTTGATTCGGGAAAGTTTCTGTATTCAGAATTTCTGTTTAAATTCAGATTTTTGGAATTTGTTTCTGATGGTTTGATTTCGGAATTTCTGAGATTGTCTCGGAAACGTTCCTGGGATTTTTGGATTAGTATTTAATTCGAATTTTTCCGATTGATAGTTTGTTGGTGCATTATTGCAGTAGTGTTCCGATCCTATTTTGGGTTTTCCGAATATTTTTCGGAAATGTTTATGTGGATTACAATTTATATATAAATAGTTTCTGGAATTATTGATGGGTTTTCCCTGGTTTGGGACAAGTTTACTGGTTGTGTTTCTGGCATTTTTCCAGTTTTGGGTTATCCCAAAAATAGAGGGAATGCTGCCGAAATTTTATAAAATTTATAAAGGAATATTTTTAAATCTGTTTTCAGAAATATTTTATAAAATGGATTTTGGGCGACGACCATATCGGTTAATGGGCCCTTTGCGAAATGCAAACAAAACCGGTATTACCCGGACGTTGAGGCATTAGCTATTTTGACTATTGGACCAAAGTCTGAGACTCGAAATTAATTTAATTTAATTTAATTACTAGTTTTATTTTGTGATTAATTTGTAGAATAATTTTTAGAGACTAACAAATATTTTTCTTCTTATTTAAATTCATGTAAAATGGACTGTAAGGGCATAAGCTCAGCTTTTGTTACTTTCTGTGGTTTTGTAATAAGTTAGTGTAGTTTTATTCTTTTCTGGTTTGTGGTTGGCGTAAACAAGTAAAAATAGTAAAATAATTATTTTATAGAAAATCAATATTATTTTCTCACATTAAAGAAATTAGGAAAAATTACAAGTTTATTATTTAAACAAATTTCACATTTTTCTCATTTTAAAAAATTATTATTCTTTATAATATAATGAAATGCAAAGTTTTGCCAAATAATTAGAAAATACGATTTTTCCCAATAAAAAGTTAAATTGATTTTTCTTCGTAAGTTAGTAACTCACATCGATAAGCGTGTTCTGGTAGAGTTTGAAAATAATTTAAAATCGGACTAGGACAAATACTAGAAATTGTGACTAGCACACCTAGATATGGATTGAATATTGGTGCTAAGTCAGGAATTCTCAATTGTAGGGTTTCGAGGACTGTACTAGCATCATCCCGGAACCATCGAATCCAGTCATAACCAAGACAAGTACAATTTGTGTTAGTTTACCAATTATTTAGTAATCGTTTTATTGTAAGTTTAAACCACGATGCAACACGGAACTCTCTCTGAGAGCATTGACTGATTGACTGTTGGGTACTGGGGGAGTAGTGTAATGAGTATGACCACATCCAAAGTAGTATACTGACTGTGTTAGCTTACCCCTCATACACACGGGGATAAGCCATATCGTATCAATAGGATACAACTGTACAATCCAATCCGGTCATATTCATTGCCTATTCACATCACAATGTTTTAACTGCTGGAGAACTATTTATTTTAAATTGTTTAAAAGTGCATAACTCTATTATTATTTCAATTGTTGGATTATCATGAATTGTACTTTGATCTCTCCTGACTGGAGACCAACATTTTTAGGTGATTGTGTCGTCGAGGATCTGATGTCTAACTCTGGTCCCGCAGAACTTGGAACCTCAGAATCTTAAGAGCTGGATTAGTATTTTTTTGAAAACAAGTGTAATAATTGAATGTTGTATTAATGTTTTTTGTATTTCAGGCTTTTCAAATTGAATAAAATGTTTTTATATTTTGTTAGAATTTTATCTGCATGTGTTTTACTGCTTGATACAGCTTACTGCCGCCGTCTCAACAACGGTGCAGGCTGGGCATGATCCGATTCGACCCATGAAATTGGGACCGGGTCGTGACATGTTTTTAGTGGTGGCCCATGCAGGTCAGATCTGTAAATTGGTCTAGTCAACTTAGTCTAGACCATCGCACAGTTCTGTAACTTAACCTAGGGATAGTTGAGAATTTAGGAAAACAGACTTTAGAAATAACTAGAACACTTAGATGATATACACCATGTTACATTATAGGGCCGAAAATTATTTACTTAAATATCTATTTTTGCCTGCTTATAGATTCGTAGGATACCTTGTTTGTGTTTGTACCTAAACCTTATCTAGATTAGGCTGATTGTACCTTTGAGTGTCCCATGACTTTCGAGATTATTTTCCTACCATAATTTTCAGGTTCTAGTATACCTTAGGATTCATATTCTTTTTGGAATAAGATTGAATTCTTTGGTCTACTTCTTCTTTATCAAACCTAAATTTCGAATTCTTCATTACTTCTCTACCTTTAATTGAAATCTTGATTCGTTCGCTATGTAGAATTTTGAATTCTCTTAGCAACCCTGATAAATTCTTATCTACCCAATACATATCTACAACCATTATCCAACCTTTTGCCTTGATCTCCTTTCCAATTGACTAACTTTCTCGAAATCAATCCCGAATCAAAATTCTTCTGGGATCATTTAAACCTCAAGGTCAATTATTACCAGAAGAATTAGTTTAGTTCATGATTCTCTTAAAGGGGTTATTTTCAATTTCAATATTGATTGTTATCTCCTGAGTTATTCCAAAGACCGAGAATATTCTCATCTGTTGACTTCCTACATTCATCTTGAAACCCTACTCTCTCTATGCAAATTTTTTTTGATCAAATCAAAGGCCTAAAAAGCTTCTATGATTGAATACCATGAAGCAGGAACGGTCAGAAAATTGATCACATTTTTTAATCCATTCTATTGTTCAATTTCCTTTAGTCAAGAAGATTTTTAGCTGTCCCAAAGCTATTTAATTTCTTGGCGTTACTAGACAATTTCAATTTGATTACCTTGAATCAATGAGACTTACCTTCTCTCAAATTTTCAACTTTCCTTAGTTATGAAATTATTCTTCTTAAAATAATTTTTTTGTATTCCCTGAGTGATTTGTCGGGAATATTATCATTGGTTTTTCTTACTTAATCCGAAGCGGTGATGCTTCTATCTTATCTAGTGTTTGACTCAATTATTCAAATCAAGGTTGATCATTTCATCTTTGGAAAAAAAATCGAAGAATAGATACTTCTCTTGATTTTAGCCCCAGTCTCTTGAATCTCAAACACATATTTTGATAAATCCCTTGATCTCAGAAGAACAGTCATCTACATTTTCCATCCTGTTTAGAACTTTAAACTCGTTTGAATTTTTGAAATTCCTCTGAAATTCACATGGACAAAGCTGAGGAAATATTTAGCGACCTAACATGACTCCGCAGATTTACGTGATAGTCGTTTATCTGAATTATGGAAAACTGCAAGTTTACTGCAGCTAGTTGTGCACTGGCGGGGCATAAACTCTAAATTGAAATAATGACAGGTAATCGTTAGGTTTCCAAATATTATTGAGACTTTGTTCTTTGTTTGCTTAGCCATGAAATGGATAAAGTTGGAAGATTACTCGGTAAACTAAATTATTCAAGTTATGGAGTCAAAAATTCATTGCAGTCAGGTGCACACTGGCGAGGCATGAATTTGAAACAAAGTGACTTGAAAATAGTGGTTTCCGAATATTAATAAGACTATATTCATATCATGGTTATCTCCAATCATTCTGAGGATTTGTATTCTAGCATTTGCTCCCACTTCCAGAAATATTCTATCGGATTATATTCTTGTCATGGCTATTTTAAATCACCCTCACTATCTTAAAATCGTACAACTTGTTGATTCTTTCTGAGTCACAAACTCCTATACCTCATACCAGTTTGAATTGAAAATTGTCCCTCATTTCGAAAAATTACATTATCTTTTGATGTCGTATTTTTATGACCTTTCTATTTTATTTGATCTCATTTTAAAACTTTAAACTCGTTATGATTATTTAAATTATACCTCGATGTTTACTCATGATTTTGATCACAATAAAATATTCTAAACTCTATCTAGAAGATTCTAAACATGTTTACATTTTATCTTTATATTTAGCAATCATGCCTCAAATCTGATTTTGTCTTATGAAATAAATCTAGAATATTTTATAGCTTAGATTTTTAGAGTGCATGATATATATAGGATATATATGAGTTAAAATGTACAATGGTGATTACTATCGAGGAAAGTTTGTGAATAATTTGACATTGAAGATTAAAGGTTGTCAATGTTAAGCATAGAGATGCACTCTAGGAAGGTGCATGGTGAAATAACTATAAAGGATAATCGAAACAAGAAATATTGGACTTAAAATGTAAATAATTGAGGATGACGAATTGTATAAATAGAAGGGTGCCAATATTAAAAAAATAAAAAAATAGAGAAATGGAAAGATTGGTTGGAAAGAGGTAATAAGATTTATTTTGAGGAAGTTTAGTCAAATGAAGGATTTGACCTTAATCATGATAAATAAAATTTTATAAGAGTTCGGGATCAAATATATAAATAAAGAATTGAAATCATGATATATACATGTTAGTCTAAAATCACAGTAATGATCATCTATGAGAAAGAAATGATAAAATTTTATGGATCGTGACAAATCAGAATATTGAAACGTGATGTAGGATTTTAGATATGATATTGGGCACCAAGGCTTGACATTGAAGTATTAAAGACTAGGAGTATCAAATCATAGAATTAAATTGAATATATTAGCAAGCTGGGAGAAATACATATTGCATGAATATGAGATGTGTTCAAGATTGAAAATATAGAAGACAAAATTTTAACATGATTGGCAATTTAGGAATGGAATCGGGAATTTAGTAATCATGGAGAATAACATTATTTCTAAAGGAGGGAAGAATGTAAATTAAATAGTGGATAAAATTGATGAATATATAGCATTAGATGAGTTTTGGGATTGTTAACCTACTTGGGCATAAGACTGTTAAGGAAGATGTCCAAACTAATTTCAGGCATGATTGCATGATTAAAACCCTGACCCTGTCCTTTAAATTTCGAGGACGAAATTTTCTAAGAACGGAATGTTGTGAAACCCATAAATTTTAGTTTATTTACTAAATTATTATTAATTGTCAATTTAGAAAAAATTGTTTTTAAAAAAAATTATTATTATTTCTGGAATTTTATTGTTGGTCAAATCCGTAAAATTTTTATTGTATAATTTATTTGCTAAATTATTAATTATTATTATTTCAGGAAAACATATTTTTTTATTATTAAACCTGGAATTTGATTGTTGGATCAGACCTGTCCCGAAACCCATTCCCGAGTCCCGAACACGATTCAAATCCATTTCCAAAACCGATCTCGATTTCGTATAAATTATTATATATATATATATATATATATTTATATCATAATTTTTTATAAAGGAATGAATTCCTTTCAGAACCTTTTATTCTTAATTAACTCTCTCTCTCTCTCTCTCTCTCTCTCTCTCTCTTTACATTCCACCCGACCCCTCTCCCGCGGAGGAACCATCGAGGCTTTTGGCCTTCCCGACCGGCCGTGCCCCTTCTCTTCCCCTTCCGGCAACAGCTTTTCCTCCTCCCTATATATACACCCTTTTTCCCTTCCATCCCCATCACTCTCCATCACAAACTACTCCCAAACCCATTTCGGTGCCCTAGTTCTTTCGGCGACCCGAGCTCCACCGCCGGAGTCCCGAGCGCCCCGGCCAGGCCAAGCCGGTCTGACCCTTGTCGTCGCCCTCTAGCACCCGACCAGGCCGATCCCGAACGGATCTCGCCGTCGTACCTCCTCCCGGCCGACCCCGAGCCCGGCGCACCGCCCCTTGGCCGCCCGCCATTGGTCGCACCCCCTGCGCGCCGCTTCCCGGCCACGTCCAGCTGCTGCCCGGCGAGTCCCCGTGTGGCTCCCTGACCCGATCGCCCGTACCCGCTGTCCGATTCCGTTTCCGAGATTTATCCCGCAGCTCCCCGACCAACGGATTTGGGTAATTTCTGATAATTTCAGTGGTTCATCCCTCCCGTGTCGAGTCTGTGATGAGTTGGCCCCCGATTCCTCCCCGGGAATTCGGTCTTTGTTTTACGTCTTGGTTTTCGAAATTCCCGATACTATATTGGTTCTGTGGTTTCATCGAATTCTCGGAATTTCCGAAATTTGATTCGGGAAATTTTCTGTATTCGGAATTTCCGTTTAAATTCAGATTTTTGGAATTTGTTTCTGATGGTTTGATTTCGGAATTTCCGAGATTGTCTCGGAAAATTTCATGGGATTTTTGGATTAGTATTTAATTCGGATTTTTTCGAATGATAGTTTGTTGGTGCATTATTGCAGTGGTGTTCCGATCCTATTTCGGGTTTTCTGAATATTTTTCGGGAATGTTTATGTGGATTACAATTTATATATAAATAGTTTTTGGAATTATTGATGGGTTTTCCCTGGTTTGGGACAAGTTTACTGGTTGTGTTTCTGGCATTTTCCCAGTTTTGGGTTATCCCGAAAATAGAGGAAATGCTGCCGAAATTTTATAAAATTTATAAAGGAATATTTTTAAATCGGTTTTCGGAAATATTTTATAAAATAGATTTTGGGCGACGACCATATCGGTTAATGGGCCCTTAGCGAAATGTAAACGAAACCGGTATTACCCGGACGTTGAGGCATTAGCTATTTTGACTATTGGACCAAAGTCTGAGACTCGAAATTAATTTAATTTAATTTAATTACTAGTTTTATTTTGTGATTAATTTATAGGATAATTTTTAGAGACTAACAAATATTTTTCTTCTTATTTAAATTCATGTAAAATGGACTGTAAGGGCATAAGCCCAGCTTTTGTTACTTTCTGTGGTTTTGTAATAAGTTAGTGTAGTTTTATTCTTTTCTGGTTTGTGATTGGCGTAAACACGTAAAAATAGTAAAATAATTATTTTATAGAAAATCAATATTATTTTCTCACATTAAATAAATTAGAAAAAATTACAAGTTTATTATTTAAACAAATTTTACATTTTTCTCATTTAAAAAAATTATTATTCTTTATAATATAATGAAATGCAAAGTTTTGCCAAATAATTGGAAAATACAATTTTTTCCAATAATAAGTTAAATTGATTTTTTTTCGTAAGTTAGTAACTCACATCGATAAGCGTGTTCTGGTAGAGTTTGAAAATAATTTAAAATCGGACTAGGACAAATACTATAAATTGTGACTAGCACACCTAGGTATGGATTGAATATTGGTGCTAAGTCAGGAATTCTCAATTGTAGGATTTCGAGGACTGTACTAGCATCATCCCGGAACCAACATCGAATCCAGTCATAACCAAGGCAAGTACAATTTGTGTTAGTTTACCAATTATTTAGTAATCGTTTTATTGCAAGTTTAAACCACGATGCAACACGGAACTCTCTCTGAGAGCATTGACTGATTGACTGTTGGGTACTGGGGGAGTAGTGTAATGAGTATGACCACATCCAAAGTACTATACTGACTGTGTTAGCTTACCCCTCATACACACGGGGATAAGCCATATCGTATCAATAGGATACAACTGTACAACCCAATCCGGTCATATTCATTGCCTATTCACATCACAATGTTTTAACTGCTGGAGAACTATTTATTTCAAATTGTTTAAAAGTGCATAACTCTATTATTATTTTAATTGTTGGATTATCATGAATTGTACTTTGCTTCCTCCTGACTGGAGACCAGCATTTTTAGGTGATTGCGTCGTCGAGGATCTGATGTCTAACTCTGGTCCCGCAGAACTTGGAACCTCAGAATCTTAAGAGCTGGATTAGTATTTATTTTTTTTTGGAAACAAGTGTAATAATTGAATGCTGTATTAATGTTTGTTGTATTTCAGGCTTTTCAAATTGAATAAAATATTTTTATATTTCGTTAGAATTTTATCTGCATGTGTTTCACTGCTTGATACAGCTTACTGCCGTCGTCTCTACAACGGTGCAGGCTGGGCATGATCCGATTCGACCCAAGAAATTGGGATCGGGTCGTGACAGAGTTCATCATAGCGCAGAGATAGTAGAAGGGCTGGTTCTTGATAGCATTTAGTCTCTCCAAAGGCTCATCTGGAGGAAGCTGATTCGCCACATATTGGACTAAGTGGTCGAATCGCACCCCCACAGCATATTGGGCCGAACCCACCAGGGGTTCTTCCGCTGGATTGACTGGCAAATTCACTGAAAAGAACAAAAGAAACAAGTCAGAAGATGGATAAACAAAAATCACTTAGGTATTTTTTTGGGCTTATGCGGCTCTGTTAGAACATGGGCTTATGCGGCTCTGTTGGAACATGGGCTTACGCGGCTCTGTTTGAACATGAGCTTATGCGACACTAATTAGCGTTAGCTTATGCGGCTCTGTTCAGCGTGAGCTTATGCGGTTCTGTTTAGCATAAGCTTATGCGGTTCTGCTTAGCGGAGCATTATACGGCCCAATTCAGAGGAGCTTATGCGGCTCGATTCAGCACAGCCTCATGCGGCCTAGTCCAGACGAGCTTATCTGGCTCGGTTTAGCACAGCCTTATGCGGCCCAGTCCAGATAAGCTTATGCGGCCCTATTTGAAGAGGGTTTCATGCGGTTCGATTCAGAAGGACTTGTGTGGCTCTGTTCGAAGGGTAATTATGCGGTTCAGTTGTGAAGTGTTTATGAGGTTACTAGACAAACTCTCATGCGGCTCGGACATGGGGTATACCCCCATGCGGCTCGGACGTGGGACATACATGCGGCCCATACAATTTGAACAGTTCGATGAAGACGAGAGACGCATTAAAGGCTTGTGCATAAAGCATACAACAGAGCCGTCTTTTGTAGAGTTTTGAAGTAAACGATCCGCCCAAACCCTTACCAGCAATGGTGGGGTGAACGTCGGGGTGAACTTCAGGCGCCGTGGCTGACGAAGAAGCCACTCCCTTACCCTTTGCCGCGGCCTTGGAAGACTTGGGGGCCATTGTTGATGGATAAGCGGAGAAGGAAGACAAAGATAGCAACCTAGGGCAAGAAAAGTTGAAGACAGAAGAAAGTAAAGAAGTCTCTATGACCAAAAATGCTCATATTTATAAGGGGGATGCTTCGATCCGCGTGCTGCATAAAAACAAAATTGACTCTTCAGTCATCGAGGAAAATTCGGATATTTAAAATCGACCCTTGGGATCCTGCCCCAAAAGGCGACTTTAAATCCAAAGTAAATCAAAAGCAATTAATGAGACGCACACGTGGCAGGAGTCGCACACGTGGCAGAGAGTCTATGCGGCCAAACAGTCCATGCGGGTAGGAAGTCCATGCGGCTAGGAAGTCCATGCGGCTAGAACATCCTATGCGGCCAGAAGAGTTTACATAGCCATGCTTCTTATTCAAAGTATTTCAATTTTACAAATTGAAAGCTTTGAAGGGGGTCTTGTAGAAGCATGGAAAATAACAAGAAAAGCCTATGCGGCTCAGATAGAAAGAGCCTCATGCAGCTCAGGAATCCGTTAGACATTCATGCGGTTCAAAAGTCCTTTAAAGCCTCATGCGGCTCGGATAGCTCCATGCGGCTCAAGAAGGAGCCACGTGACCCTAAGCAGTTCGCCTCTACAGCTGGCCATAAAGCACTGCCTCATCAAATGTCCTGACGGTAGCTCTGACAGAAAGACGAAGTGATAACTCTGACATAAAGCTGCAATGATGACCCTGACATGATGGCGTGCTCCTAGGAAAAAGAAGAAAATCTTTTATAGCTGGCATGATCCGCCAAGTCCAAAGCTTCCTATGCAGCTGCCACTCCTATGCGGCTGTCACCCCCATGCGGTTGCTCTCTTCAAGCGGTTGCTCTCTTCATGCGATTGCTCTCTTCTTGCGGTTGCTCTCTTCATGCGGTTGCCCTCTTCATGTGGCTGCTCTTCATGCGGCTGCCTCCTTCATGCGGCTGCCCCCTTTATGCGGTTGTCACCTTCATGCGGCTGCCATCTTCATGCGGCTGCCTCCTTCATGAGGCTGCCATCCTTACGCGGCTATCTCCCTTATAAGGCCGCCACCCTCATGCGGCTGTTACTTTCATGCGGCTTGGAGTGTAGGGGCCACCCATATGCAGTTCATTTAGAGACCGTATTCATACGGCTCTGTCAGGACGTCCCAATCATGACAGTTGAGACACGTGGCGATCCTCATGACAGTTGAGACACGTGGCGATCCTCATGACAGTTGAGACACGTGGCAGTTTTATTTCCTCGGAGTTATGGCTGCTAAAAAATCATAACAACCCAGATTTGTTATAATCATCATAATTACTCGGATCAAATCAGATTTGTTATAATTAAGCAAATTGAACACGTGGCGGGAGATCCGAGTTTGTCATGACAAATTATGAAGATTCATTGCAATCAGCATTAATTGCCCATACGGATTTGGCGCAATCAAAAATTAACTGCCTAGATTTGTTGCAATCAAGATTAATGGTCCAGATTATTGGCCGCTGACTTTTCAAAGGGCAATCATTGTAAAACCTAATGATCACACCCCACTCCTATAAATAGCAAGGTACCATTCCCTTGCAAAAGAGACTCTCTCCACCCGGCTGGACATACAGAGAGACAAAGGCACGCACAGAGGATTCTTTCCATGCATCCCGAGAGCATTTCTTCATCAGAGCCAAGGCTACGTCCGATCATCCAAGGAGTAAGGCAGAGCTGCCGTCGCTTTCCTGAGCCTCTACCGTCACCCCCCAGAATCAAAAATAAACAATCGTACTTAGATTGCCGTACCTAGATTTTGGTCCCTAAGCTTTCTTTGTACGAGCGAGTTTGTATTGTGAGTCTAAGTTCAGTCCTCCTATATAATTGTTCTGTACTTTTACAATCAATGGCAAACAGTGCACGATACTTGGCACAACTTAGCCAAAAGGCTGTGTGCATAACCATCCCGTTCGAACTATACTTCGATCTCGTGTACTCGTTCGCTATTGTCAGTGTAAGGTTCTTTCAAGCACGTACTACGTTTGTTAACTTTTTTTAGCATCAGTTTTCTTTCAACTCAAGTCCGTCGTAGTTTGGCACAAAGGCCTTCGCCAATCAAACCCGTTCAGCCGAGTACTCGTACGAGCTTTTGAAAATATTAGACTTATTGTATGGTCATCCCGTGGGATAATTGAGAGAGAGCGCACCAACGATATCAACTTACGGAAGCAACACTTCAAAGTTTGCGAAAACAACGGAGTTAAAGAATTCAATCGATAGTCCAAGAACGTAAAGCCGCGCTCTGATACCATTATGTCACGCCCCTCTCCCGTAGGAGCGATCGTCCTCACTAAGGCATGATGCCGTACGAGCCTAGATTGCGCTCGTATAAGGCGGGTTCCATAACGGCCGATTACAGCGGCTGCGACGGGGTCGTCACATAGAAGTCCCAAGCAGAGACATTGAATAAGCCAGCGGAAATTTATAACAAAATACAAGTCATTAAAATGATGCACTTTATTGATATTGGAACAAGATTACAATAGGGCGTAGGGCCAAGATTATAAGTCACTCAAGCTCACTCTTCTCACATTACGAGTCACTTAGCTCTCTCTCATCTCTCAATACATGTCTTGAACCAGCGGATGCTTCGGAAGGTGACGGCCATACATTATGTTCCATATAAGTCTTGACTTCATACGGTCGTACGCTTCGAATCGCCAAAAAACTCCGTGCCTCGATGCATCCAAGCGAGCTCCGCGCCACGAGCTTCTACTTGTGTCTGCACATAAAAACTATGTGGGTGTCAGTACTCAACTGTACTGGTGGAGTGAGCTCCTCGCCCACCCATACAAAACCGACACGTTCATTTACTTTGTGTAACTTATTCTATTTACGATTGTCTTCCTAGTCTTGTCTTAGGATCAGTTTTAGGACAGACGCCTTGGTATATTTTGTGTCTGAAGACCATCTCGTGCTTGCAACAACATCGTCAACCCAACAACGTTAACCTATCAAGTCGTGCTTGCCTTTCGGCCCATAATCAGAGACGCAACTACATGATGAGCCTCCATTTCCATGTGACCGTGCTACAAATCCACCGTACCGTGCCTCGCAACTCAATATGACTTAACCATATCACCGCCTCGCGGCCCTTGCTACTTTGATCACTAACTGACCCAATCAAGACTTGTAAACTTAGTGTCACTCGACCAACTTTGCCTTGCGGCATTTCCTGACTTAAACTCAAGTCGACTCAGTACCTCGCCACTTACTGATCCATACTTGTGTTATGACAGCACGGCCGTGCCTCATATTTTGAGATCGTGCCCTAAAACTCAACGTAACTTCACCAACTTGCCCTACAGTCCTTCTCGACTTAACTCGCAACAGCTCAAGTCTAACTCATGCAACTCTACGCCAACAACTTAACACCCGATGCCACATCTCATGCCGAAGCACGTCGCCTTCGTTGTAGACAAATCTTAGGCCTAGACATTGTGTCTTCTAACTGTATACACATCCAACTCAACTCAATCCAAAGGCACACACGCGGATTGCCGCCTGTGCCGACACATCTATATGAATGGTCACTGGCATTAACTAGCCATCGTGGACATAGCCTGGCAAATGGGATCCTTGTACCGTAAGTAGCAATCTCCGATGCAAGTCCTCGAACTACCAATTGCCTATTACCCAGCTCGGCTATTACCGTGTTTCTTCCTAGGCCGAGTCGGTCCCGTGGCCCTGGGGTGCCGCTCGAAGAAACAATCGCCCTTGTCGACAAGTTATCCATGACCACGCGCCTACGCTAACTTCTAGACTTAACGTAATTGCATGGTCTCATCATCATCACTTAGTTCCTTTGCTTTACTTCTTCACTTTTCACACTTCTTTTGCAGAGCCCAAACCAGGGTTGCCTCGGCGATTGAACTACAGTCCCGACATATTTCCTCTCGGCGACTAACCATCGCTTAGACTTAACATTCTTTGAACTCCGGAAATGGCTGCTGCATAGCCTTTCCACTTAACTTGAACATAACGTATTTCTTAAGTATCGACAGACCGTGGCTAACTTTCTACTGAACCAACTGTGGCTCGTGCCTTAAACCAACTCGTGTTCTATGCAACGCTATCGCCCAAGTCATACCAGATATGACGGGCCTTGGGATCGTGGGATTATTTAACTTGACAACTGCAGAAAGAGCAGGACAGCACTTGGAATGACTTAGGTCGATCGACATAAATTTGTCTAACTTAATCGAGCCTACAACTTAACTCAAGGGACGAGCAAAGGCTATGCCAAGCCTTGCATCGAGGAAACGCACATGCTTTATAGAACATTTATGCGGGCGACGCCTATGACTTAGGCTAATTCATGGTTTTGTATCAAAGATCAACTTTCCTTCTCCCAAGCCGCGGGACGAAGGACCGAGTGTTATTTTTAAAGCACGCCGTGCACCAACTCTAAGCCGACCGTTGGACCTTTCCATATTCTAACTCATTTCGACTTGTCGGGATTATTCCCTTAGCTGTGTGGATTCTTCTTTTTTATTATCAAACCTACTTGTGCAAGTTGAAAACATGCAATTTATTATGTGAAGGCTAAGATGAGGCAAGTTCACCGAAACTATCCCACCTGAGCGATGTCTTTGAGTAGCCGTTGCAAGACCAAGTCCGAACGCCGTCGGTATTTCGATTCCTCCGATTGACTGAGCGGTACGGGGCACTACAGTGAGTGACCATAGTGGTGGTCGGGACTGGTGGTCTTGTGGTGTCTCTATGGTGATGAAGATCTGGGACGGTGGCCGGACGGTCGATGAGGTGGCGGCTGGAGAGGTGATAAAGTATAGGCGAGGGGTGGAGTTGCTGGCGTCGGTGGTGAGCTGGTGAAGGTGTGCTCGACGATTGACCGGAGCAGCTCAGTGGTCATAGGGTACTGGTGTTGTGGTCGGGAAGAGGAGTAGTGGTTGGTGATGTTGATGGTCATTGTGGGTCGGGAACATGGAAGCGAAGGTGGTAAGGCGGTGGGGACTTCGTCGGAGTTCAACCTGCCATGGCTGACAGGCGACGGTCAGAGTAGTGATGGAGAGATAGAGAGTGGCAAAAGAGAGGGAGAGAGAGAGTGTGATTTAAAAAATTTTGTGTAATAAAATATTGGAAGTCCTAATATTCTATAGGAAGAGAGTGGAGTGTTCCACAAGTCTAGAGTGGCAATGCTTATAAATTGTAATAGATCTAGGGGCATAGTAAATTAACTAACCACTAACTAACAAACAATTAATTACTAACTAATCTAGTAATTAATAACTAATTACAAACTATTAATTAATTAGCAAATAATTCACTAATTAGGACTAACTAACAAGTAGATGTTCACTAACTCAAAATTATAAGCCCACAATCCAAGCCCAAGACTTAGTAGGCTCACAAAGAATTATTTAATAATAAAATAAATATAAAATGAAATATGCTAATTTATTAAATAATAATTAGAATTGGAAATAAATAAATGAATTTGGAAAATGATTTCAAAAATAATGATATTGATACAAAAAATAAATTTTCAAATTTAGGAAAAGAATTTTTTATCTCAAAATTAGTTCAAAATTTTCAAAAATAGCAATTCGAAATCTAGGTAGTTACAATATGAAGGATCACGGCCTCCTAGGCCTATCTGGACTTTATAGCCTGGTGTAGACAAGGTCACCAGATGCGGGTAGCGTTCCCCATCGAAAGCCTTGAATCACCTAAGCTGTACAATCCAGCTCAGCTATCTTGCTTTCCTCCTAGGCCGAATCGCTTTCCTCCTAGGCCGAATCGGTTATATGGCCCCAGGTTGTCGTTCGAGGATGTGAAACCTTATCGACAATTTATCCAATGATTATGCAATGGTGCCTACCTAACTAACCATGTGACTCATATTAGTGTTCTTTCTTGCTTTCCTTTTCTATACCTCTATCCAGCTCTCAAATCAAGGACTGCCTCGATGACAAACAGTCGCGTGAACTTTTCATGTTACCATACTTTCTGACTCAAACTCAAAAATGACTATTTGATAGCCCCATGCTTAACTTGAACAAGTCGTGTACCCTTAAAATGCCACAAAGCTGTGGCATACTCTATACCATGAGCATAGAACACGTGCTCAACTTGAACAGCCGTGTTCTTCGAGTGCCTTAACCCGTTCCATAAACTGTATGGCATGTATTAAAATCGTGGAGGCGCACATGCTATGATAAGCAATACGACCGTGGGCATCTAGACTATAACTGTAAGTTGATAGTCTATGTGCCAGTATAAATGTGATATACTCTGCCGAAGTCGTCTCTTCTTTACCCAAGCCATAGGATCTAAGGACCGAGTTCCAACTTTGAAAGCCATCGTGGAGTGATATCTAGCCAGCAAGTTAACCATTCCATGTTCTATACACATTTGACTCAAAGCAGGATAATTTCCTTTAGCTATGTGGGTTCGTCTATTTTATTAGAATACATACTCAGTGCAATTGAAAACATTCATTTATTATTATGAAGGACAAGCTGAGGCAAGTTCATCGAAGCCACCCACCTTAGCGAGGAGTTGCCTCGATCAAACGGGACTTCTTGCAAGCCGTTGCATAGACAAGCCCAAATGTTGTTGTGTTTTGATTTCTCCGATTGAACTGAGCGGGATGGGGTACTACATAATACACCACTAAGAAAAAGTTTCATCCTCAAAACTTACTGAGTAAGCGCTCATCAACTTATCACTTATACTCGACTTACATTCATCTGGCATGCATACATCAAAGATCTTTCGAACACCCTTCCTACTCGTTTCATCACTCAGAGTCGTGCTCATGCCTAAGCCAAATTTTATCGAACAACTAAGTTATCCTTAGACAACTGAACTATTTTACAACACAATTCCACAAGTCATGTCTCTATTCATAATGCGCTTTGCGTTGCTACATCTCAAACTAAGGGGTAACTTATACTCGTCGCACAAATGTAACTTAACCCTAGGGCAAACCCACCCAAGCGATATCCTTAACATTCCAAACCAAAAAATAACCAAGTTGATTCCTTCATCATTTGCTATTTGAAACCCAGTGTTACCCCTTACCCAAATTCCAAAATCCACAAGACTTCCCATTTTAAATCCCAACCAATCCTTTAAACCTGACTACATCAATGCCTCAAACAAAATCACACGTATCGATACTCAGTTTTCGTAAACAAATTTTACTATCTTCTGAAGTTGTCGCTCGCATTATTTTATCTTCCGAATATTTCTAAACGCGTTGAAGAATCAATCAAAATCCGAATCTTCTAATTATGCACATCTTGAATACGCTCTTTCAAATACAATTTTTTAATCCTGATGATTCGTTTCAATCCGACCAAGTAAACTTTTGCTTTCATTGAATCCTCGAGACACATTCGATTTCATCGATAGACAAATTTATTTTTGGTCACCAACTTTATTCAATACTCCAAATTCGATCCAACAAATTTGATTTGTTCAATCAATATATGATAAGTCATCAGATCAATCCTTTCATATTATTTGAATTCAACATAACACTTAGGTTGGATCATGCACATATTTAAGGCATTCCCAAAATATATATATTTCAACCAAGGCTTGTGATGGAGAATCCGCACAAAACTAACAAGTACAATTTCTATCCTCCGGAACTCACTTAATTTCTTCGATTCATAAACCATCTATCCATCTAAAATCAATATCAAATATTGTCGTCCAATCAAATCCTACTAACTGTTAAAACTATCTAAGAACATCCATCCAATATTCATGCCTTAACTCTTATAACTAGCTACCCCAGCTCTATAATCTACCCAGGTGACTCTCGCTAAGATCGATCAAACAATTCTACCTCTCGACATAGGGACGTCAACCTAACTGCTAGGCTAACTCAAAAGGCTAAAGTCAAAGTCTTGATCTACATTCCGTACAACCAATATCAAAACACTCACCCCCAATTCCTAAGGTCAAATCGTAGTCGATAGTACAGGGTCTTCCTACCCAAGCTCGCATCACTCCGATTTCTAAACTTCGAGCATAGATTTCTTTTATTCGTATTCGCGACATTTGGTTCAAGGGGTCCGAGTCATTCAACAAAGCCATCCTAGGAAAATTTTATTCACGATCATTCTCAATTACAATATGGTTCAACAACAACTCACAACTATCAAAACCGTATCTTCGATTCATTCAATAACCTATCAATCCAAACTTATATACCTCGACTACAAAATCCCAAAGTCACAATCCACCGATCACAAGTCACAATATCGATTTCCAATTCTGAGTCGTAAAATCTCAATCATACATTCGTCCATCTTGACTTTCCTCAAATCCTAATCCTACTAGTCCTCAATTTCGTGCATCTATCTCATCGCAATATTGTAAGATTGCCTACTATAATTTTCCTGAGTCATAAAAATCCTTTATCATCAAATCCATCAACATTTTCCATTCATATATTCTGACTAGTATTCATTTACGTATATTTTAAGTTCACCGAATTAAGTCATTCGAACATTTATTTCTATCAAAATCCGAAGGTATAGAATCCATATGAACAATAACATTTTACACGATCATCAGTCCATGAATCAGAGTACCCTCGAGTTACGCACATCGATTTGTGATACGCCTCATTACCATCGATAATATGCATAACCTGACGATCTTCTTTTGCAAAAAAACTCTTATTTATACAACAATGCTATCTTCTGAACTGAATATTATCATCATCTATAGCTATTCCCGAACTAGTTACATGATTATCTCGACCAAACACCAGATCATATTTGTTATCATCTATCTTAGTCATCGTACAACATACTTCTTCAATCGTATCTTATATACAAACATATGTCATCGAGCAATTTAATCTAAAATTGCTAGAGTCATTCTCGTATCTTCAAATCAACGTTCCATGCACGCTATCTTCCAACCATTCTATCTTTCTTTAGTCAAATTCAAAATTCAATTTCGTTCCATTCTGTATCAACATTTTTGTATACGATCTATATCAATTTCCTCAATTGATTCATTCATTTTATTGTACCTTAACTTTTTCTTGATTCCTTCTACCTGCTCAATCATTTTGTATTTCATACTCAACGTAATCCCAAATAGATGTGTGTCATTTTTTCGTTCGTTTGAATCAAACTCATACCAGCTATCAAGTCACGACTAACTTTGAAACACTCTTTCTAAGGCTTTGCATAATTTTATCGCTTGTTGATAGACTCATTGGTATCTCGATTCTTAGTCGATCAAACATCCCCAAGGCTATCCCATACACCACTCAGGGATGAAGTCACTCGACAAATCCTCGAAATAATTGTTAGAATCACAACCCATCACTTTGAATCTCTATTCAAACCATTCCTTAAATTCCAAGCATGTAGTTTATACCGTACCGATGATATCGTCGTTCGATAGCATCTCTATTGATAGTTATCAAACATTTCATGAATCAAGTCTAACACATTCTCGTCTGAAAACATTTTGATCCCGTACACATTTTGTTATCTTCGACGCAAATGTAGGTGTGTATTGCCCAACGCAACTCAGCCAACCGTGCCTTACGTGAAGTTATCTTTGTTCAACCAAATTCTTGCGTGAGATTTTACAAAATATGTAGACTTATTTTATGGAACATCTTGCAGAACTTTGACAGAGAGCATCACCAGCAGAAATAATATCAGAGTTCAAAAAATTTAATCATAAGTCTAAGGATGTAAAGTTGTGCTCTGATACCACTATGTCATGCCCCGGTTCCGCCGGTTCCACAGAACCGATCATCCGCACTTGGGCATAATGTCGTGCGAGCGTAGGTTGCGCTCACGTAAGGCAATACCATAATGACTGATTACAGGCTAAGCGACGGGGTCGTCGTACAGAAGTTCTGAGAAAAAAAGTTGAATAACATAAGATGTATAGAAACGAATTAATCTTTTTTTATATAATCGGCGAAATTACAAACGTTAAAAGGCCAAGATTACAATCAAGCAAGTCGTTGCATAGCCAAGTCCAAATGTCATTGTGTTTCGATTCCTTCGGTTGAACTGAGCGGGATGGGGTACTACATCGATGACGAAATACTGGACCGAGTTGTGATCCGGATTTTATTTATTACGGTGATGTGTCATGACATGTAGACTTGGATTAGGCATGTTAGGTTTATGGTTTAGTGAAGCCACCCCACCCTACCCCATATATATATATATATACTCTCTTCCTCTCTTTTTTTTCTCTTCATTCACTCACATTTATTTTCCTCAACCCCCTAGGCAAGTACATCTTGCACAAATAAAGAAAACATGATTTATTGCTTATTTTATTTCTTGATTCTTTCTTAATATTGTAAGTCTATAATGTGTTCCTTTACATTCTATTCAACTTTAGTACTTGGCATTTTCGGTTTTGATGAATGGTTTGGAGTAGATCTAAGTTTCAAAAGTAGGGTTTTGTGAAAAGTTGTGGGAATGATCTCTTAAAACTTAGGCTATGTTTGGATGGAGTTTTAAACTCACTTTTTGGAGTTTAAACAAAGGATTGGGCCAAAAGAGTGTTTGGCATGCCATACTTGATTTGTTTGTTTCAAAAATCTTTTCAGAAAACTAACGTTTAAACTTAGTTTTGGAAAAGAGAAAAAAAAAGACTCTTCTCCCAAAAGAGTTTTCCCAAAACAGCTGTTGTAGCGTGGGCCCCTCTCCTCCAACTCTCTCGGTGGAGGAGACATCTCATCCTATTTCTCTCTCTCTCTCCCTCCCTCCCTCCCTATTTCATCTTTTCCCAAGATAACTACAAATCTCGCCTCCACTTCTACCCCTAATGACAACGAGGTCTGGAATGCCAGCTGCATGTGTAGAAGTGGCATGCCGAATCTGGAGGCCACGTGTTGTAATGCTCCATCCTAAAATTACGCCACGTGCTTCGTTGCGACACGGAAAGAAAAATCAAGACCCGTGCTCGATTAATCGGGTATGAATCATGCTACGCCCGGCCTATGCTGGTATGAACAGCGGTTGTCAGGTCTAAACCTTAGAAATCATCAAAAGATAAAGTGTTGATTACTCATCACAGTAACTAGAACGTACAAGCAAATCCCAGCCATACAAAATCACCATAGAGTCCACTATCAGTATTTTAGTACATCATAATTTGCTAGCTCTTTCGGAGACAAATTCGGTCACCATACCCTCAAATAAATAATACTATAACTGATACACCTGTCTCATCAAAATCATCTAATACATCAAAGAGCATCTGTATCTGTCTGTTCTACTAGAATCTTCCAGGAGTTATCGTCCAATCCAATGTTGTCCATAACCTCTTTCCCTGGTCTAATATGTCAACGATCCAGTCAAGAAAGGAGCAAAGTACAATGTAACTCAACCGTACTCAACAACATGATGCAATAGTACATAAAATAGCAAGGTCAAGTACATATCAGGTAAGATGGAAAAATACCTGAAATCATGCACTAACTATGTGAAACATGTGCAATAGAATACCAATATCCATGTAGGGCTATCATGTATAAGACACATCGTAGACAATATGCTAGCAGTCACACAAGCAAGAGTACGGCACATCGTAGACGATATGCTAGCAGTCATGCAAGTAATGGACGTAAGGCATGTCTTTCGACGATGCTAGCAGTCATGTAAATATCCATAGGCTAAGGTAAACTATATGCCACATGAGTGTTCTTCCTCCCATCACGAAACACAAGAAACAAGTGATACAAATGTAAGTCAGAAAATGCAATATTGCTAAGTAAAGTTGAGGGACATGCACTTGTCTTTTGTCGGACGATAGCAAATGTATCTAAATCAACCTAAAACGGTTTAAAAAAATAATGATTAGAAAAGAACCTAAGATTTTCTAAAAAAATCCTAATAATTCTACTAGCTAACTATCTAAATATTATTATGCAATAATCTACTAATATTACTATTCAACAAATATTTATACTAGCTATTATCTATCAATACATACTAAATAATATTAAAAAAATCCAATTTAGAGTATTAAAATTAATCAAAACTAAAACACTTAGCTAGTATCTTACAAAAATTATTAAATAAATTATCATCAAATTTATTACTAATTAACTAAAATATTGTTTCACTAAAATATTTAGCAACTACAAAAATATTATCCAAAATACTAACTAAAAACCCTTTTCCTTTTCTTCTCTTTTTTTTTCTTTTTCTTTTTTTTCCCTCTTCAGCCCAGGCCTGGCTCGGCCTGTTGGGCTAAAGCCTAAAGTCCATATTCCCTTTCTTTTCCTTATTTTTTTTCTTTTGAGTTAGCCTGCTGGCCCCCAGGCCCCTACTCGTCTTCCCAAAACTGCTTCTTTGAGAGAGAGAGAGAACAAACGAAGAAGAAAAAGAAAATAAAGAAGAAGGAGACAGAGAAGAAGAAGAGGGTTTACCTCGATCAAACGTACCGACGACTGAAGGTTGGAGAGACAGCAGTTGTGGTCATCGCTCGGAGAAATGGAAGGGGCTGCCCACTTGAGCACCACGAACGAGATGGCGATGGCTGTCCCACAGGAAATAGTGCACCGACGGAGTAGTGTCATCAGGTGCGCGGAGGAGTCATTCACCGTCCTGGAGTTGGTGGCGCCAGGTTCCTATGGTTCGGATATGGGCTGAGATAGGGTAATAACTGCCGGATCCGGTCAAAATGAGGGTGGTGTGCGGCTCAAGATCGCCTAAATGGAGGTGTGGTGTTGGCTTGGTCGTTAGATGGTGGAGCAGTGGTGATGTTGGCTCTGGGACGATGCCCACTCCTAGATCTCGAGCCGCGACTGAGCTTCGGCACGACTTCGGAGGAGTTTTCGAGACGGTGAGGTCGGTGGCTCAAGTTTGGTGAGGACTCGGCTGGCTCGATGACCGATCAAAAAAAGGATGTCGGCGCCGGAGGATACGACGATGAATAAAGGTGGCTCATGGTGGCTCATGGTGGCTCACGGCGAAGCGACAACGGCAACGACCATGGTGGCAGAGGAATTAGGGCTAGGTTTTAAGAATTCGTATCCATGTCGGAGGACACAGGATAGTGATGGAGTTGTAATGTGGAATGGGTTGTATCATTTGTAGCAGATTTGTCTGTCGGGTGGACACGAGAAAATGTAGATGTAATAGCTAGAAATGGAATGAAATAAGATAGACACGGACACAGACACAATTAGGACATGGTAATTAGGACCATGTATGAATGATTATGAATGCTAAACTCCAAATATTTAGGCTATTTATAGGAATCATTAGAAAGATCATAGAATCTTAAGCACATGGGTTGAATTAATTAGTACTAATCCCTAATTAATTTAAGGAATTCTAGAATGTTCTCTATAATCCTAGTGGCTAAGCATTCCACCATGGACTACTGAACAATTACTAGCATGACCATCCTTAACTATTATTTACAACTATTCCATTCTTATTCTAAATAACGTCTAGAATAATAATTAGGAAAATTAGAAATTGGGAAAACTAATCATATAGGAAATTTGGAAAAATGGGGTTACAAGTGCGATTAAGAAATACTGTCGCTATCGATTGATCGAAATCGATTGAATCAATATCCTTTTCTTGTCATAGATCGGCTTCTTCGGAATCAAGTCCCATATTCAGTGGGCTACATTTTGAGGATAGAGTCTGTGGCTGAGTCGGAAGAGATCTCCCATTGTTCTGGTTCTCACGTCGTACTTGTTTCTTTGGCTTTGGTTTATGAATGCATTTTATTGAATGTTTTCGATGGATTTCATTGCTTGCGTTCTTCGAACTTTACATTTCATATCGAACTCAGAATAGAATGGCAGAGTGCTAATTCGTTGCTTATGCGGTTTTAGGTGATCGCGTAGACGTCGTCTAGCGCAACCAACTTCTTTTCTCTTGCCTCAAACAATCAAAGTGAGTGGATGGACCCTTCTTCCCTTTGACCCTCTTATCCTTAAATCAATCGATAGAATGTTAGTTGAATATGCATGAACATGAATACTTTCCAATGAACTGTTGCATGATTTCTCACGTATAATTGTTATAGAACTATACATCTTTACATTGTATAGAACTGCTATTCCATGAAACTGTCCACATACTTACTTATGTCATGCCTTCTATAGAACTGTGTTAAATAAAGGAAATGAATCAATGAATGAACATTAAAAAAAAAATAAGACGAGACACGCTGAACTTGATTAAGTTTTATATAAAATTGCAGATCATGCTTGAGTAACTAATTTTAGTTTAGCACGGTCATGGATAAGTTGTGCACAAGGGTGATGTTTATTCGAATTGTATCCTAGGGCCACAGGACCGATTCGTCCTTGGAGGAATATGACATAGCTGAGTTGGGTTTAAGCAACGAGCAATTCGAAGACTTCCAGCAGATCTCGCTACTTACGTTGAAAGGATCCCGTCTAACCAGGCTATGTCTAGGATGGCTAGTCAATGCCGGTGACCTCCATAATACATATTGTTTTAGTTATTGATATCAAAACTTGTTGGCCCATTGGTCATATGGTCAACCTGATTTTAATAATTGATTAAACTCTGTCTGGATATACAAAGCTAGTCGGGACATCTCGGACTCTTGAACATGATCAAGAATGGCTATCCACTGAATTCAAGACCGAAGATCTGTTTGCCTACTCGAGTCTGTAATTCCTTATGTAATATATTTTCATTTTATTTGAGTCTAGGAATATGTTGTACACCGAGTCGTACTGGCAAATAGGCTACCCTTAAATGAGTTCAAAATGTTTTTAAAAATGACCTCTCAAAAAGGTTTACAAAAAGGTTTTCAAAAAGGTTTTCAAAAATCACCAAAAAGTTTTTTAAAACCCTAACTAAACCCAGACTAAACCCTGACAGAACTCGGACCGAGTTCGGCCAGAGTTCGGTTGGTGGCCGTTGTGATTTTGAATCCTTGTTACTTGGTCCTCCTGTAGTTGCAGATTTGACCGAGATTTGCTCATAGAGTTCTGCCCGAATTCTGTCAGAAGTTTGCCTTTGGAATTCCTATAAATAGAGAAAGATTTCGATCATTTCAACTCACTCATTCACTTTCAATCTTCTCTCTATCTAAAGCTTTCAGTCTTCCAAAGAGTTTTCTAGAGCTTTTAATTTCAGATCCCAAGCCAGTTACAATCCTCTAGTCAATTTGCCAGTGCGGTACGGTCTAGAAGTTTCTGAAAGATTGTAATCAGAAGGCTTGATTGAAGAATACCTCTTCACATTTGAAGTTGGACGAGTTCTTCGTATCAAAGCTCGCGTTGTAGAAGTTGCAAGGACTTCGTAAGAAAACTTGCGATTTTTCCAATAGTGGATTCAACTGGTAGCAAGAGTTCTACCGACTGGATTAGTCCTCAACAGAGGGAAACCAGTATACATCGCTGTCTTTGCGTTTGCTCTCTTAACTCTGTCTTTACTTTATTTCAGTTGTGATTAATATTCTGTTATTGTGCTGCTAACATTTTTTAATTAGCATTATTCCGCTGCCAACTCTATTCACCCCCCCCTCTAGAGTATTACGCTTTACTATTTCGTTCCTACAATTGGTATCAAAGCGGGTGTTACAGGTAAAGCAAAGGTAACAGTACAATTATTTATTCATTTTTATTAAATGTTATATAAATCACAGCACAACACATGGCAACTGTGAAATTCACAAGTGAAGGCCAGGCCACAAACAGACCCCCACTGTTTGATGGTACGAACTATACCTATTGGAAAACACGGATGAGTTTCTTCTTGAAATCACTTGACTTTGATTTATGGTCCATTGTTCTTGATGGCTATCAAAAGCACCTCGTATAAATGTTGATGGAGTTTTAGTTGAAAAACCCCATAGCAGATATACAGAGGAAAAAAAAAAGGGCCAGTCTTGACGCACGTGCCATTAATGCTCTTTTTTGTGCTTTAGACAGAACTGAATTTAATAGGGTGTCTATCTGCACAACGGCTAATGAAGTATGAAAGTTACTTGAAGTCACACATGAAGGCACGACTCAAGTCAAAGAATCTAAAGTCAGCAGACTTACTCAAGAGTACGAGGCGTTCAAGATGAAGCCCAACGAAACAGTTACACAAATGTTCGAAAGATTCTTGGATATTGTAAATCCTTTGTCCTCCTTAGGCAAAGATTACAGTAACCATAAAAAAATTCGCAAACTCCTGCGAGCACTTACCAAGAACTGGATTTTGAAGGCTACTGCAATCATTGAAGGGAACGATCTCACAACTATGTCCCTCGAAGTACTCATGAGTAAACTACTCACTCATGAACTGGAGCTACAAGATTTTGAAGAGCCTACACCAAAGGAGAAGACGATTGCTTTCAAGGCTCAGCACAGAAAAGCTGCTGAAGGTGACTCAGACAGCAGTAGATCTGACACTGAAGATCAAGCACTCCTAGCAAGGAAGTTCAAAAGATTCATGAGACATGAGAAGAGAGTCAAAGAAAACAACAGCAACAACTGGTATCAAGAAGATGCTTTCTGCTATGGTTACAAGAAGAAAGGACACATAAAGAAGGATTGTCCTACAAACTCATCATCGAGCAAGAAGAGCAACAGGTATGAAAAAGGGAACCTGAAGAAATCAACATCTAGGAGATATGCCAATACCAGCATATGGCATGAAAGTGAAGCCAGCGACTCAGAAGACGAACAATCAGAAGACGCTGCAAACGTATGCTTTATGGCATCCGATCAGGTACCTACTGAACCTATAGTTGATACTTATGATGACTTCACCTTTGAGCAATTAGGAGATGTCTTCAGTGACCTGATAACTGATTATAGAAAACTGCGTAGCAAGTATCAGACCTCTAAGAAGGTACTCAAAGAGTACAAAGGTGAAATAGGTAGACTTACCGACCTACTAGCTGAGGTTAGAAATAATGTTAGTGAGTCTGGTGAGCTTTCTTCAACAAAGCTCTTATTACACGAGACTACCAATTCATCTGAAGAGAAAGACAAAATTATTGACCAACTCAAGGAAGAACTTTCTATGGAGAAGAAAGGTCTCCGATGTGCACAAATCAGAATGGAATCACTCACTTCTGATTATACTAAGTTGTATGACACTTCCAAAAGATTGGAAATTAGGTTAGGAAAATAGCCTGAGCCTGCTGCTTCCTACCCTAACACGTGTCACTTACCGAAAAATTAGAACATTCCTAAGCCAAACACTGTCAGACCTAACCCTATCAAACCTTTACCCCAAAAGGTTAAGCCCAAACAAGATTATAGGTATGCTTTCTTCTATACTAGAAAACCTAAACCTACCAACCATGCACACCACTCAGCTTTCAACACTCGACATACACAATGTCATTATTGTGGCCTTATTGGTCATATTTCATCTGCATGTAGAATGAGAAAGCTTGTTGATTTAAATGTTTATGCTTGGATACCAAAAGCTAACAATTCAGGACCCTACAAGAAATAGGTACCAAAAGTTTCATCTACAAACTGTTTTGTAGGTGGAACACCCTTCACATGCTAGAAGCAAATAGATCCTCGACAGCAGTTGCTCACGGCATATGACCGGTGACGCTACCCTATTTGCAACACTGTCGAAGAAAAATAAGGAAGGCTATGTCTCCTTCGGTAATAACTTGAAAGGGTATATTATTGGTATCGGTGATGTTGGTAAGTCTTGCTATACTGTGATTAAGGATGTCTGTCTGGTTACCGAGTTGAAACATAATCTACTCAGCATAAGTCATCTAGCTGATCATGGTTATGGCATCAACTTTGGCAAAGACAAATGTACTATAGTCGATAGCTCAACTGGTAGTACTATCTTTGAAGGTATCAGGGAAGACAATATATATGTTTTCTATTTGTTAGAAGAAACTAACATTTCAGGTAGATGCTTAATGGCCAAGAGTGATGAGATTCATCTGTGGCATATGAGACTCGGTCACGCTAATATGGATACGATCTCAAGATTATCCACAAAGAAGCTAGTACGCGGTTTACCGGACATTACATTCAAGAAGGATTCGGTATGCAGCCAATGTGAAAAGAACAAAGCTACCAGATCCACATTCAAGTCAGTAAACACAGTATGTACTACTAGACCTCTACAATTGCTTCATATGGACTTATTTGGTCCTAACAGAGTTGCTAGCCTCGGAGGTAAGCTTTATGCTTTTGTAATTGTAGATGATTTCTCTAGATACACGTGGATATATTTCTTGACACGCAAGAATGATGCATTATCTGAATTTGTCGCCTTTTGTAAGAAAGTACAGAATGAAAAAGGTTACATGATCACTCGAATCAGAAGTGATCATGGAGGCGAATTCGAGAATGCTAATTTTGAGCAATTTTGTGACACACACGATTTTGTACACGAGTTCTCCTGCCTTAGGACTCCACAACAAAATGGAGTTGTGGAACGTAAGAACAGAACTCTAACCGAAATGGCCAGAGTGATGTTAAACCAGTATAGTCTACCCAAATATTTCTGGGCTGAAGCTGTCAATACAGCTTGCTTTGTTCTCAATAGAGTTCTAATTCGACCCAAATCGAAGAAGACTCCATTTGAGTTATGGTTTGATAGAATTCCATCTGTTTCATACTTTAGAATATTTGGTTGTAAATATTTTATTCTTAATACAAAAGACAATTTGGGAAAATTTGATGAAAAGGCCGATGAAGGTATATTTTTAGGTTATGCGGCCAAGAGCAAAGGATACAGAGTCTTCAACAAACGAACCATGATCATCGAAGAGTCAATCAACGTCACTTTTGATGAACTAAATCAAATGACTATCGATGACAGTGATGAAGATCAGACTGCATCAAGTTCAACATCAGCTGATCCTCAACCAAGCTCTGCACTAGCTGAACCTCCTAGAGAAGATCCAGGAACCAGCTATCTTCAGAATCTACCGAAAAGGTTGAAATTTATAGCTGATCATCCAAAAGATTTGGTAATTGGTGATATTACCAAAGGAGTAAGTACTCGTACATCCAGTAGAGATATTGTTTCTAGTGTTGCATTTATTTCACAGCTAGAACCCAAAACTATTGATGAAGCATGTAGTGATAGTTTTTGGATAGATGCTATGCAAGAGGAATTAAACCAATTTGAACGGAATCAAGTTTGGGAACTTGTTCCCAGGCCTATTGATCATCCGGTCATTGGCACCCGTTGGGTATTCCGAAGTAAACTAAATGAGAATGGTTTAGTGACTCGTAATAAGGCTTGACTCGTAGCTCAAGGATACAATCAAGAAGAAGGTATCGACTACGATGAGACTTATGCCCCAATTGCGAGATTAGAATCCATTCGCATATTATGTATTTGCATGTTTTCATGATTTCAAACTATTTCAAATGAATGTTAAGAGTGCTTTTTTAAATGGTTTTATAAAAGAAGAAGTTTTTGTAGCACAACCTCCAGGTTTCACGGATTTCAAAAACCCTGATCATGTTTTCAAGTTGAAGAAAGCCTTATACGGTTTAAAACAAGCCCCTCGTGCTTGGTATGATCGTCTAAGCTCTTTTCTACTTGACAACGGTTTTTCAAAAGGCAAGGTTGACACTACACTGTTTATTAAGTCTTTTAATGGCAAACTTCTTTTAATTCAAATCTATGTTGATGATATTATATTTGGATCTACTGATGAATCTCTGTGTCAAGAATTTTCTAAGTGTATGCAGAATGAGTTTAAGATGAGCATGATGGGAGAGCTGAAATTCTTTCTCGGATTGCAAATCAAACAAACTGATAATGGGACATTTATAAATCAAGCCAAGTACACAAAAGACCTGCTAAAGAAGTTTGATCTGGACAATGTCAAACCTATTGGCACTCCAATGGCAACTTCAACAAAGCTTGATTCAGATGAACAAGGCAAGCCAGTCGACACACGTAAGTATCGAGGTATGATTGGTAGTTTACTTTATTTAACTGCTAGTCGTCCAGATATAATGTTTAGTGTTTGCCTGTGTGCACGTTTTCAAGCTAACCCAAAGGAATCACATCTGTCCGCAGTTAAGCGTATCTTTCGATACCTTAAGGGCACTTCTTCTGTTGGCTTGTGGTATCCCAAAACTAAGTCCTTTGACCTTATTGGTTATTCGGATGCAGATTTTGCTGGATGCAAAGTTGATAGAAAAAGTACCAGTGGCACATGTCATTTCTTAGGCAAGGCTTTAGTCTCATGGTTTAGTAAAAAGCAAAATTCTGTAGCCCTATCAACAACAGAGGCTGAGTATATCGTCGCAGGACGTTGTTGTGCTCAGATTTTGTTGATGAAACAAACCCTAGAAGACTATGATTTATTTTACACACATATTCCCATTTTCTGTGATAACACGAGCACTTTTAATTTGACTAAGAATCCAGTATGTTACTCTCGTACTAAACATATCGAGATTCGACATCACTTTCTTAGAGATCATCATCAAAATGGAGATATAAACCTTGTGTACATAGATACTGAAAATTAACTAGCTGACATCTTTACTAAACCTCTAGCGGAAGATCGTTTCAATTATTTACGTCGAGAATTAGGAATTTTGGACGTCAATAATATTAATTAATTTTGTTTTATGATTATATATCATTATGCAAAAACTGTATTAGAGACAAGCCAATAAAGAGTCTGTCTGTCACCACAACTATGGTTGAAGCGAAGCGGTACTTAAGAGTTCCCCGGTGAACCTCCGCCAGCTGGGACAGTACTCCTACAGCTAATCTGAAACAGTCGCTGTGTAACGACATTTAATCTATAAAATAATATTAATTATGTTAATTGAAGTTGAAATGACTAATCTTTGAATTAAATATTTGAAATGAGACAATGAAAAAGAATGGCAAAAATCAACTATAAAGAACCCTAGGCGAATTCGGCCAGAGCTCTGACCGAATTCGGCCCGAGTTCGGTTGAGGGTGTCAGGGTATATATACTGAACCCGAGCAACCTTTCTTCTTCATTGTTTCCAAAATACATCATAACAGCAGCAGCAGCCGCGAAGGAGCCCCGAACCCTAGCTTTTCACCACCCTCATTTTTCCAATCCAAGTGGTGAAATCAATCCAAAATTTAGATTCGTGCAGAGTTCGTCGTTCTCTTCGACATACTTTGATTTCGGGAGGTATAACCACATCCTTCTCCACTTTTCAATTAGTGCATTTTTACTTCAATTTGCACAAATGGCACCCATATTTAATCCTTCAAAGAGGAAGAAGACGAACCCCAGTTAGGAAGGGTCATCTTCGCATCTGCATACGGATTCCCTCTTCTCGCCGGTCCAAACGAGCGACGGTGCGTTCGACGGGTTTTTCTTTCAAACCCTAGACCAAGCCCTACTGTGGTATGGAGACTTCTCCATGAGATCCATATGCACAGGCGCTCCAGTCAAATGGACTATATTTCCTGATCATCGTTATTTCTTTGAGGCATTAGGGTTACATCTTTTTGTTAAAATCTGCTTTCCTATAGCAACTAATGCCATTAGATTATTTTATTGCAATCTCATATTAAACACTTTTGATGTGAGCACTCGTGTTGGAGGTATTGATATCAATTTCAATGATGACCTCTTAGCGGAGATCCTTGGTATCCCTAACGAAGGTGAACCGCTAGTTGACATCACTGAATTTGATTTCCCCGAAGGCACGACACTCACTAGTTTCAAAGCGAAACTCTGTGCACCTGATAGAGTACGCTCTGGAAAGTTCAAGGCTAACAACCTGAACTTGTTTAACTATGAATTGCATCGCATCATCTATTCCACTATCCTTCCAAAATCCACTTCAAAGGATGATGTGACTTCTCTTGAGCTGTCAGCCATGTACCACATTCTTAAGGGGATTCCATTTTCTGCCCCTAAGACCATGATTCAGATGATGGGTCATTGTCGTACAAGAGATAGAAATCTCTCTTACGCGATGATTCTTCCACGTATCTTTCAGCGCTTCGATATCGATCTGTCGACTTGTACTCAGGACCCTGAGCCCAAGTTTCTTCAGTTATCTCGTCGTAGCATGACTGCTTCAGCTCCTCCTTCTGCTCCTTCTACTGCACCTCCTCCACCACCTCATCAGTATGCCATGACATTTGAGGGCATACATCAGTATTTATCTGCTTTGCACGTCTCGATGACGGACATGGCTCGTGAGCGTGAGTTCCGTGACGTCACCCGTTATCTGGCGCTTGCAAATTCCTTAGCTGATCTTCGTTTCACCCAGACTGGTCATTCAGCCGGTTCCATCCCTAGAGATCCAGCTTTCTCTGGTTACCGCTGTGAGGATGAGGCTGTTCATGTCTACTTCCAGCCCGGTAACGCCTATGATTGGTACCGTCCTGACCGTGCTCCTTCTCGTGATTATGTTGGTGAGTTTTACACTGGCGCTCCTCCTCACCCTTCTGGCGCGGGTACCTCTGGATCTGGTCCTTCTGGACATGCTGGTCATCATACTGATGATGATGATGATGAGGAGTTGTGATATGTTTCTTTTTGAGACTTAGACATTATTTTATTGTGCACTTGGAAATGCTCCGACATTTCAAGTTATTATCAGTACTTTTTTATTATTATTAGCACTTTCTAGTTTGCTTCAGTACTCTTTTATTTTCATGGACATGTTTATTGCCTCAGTTTATGGTATTCCAGTTTATTTCAGCACTATGTTTCAGTTTCAGTTTATGATAGCACTATTTCTTATATTGCTTCATTCTTTATAAACTGCCTGTGAAATTACATGCCTGTGATGATTTTTTTTTGCGACAATACATGCATGTGATATTTCTCTAGTTTTATGTCTTATTTCTTTTATATGTGTTTTCTCACTATTTGTTACTTATGCATTGATTGCGGGGGAGCTTTATCTTTTGCAATTATTTTGCTAAGTGACAAAGGGGAAGAAAAATTAAAAGATCTAACATTTTTTTTGAGATACAGGATATGAACAATTCTACTTTTTGATATTTTGAACAAGCTTAATGTTATATCATTCATAGTTTGTCAATTATCAAAATGGGGGAGATTGTTGGCCCATTGGTCATATGGTCAACCTGATTTTAATAATTGATTAAACTCTGTCTGGATATACAAAGCTAGTCGGGACATCTTGGACTCTTGAACATGATCAAGAATGGCTATCCACTGAATTCAAGACCGAAGATCTGTTTGCCTACTCGAGTCTGTAATTCCTTATGTAATGTATTTTCATTTTATTTGATTCTAGGAATATGTTGTACACCGAGTCGTACTGGCAAATAGGCTACCCTTAAATGAGTTCAAAATGTTTTTAAAAATGACCTCTCAAAAAGGTTTACAAAAAGGTTTTCAAAAAGGTTTTCAAAAATTACCAAAAAGCTTTTTAAAACCCTAACTAAATCCTGACTAAACCCTGACAGAACTCGGACCGAGTTCGGCCAGAGTTCGGTTGGTGGCCGTTGTGATTTTGAATCCTTGTTACTTGGTCCTCCTGCAGTTGCGGATTTGACCGAGATTTGCTCATAGAGTTCTGCCCGAATTCTGCCCGAATTCTGTCAGAAGTCTGCCTTTGGAATTCTTATAAATAGAGAAGGATTTCGATCATTTCAACTCACTCATTCACTTCTAATCTTCTCTCTATCTAAAGCTTTCAGTCTTCCAAAGAGTTTTCTAGAGCTTTCAATTTCAGATCCCAAGCCAGTTACAATCCTCTAGTCAATTTACCAGTACGGTACGGTCTAGAAGTTTCTGAGAGATTGTAATCAGAAGGCTTGATTGAAGAATACCTCTTCACATTTGAAGTTGGACGAGTTCTTCGTATCAAAGCTCGCGTTGTAGAAGTTGCAAGGACTTCATAAGAAAACTTGCAGTTTTTCCAATAGTGGATTCAACTGGTAGCAAGAGTTCTACCGACTGGATTAGTCCTCAACAGAGGGAAACCAGTATACATCGCTGTCTTTGCGTTTGCTCTCTTAACTCTGTCTTTACTTTATTTCAGTTGTGATTAATATTCTGTGATTGTGCTGCTAATATTTTTTAATTAGCATTATTCCGCTGTCAACTCTATTCACCCCCCCTCTAGAGTATTATGCTTTACTATTTCGTTCCTACAAAACTGACAGGAAAGACTATGGTAAGATTTATATTGCAACGATACACTCTGTCGTGGTAAGTTCTAGCATAATTTACCTTGTTTATACTTTATCAACTTCTTATATGAAATTGACTAGGATGGCTAGAAAGTTTACTAAATGTATTGTATTCTTCACATAATTTGTACAATAAATGAGATCGAGGGACTAATTATTCATTTACCAGTGCACGACAATGTACAGGCCCTCGCTCTCCACAGGTGACACGAATTAAGAAAGCGTGTTAGGGAGCTAAGGGCGACGCTTGGAACCTTTTGAAGACTTGCTAGCTAGCGAAGGCGATCTTTAACATATTTTGAAAACTCTGATCAAGACCATGACATGTCTCATCAACTCTCTCTGAGTCCAAATCCAAGAGAGTGTTTTATTGCTTATGTATAAAGGGATATAAATGTATGGAATGACTATCTCATCTGATTCGGTTTGTAAGCCCGTACGGTACCTTTTGGAATCGAGTCTTGTAAACAAGTTTATTATCAATGAAAGACAAATTTCCTTCTATTGCAAACGTGTTATTAAATTTTTGTGTACTTTTTTGTTGTTGTGTTTTCAGATAACCTTATGAATGCGCCTTGTGCGAGCGTAACCTAGGCTCTTACGGAATCACGCCCGGGAGACGCCTATCGATTCTTGCAAATCAGGGCGTGACGTAATGGTATCCAAGCATGGCTTTACATCCTTTGGCCTTCCGTCTAAAGTCTAAAACCTTTGACATTATCTCGATGAGATAAGTTGTTCCATACAATGAGTCCGTAATATTTTTTGAGACTAATGTGAGTTGTCTTCATATTTTAGAAGTTGTAAAACCCGTGGCCATGAATAATGAAAGTGCTTCGAGTGCTTCGAGTGACTCGAGTAGCTAGCAGGCCGGACCTTCTTACGATGCTATGGAACGGATGTTGCGTATGCGGGACGCGCAATAAAGGCAGCTGAGACAAATTAACGCTAGAATGAGCATCACCAGCGGCAAGTCGAGAACCAGCAGAGATAGACTGAGGCACGATAGACTTAGTTCAAGACCCGATTCGAGGCACAATTCAAGTTGTAGTAGAAGCAGCGTGATACTCTTCAGCAGATTATCCAGATAGTTGTTTCCAACAGCAACTCTGCGACGACACATGCCGCAACCGAGCCAACGGACCGACAGATTGAAGTCAAACCAGAGGATCCTGAGTGTCAACCTGCAGCACCAAGAAGTTACAACTTTGATGTGTCAAAATTCAAGAAAAATTGTCGCACTTCCTTCAGCGATAACGAAGGCCCTTTTCTGATGATCGACTGGTTGGAGGAGTTGGAAGACCATTTCAAACTTTTGGGCACCGAAGAGTCCAAGAAAGGTGTGTGTGCTCAACTTTAACTCCGATTGAACATGTATAAATGGTGGGCTATGCAAATCCGACGTGACGACAAGACGGACAATATCTTAGGCCATATTTCGAAAGGCGTTCGAAGTCAAGTACCTTCCTGCAGCCGTTCGGCAAGAAAAAGAAAATAAATTTATGCAGCTGAGGCAAAAAAATAAGACGGTGCGATAATATACAGCAGAATTCAACAAGTTAGCCAAATTTGTTGGGGCATTCGTACTTACTACGGAGAGTCACACTCGACGGTTTGAAGTGGGCCTGCGGCCCTCTATCTCTGCCCACGTATCGATGCCATAATACAAGACCATAGCGAGTCTCTGAAACACACTCTCCTCCTTGAGCTCCAATACCCTCCAGCCGTTGTCGGCACTGTGCATACCTACAATCATAAGCGCCCTAGCCATGCGGGAGGTAACAACACAATTAAGCATCGGACTATCACCATGGCGGATATCAAAGACGGAACCCATGGGCTCGCTGCATCTCGATTTCATCAGCTCGGTCACCTCACCAACGACTGCCAGATACCTGAAGGTGGATGCTAGAATTGTGGCAAAAAGGACCAGATACGTAATGATTGCCCGACTAGAAGACCAAAGCCAAATGTGTCTCCACAGCAGAATAGTCCAGAGAATCAAGGTCAAGTACCCCGAGCTCCCCAGCCCGTACAACAAAATGGTCAAAGTCGTCCCAATGCCCAAGGATGTATCTATGCCACGACTCGTGACAAGGCGTTTGCCTCATATACATTCGTAATAGGTATAATAGTTTTTAATAATAAGCCTGCTTGTGTACTGTTCGATTTTGGTGCTATCCATAGTTTTATATCGGCAGATTTTATCGCAAAAAATAAAGTTTCTATGACACCACTAGGCCTTAACCATAGTTTTAGCACTGTTTGCAAGAACAAAAGTTTTCTAAGAAAGAAAGTACAAAAGTAAAATTTTGATTTTTGGGATATACAACTATAGGAATCTGATCAGAAGACAATCACTTTATCCTTTGGACGATGCAATATCGAAGAAGAAAGCCTCTTGAACATGCTGCAGCAACTTGGTCAGGAGATTATGATCATTAGTGATCCTTGAGTAGTAATTTGGGACTCTATTTATAGAGTTCTTGGAATAACTGTTAAGCAGTTATCTTAATTGGCGTACAGTACAATTGGCGCGCCATCACCCATTTGTGCGAACGGTTGGCTTAACTGCTTTGGGTCACATGACATTCTGTAAGAGAGATGCGCTTGGTCGTAGGCAGTGTTACGTGCAAGTTCTTCGAGATTAGTGGCATGCACGCCATGTCATCTAACTGCTTCTGGATGATAGTTGATTGATTAGCGCCAATTGATGAATGGCGCATACTGTAGATGAACACCATCTTTGAGAAAGTACTAGGTATTTGAATATGTGTGTTGTTGATTACTTCGTGCAAACTCTGCATGGCGCACAGTAAACAACAAAGGTCATAATGACGAGTCTGACCATTCTTCTCGAGCATTGTGTGCTCAGGATTCGAGGAGATTTTCCTCGGCTGACGTGTTGTCAGTTATGATGACAGATGTTTAGTTTCCCCATAAAGATTTCTACGCGGCGGCCAGCGCCATGTAGGATTTGGTTCCATCTGATGTGATGCACCATCAACTCCCTAGCACTATCTGGCAAATATAGTCTGGCACTATCTATGAGTGGCGCATAGTAATGTTTTGATAATTTTTGAGCTTCTACAACACCCCCTTCAAGGTTTTCAAATTTTAAATTTTGAAATACTTTGAATAAGAAGCGGCCTCGCACGTTTAGCACACCACAGCATCTTAGCCGACCCTGAGTTTCGTGCGCAATTCGTGTGACTGTTACATTTTTTTTGCTATAAATAGCTCGTAAAACAGAGAGAGAAAATTCTTCTTAAAATTTTCTGTTTCTTGAACTCTTTGTCTTCTTCTTCCTCTCAACTTCTTCGAAGCTCTCCGATCAATGGCATCCAAGAGAACCGTAGCCGAGAAGGGGAAGAAAATAGTCGGTGCTACTTCGTGCGTGCCGGATCTGAGAGTGATGCAGCACGTGGCACCATCGGCGAGAGGCGAGGAGGCCAATCCTGACCTTGAAGGTGAGAAGATCGATCGTAAAAGATGAACAGTACGCTCGCGCATCCGCGTGCAGCGCGATCGAAGCCAACATCGACCGTCTCTTTCTGAGTGTTGGTCGGTGCTTGCGCTCTCTCCAAAATGCGCCACCTCTTTCAGAGTATTAGCTAAAATATATCAATCATGAATGGTGCATTCACAGCATACCATGTGCTATGTGCCAAAAATCATGCGCGTATTATTGCGTTGCACAAATAACGAACAAACACAGTACATGTGCATTTCAATCAGACCCATAATATATGCTAATTCTGAATTAAACTGAGAATGGTCATATTTGTCTATGCGTACTGAGGACTATCTCTTCATGCTCTGCGCTATTCATGATTGGCGCAGAGTTTTAAGAGTTCTTAATTAGTTTATATATGAACAATCTTTTAGGATTCTAACCCTTCATTTTCTTTGGCAGTTGATCTGGGGGAAGACCCCAATGCTGAAGTGCTGGCCTCGGATTTTTCGAGTGTTAGAATACTAAGAGGATCTGTCTCATGTCACTTTTTCGCAATATGACGGGCTAACATCTAGACGAACTCTTCTGGAAAACCAGAATGATAGAGCTCTGTTATGCTTGATGAATGGCACTCCTTTTTTGACTGCTGATGAGGCTCCTCACAAGAATCCGACTTTCCTCTTCGGAGAATCCATAAACACAGACTCTCAGCCAAAGTCGAAGAAAGAGCATCGAGCTTTCTTAAGTAGGAACACACTGGTGTATCTCCCTGAGATGACGAGGAACTTATCCATGTCTCGGTATGCTCACGCTAGTTGCACGAGAAAGGTGTCACGGGACCTGACTCCCTTCCAACAAGCTAGGAAATGAAGAATATGTCACAAGCATGGGGATCACGACAGAGACATATTCTTTTGTGCTTCTGAGCAATATAGCACGTACTTGAAGGGTCTGAGGCCAAGCTGACGATGCGGCTGTGATGTTACCCGTCAGAATATCTATATTCACCAATATGTATATTACATCTGAAGGAGAATATCCTCGAAACATCACTATGCAGCTGACTGGTTTGATACATTCGGAGATTGTTCATTGGAACCGACTCTCTGTGTGGGCTCTGAACAATTTTAGAGAGAAGCTGCAGGGGCTAGATCTTTACGAAGCTTTTTAACCACTTCATGCGGGATCCAGAACAACTCCATCATGTTTTTGGCTTTAGCAGAGAAGTACAACAGTAGTACTGGCACCTTTGCCATGCCTCACGGAGAGATGGGCTTTTCTCTGCATGAAATAAAATTTCTTTCGTATCTGCCAGTGAGAGAGAACCCCTATGAAGAGTATGTACCAACGAAAGATGAGCTGGAGGCTTTGGCAAAAGAGAGCTCTCGAATGATAGCAGTCTTCGATGAATTGCTATATCACTTTATGATCTGCACTCATTTTTACCACAGCAAGCCTCCCGGGACGTGTTATCTATCCAAATGGTTATTATACATTTTCTTAGGTTATGCCCAGGAGAACAAGGTACATGAGCATCTTAATTGCGAACCTTACTCCTTTGAGCCGCTTGATGCACCAACCATTTTACAGTTGATGGAGGAATTTGACCGCTTCGATACAGAGTTAGCCGAAGACTGGCATGGTTATGTTGTTGATACCCCTGTCGAGGGCTACATAAGACAAGGTGGCATAGCCATGTCCCCAGAAGCCACTTTATCAGGCTTTCTTTCTCTGTGGCTGCGACGGTTTGTTGTTCCAGGAGCTATTATTGTCGACCAAATCTATCGGGGCGTACTATTCACCGCTGTGCATTTAGTATTTGGATATAAGATGGACATATTGTCTACCATAACAAGTCGGCTAAAAATGGGACTCTAGAATTTTACAGGTGCCATGATGGAAAAGCCCAACTCTCGGAAGGATTTTCCTCGTACCGAGATGTCGTACACATGTTTGTTCAGCTGGTTATTACTGCACCATCCTTCATTGATAGATCTTGCCCTTGGAGTCGGGGGAGTAGTGGCAGCGAACTTCATTGGAAGATTTGCCAAGTCCAAATGGAAGGTTACGTCCTTATTTGATTGCAGAAAATCACTAAATAGGTCGCAGACTAGAAATTTTTTAGCACCCTCCCCCACTTGGGTATGAGAATTTTCGAGCGCCTATCGTGGACTTAGAGCATGTGGGTTCTCGTCCATCTCCCGAGGTCTTTTTCTGGTTGAAGATGATCAGGCCTTCTCATCTGGTATACCGGTTTGAGAACAACTGCTATTTAGAGCCATATTTGCCAAGCCAGTTCGCCCATCAATTTGGCTATGACCAGCTGCACATCTAGAATGCGACGACATGTCTTAAAGCCTTCAGGAATTTGATTGACAGCACCCGAGGATGGAGATATTTTAGTACGAGAGGTACAAAAGCTGTATTCACTTTGCCTTCCACAATTTTTAAAAATGGCCCACGTATGTTGAGTTCAAACGCACATTTTTATACTTCAGCCAACACCTCCTTTGAAGGTTAATCAATGACAGACAGCTTCGTCGGGACGAGAAAAACATTTGATAGGAACGCGGACACCATTAATTTGACTAAGGCTGAAAAGAATGTCCCTGCCGACGTACCTCTAGAAACCGTGGATATGGGTTCTCTTAACGAAGTACGAGATCCATTATGTGGCCTTCTTAGGAAGCGTAAGGAGAAATCTCCTGCAAAGAAGGCGGGCAAAAAACAAAAGACTGGGACCTCCTCCACCCAGTCGGCCTATGATAATCTTTCTTCTCCTGCTGTGGGGAAGAAAACGAAGGAAACAACCGCTATCGAGAAGCCTGTAGCCAGGACCAGGCTTCAGACGAGGCACATGGAAGTTGGAATCTCGCCTGGAGCAACCACTTCTCTCAGAGGATCAACTCCATCCCCTTTTCGGAGAGAAGGCACAGGTGCTGGAGGGAAGACCAGTAGGGAATTGCCTGTTCCTGAAGAAGCACAACCTCAACTATCTGTTCCTACTAAGGTGGTTACAACGTCTCCTCCACAGCCGTTATTCAAGCATTTGGCCAAGAGAAAATTGGTGGTTACCAGAATCAGGCGAGAGAGGACTACAATTTCTCCTACTCCAGCTTTGCCAGAACAAACTCCTCAAGGTTCAATTCCGCCATCACCAGAGGAAGCTTTGCCACCATCAGGGGATATGCCCCCTTCAGACAGGTGATATTCTTGGTCTCGCATCCTATCGAATATAATAGACGTAGATTCGGTAAGCAGTTTGTATTGATATTTCTTCATATCCATATCTACCACCAACTAGTGAGCCGACTCCGGCTGCCACAATGGACATCCCTCCGGTTACCGTCTCAGAGTCAGTGACCGTTGGAACTGATATTCCCCTGACTGCAAAAACGTTCATGGTATTTGTTTCATCCGGCCTGATGTCACCTCCAGTCTCCGAAACTGCTTCAAGGGTTGCCGTTCTCAAAGGATTACAACTTCCATTTGAGATAATCTCAGTTCGAGGTGAACAGGGAATCGCTCCAGAGATTCCAGCTCCCTCTACATCTCAAACTCCTGGAGCTCGTGTCCTGAGCGAGGCGCCTCCTCAAGAAGATGAGGGGATGATAGAAGCATTGCTAGATTATAATTTTGGCGGTGATCCAATCGAGGAGGATCCCATTGATGCTGCCTTAGATCCTGATCAGGCAAAAGGTCACGGTCAGGAAATGACCCAAAAGGGCCAGATTAAGGGTGAAGAGCACCCTATTGAGAATAAAGGCGACCAGAGCCCTAATAATGATAATCAGAGACTCGATGAACCACAAGGCGATAAGAACTCTAATACTGATATTGAGGGTTACGGAAGCCCAAATAATGATGAAGAAGGTAATAAAGACCTTGCTAAAGGTCTCGAAGGTGCTGGGGGTGATGAAAACCCTGATATTGATGCTGAAGGGATTCAAACACCTATTGAACAAGTTTTCGAAATGGATGGGGCATAGGTGGCAGCCCCAGGAGGCGAAGCTGAGTCAAGGGTTGGAAGCAGCCATTTTTTGTCGGGAGACTCCGAAGTAGGAAGCAGCCAAGCGGCTGTATCTGAGACTACCATAGTGAGGCTCGTTAAAGAACGAGATACCACACCTCGTGAGACTCCATATATGCCACCTAGCCCAGGTAAATTTTTGACCATGATGCTTCTTTATTTGATGTTGTGTGATATAATGATTTCTATTTTGAATTATAGTGGGTCATGTGGGGATGATCATTGAAGTCCCGTTGACTTCTACTGCTTTTAGCCTCAGCTCTACCATGACTCCCTTGGATGTTGGACTCATGCCATGGAGGGAAGCTCCTCCATGCCTGTATTGAAATCTCCTGGGGCACAAGATGTTGTACCTCCAATTTCTGCAGAAGGAGGAGTTCCTGCCGAAGTGGCGACACCTGGTGTATCGGCGATGACCAGTAGCATCGTCAAAACTTATACAAGTGCCTTCTTCACTTCCTTGAGCACTCTTGTTCAAATGGCCATATAGAAGAACCATCCTTACGGTTTTGTAAGGAGAACTTTTTCTTTTTTATTGAAGCTGTACGCTGGTGACATTGAAAGGGCCAATTACTTAAAACAGATTGTGAAGGAGCTCGAGGAGCCTATTTTATCTTATCAAGAGCTGACAAAGGAAATATACAGAGATTGATAGATGCGGAATGTGAGGCTATAGATCATGAATATAAAGAACAACGTGTCGTACTAGACAATTCTGTAGTTACCTTCTCAACACAATCTAGATAGATAGAATCAAATATTGCTGAGGTTACCTCCTCCATTGAGCTTTATAAGACTGAAGCGGCGGAGAAAGAAAAAGAAGCACCTGAGGGTCAGACTCGCCTTTAAGAGCTAGAAGCTGAAATGGCTAGAATTTATATATCGGTCACAGCAGCTAAGAAGCGTTAAGAAGAAGTGCTTGAGTTATCTCAATTTGCCTCAAGCTGTCTCGATGATCTGATTAGGCAACGAGATGATTTTCTCCATGTTCGAAGAGCAGAGATAGAGCATCAAGTTACATCAATGCAACCTTTGCTTCCAGAGTCCAGGAGGGACTTAGCTAGGGCGAGAGTAATTACCACCAGAGCAGCACTCAGCCTCCAAAATGAAGTTTTAAGAATGAATATAGTAACTCTTTTTTTGAACATTTTTTTGGATAGATGCAATTTTTTTGCATGATTTGCATGGAATGAAGAATTAACGATCTTTTATGGCTCTATCACTTATTATGTATATGTTTAAGACACAAGTAATAGGTGGGAGTAAGAAATATATTCAGAGGTACTAAACGTGACATATTTTTTAAAAATAATCAACACTCATTATATCTGTTCAGATGTAATATGGACGTGACAGAATATAATTTTGGCATGTGGTTACTTCTGGGATGACATTATCAGAGGTAATATTGACGTGACAAGTCGTAGAATGTAGATATTAGAATTCAGAGGTAATGTGGATGTGAATTCATATATCTATTGAGTATCCTTGAGCCAACTGGGGCTCAAGAATATGATATCTTTTAAAACAGCTGGATTTTAAAAGATGATGCTTGCGATGATGTAGTAGATGTTATGAATTAATCTTTTGAGGATGTATCATAAGATCTGGGTAGACTCTAATGGAGATTTTTGAGGATTTATTATCTGTGATTTTATTCATGAATGAGTAAATAAAAGATAATAACTCGAAGATTTAGGGTATATATAATATTTGTTAGAAAACATGGTACAAATTTTCAAACATGATATTTCTTCAGAAATTTACCGTTGATAGGCATCATAGCAATTCGCCCGTCCATCCCGGTCAGCTGATAAGCTCAGTTAGAGAAAACTTTGCTTATGACGTAGGGACCTTCCCACTTTGGCTCAAATTTTCCCTTGTTCATGTTTGTTAGAGTTATAGGACGTCTGACTATAAGGACCAGTTCGTCCTTTTTAAATGTTTGTACTTTGACTTTACAGTTAAAGGCTTTCGAGATACGGGCTTTATATAGCTCAATATGTTGTTGAGCTAGTAGCCGCTTTTTGTCGAGTGCTTCAAGCTCATGAAGTTGAAGACGGTCATTGTTTTCCGCTATGAGTTCGTTGGCGATAGCTATCCTTAGAGATGGAATTTGGATTTCCAAGTGTAAAACAACTTCGTATCTGTACACCAAAGAGAAGGGTGTACAACCAGTCGGGGTACGTACAGTGGTGCGGTACGCCTATAGACATTCTCCAAACTTTTCACTCCAGTTTTGTTTATTGGTATAAACGAACTTCTTGAGAAGCTTGATGATTGTTTTATTAAAAGCTTCTGCTAGAACATTAGCTGCCGGATTGTAAGCCGTGGAAGCAACATTGTTGATCCGATTGTCGTCACAGAATCAAGTAAATTTTTGACTAACGAACTGAGGTCCGTTGTCATGGATGATTCACAAAGGAATGCAAAATCAATAAATCATATGATGCTTAATGAAGCTGATGACACTGCTTGTTTTGACTTCTGTTAAGGGAATAGCTTCTGTCTATTTTGAGAAATAATCGATTATAGCTAATATAAACCGATGTCCTCGAGATGAAGGCGGATTGATAGTGTCATGCTCCGATTCCGTAGAATCGATAGTCGTCCCCCGGGCATGATGTCGTGCGAACCTAATTTGCGATCGCACAAGGCATAGTCATAAGGTATCCGAAACACGGGATCTAAGAAAGCAAGCAGACAAATTGAATCACACATTAAGTAAAGAGAAGTTTGATCTTTATTGATAATGAACATCATTTACAGACTCCACTGCAGGACTCATGCCGCGCAGGCTACAACATGACTCAATTACAAAAGAGTGCCGATGAGATATTCGTTCCATACATTGCATACATCCCTCAATATACAACAGAGTATTCCAGTGACCTAGAATGGAGGGACGTTGAGCCATCTTTGTTTGACAGTTGAGAGTCTTCAAAAGTGGAGTTGCGGGGAAAGTCTTCGACGCACGGTCGAAGCTTCAAAGTCACAAACGTCGTCGACCTAGTTGGCACGTCCTTCCTGATTCACGGGACCTACAAAGAGCGAGGATCAGTACGATCACATGTACTGGCGAATGGCTAATTAAAATCCAAGCTCTGCATTTGATTCAAGCAGTTTTATAAACATGTTAGCTAGCTATTTCTGTGATCTTTCTAACCATCCTGATCGATTTGCATGTTAACATGTTTTGAGGCAAGCATATAAAATTGTATATATTAAGCAGCTATCATGTTCATCCCGTATCACATGCATTAGTTAAGCAGTGAAAGGGTGTGAAGGTCACTGGCAATGTCACGGACTATAGCTGAGTTAGACGGTGACCCATTCGTGGTGGGTAGCGAGCCCTGTGCAAAAGTTCCCGAATAACCCACGCAGATGAAAGGCTGGCGCTTGCTATACTCGTTCCTCCCAGGCCGAATCGGTCCCTTGGCCAAGGCAACCGTTCGAGGAAACAACACATTGTCGACAAGTTGTCCAATGACCATTTTGCAGAGTCTTGAAAAATGCTATCACTTTTCTAGAACCTTATCATTTCTCTTTTAGTTGTAAAACTTAGCCTTTCTTTTGAACTTAGTCGATTTACTCACTTAGCTATATCGTTGCGATAAACGTTAATCGATTCATTCATTATTTTGCATAGGCTAAGTGCAATTTCATAAGAAAGCACGTTTACATTTTCGATATCGGCAGTTTGATAGCAAGTGTTTCATGAAAAATCGTGCAATAATTTCTTTGATTCTATACTATGATGACAAGCATTTCATTTAACTTCATATTGCTTTTAAATAGAGGGTCGAGGCGAAGGAGGTCAGCCACTCGCCTTATACTTACTTCAGGAGAGGGACTGGTTGGCTGCACTGACGTCGCCTACGCGATCACCTGCAATCGCATAAGCCACTGATTAGAACACTGTGTAATTCAAGGAATTTCGATATGAATGCGAAGCTCGAAAATGCAAGTCACAAAAACCCATCGGAAACATTCGTGAAAATGCATTCACGAAAACCAAAGCCAAAGCCAAATCAAGTGCGGCATGAAAACCAGGGTAACGGATTCCGACTCAACCGCAGAGCCAATCCTTGAGGCACAACCCGCTGAATATGGGACTTGGTTCCGAAGAAGTCATTCCATAACGGGGAATGGATCTTAATTCAACCTTTCCCGTTCGACCGATTCGGCCGATTCTGACCTATCGGTCCCGACTGAATCGATAGCGACAATGTTCCTTTCTCGCGCACACCGTAGATAGAAACAGCCGGGGCACGATGTAGGGACGGGACACTACACCATAACCAACTAATAAAAAGTTTTGTCCTCGAAACTTCAGGAGAACCTACCTCTACGAGAACAATAAAGGAAATTTCTCCTTCATTTCCGATTCAAGCTCCCACGTCGACTCTTCGACCAAATGGTTACTCCAGAGGACGCGAACGAGAGGGATCGCTTGATTTTGCAGCAGCTTATCCTTGTGTTCTAAGATTTGAACTGGCTCTTCAATGTAGGATAAGTCGGACTTCAGCTCCAGCTGGCCAAAATCTACCACATGACTTGGGTCGTACACGTACTTCCGCAACTGAGAGACGTGGAAGACATTGTGTACACCTTCTAGCGCCGGTGGTAGGGCAATTTTATAGGCCACTGGGGCGACCCGCTCGAGTATTTTGAACGGCCCAACAAATCTCAGACTCAACTTTCCCTTCGTACCGAACTGAGTAACTCCTCGCATGGACGACAATTTAAGAAATACGTAATCGCCTTCTTGAAACTTGAGGGGTCGACGATAAACATCCGCGTAACTTTTCTGACGACTCTGTGCAGTCTTTAATCTTTCCCGAATGAGCCAAATTTTTTGCACGGTCTGTTCCACCAGTTCCGGGCTGAGAATCTGTCGCTCTTCGACTTCATCCCAGCAAATGGATGATCGACACTTTCGTTCATACAGGGCTTCATACAGCGCTATTTGGATGCTGGATTGATAGCTGTTGTTGTATGCAAATTCGGCCAGAGGTAGATGAACATCCCAACTCGACTTGAAGTTAATTGCGCAGAGTCGTAACATGTCTTCAAGAATCTGATTGACGCGCTCCGTTTGGCCATCGGTCTGGGGATGATAGGCTGAGCTAAAGTTTAACTTGGTACCCAGAGTCGACTGAAGGCTACTCTAGAATCGTAACATAAACCGTGAATCCCGATCAGAGACGATGGATACTGGAACTCCGTGCAGCCGTACTATCTCATCAAGATAAATCTACGTCAGGCGATCAATGCTCAAAGTAACTTTAATGGCAACAAAATATGATGACTTGGTTAGTCGATCGACGATGACCCAGATGACATCATTTCCCCATGGCATCTTCGGCAAACCAACAATAAAATCTATGCATACATGCTTCCACTTCCATTCTGGAATTTCCAGATTCTGCATCTCTCCGCCCGGTCTCTGGTGCTCAGCTTTTGCCTGCTGACAGGCCATACATTGTGACACGAAGAGTGCCACACCTCTTTTCATTCCGTGCCACCAGAAGTTTGTGCTTAGGTCCTTGTACATCTTCGTGCTACCGGGATGTAAGGTGTACTTCACATAGTGTGCCTCCGACAATATCTCCTTTCGAAGTTCTGAATTATCTGGAAAGCATAGCCTACCCTTCAATCGAAGCATGCCGGTTTCGTCTTCCATAAAGTCGGTCATCCTACCCGTCGAGATTAGCTCTCATATTTTCTTCAGGTGCGGATCGTCCTTCTGAGTGGTCTTGATCTTTTCTTGCAAGCTCGGCTCTAACTGTAACTTTGCCAACTGCACATTCCTGAATCGGACTCAGAGTTTGATGCACATCTCTTCTAGGTCGTATAGCAGTATGCGGTCGATGGATAGAGAGGCAATATACTTTTGACTCAGAGTGTCCGTCACAAAATTTCCCTTTCCTGGCGTATAGTATATAGTCAAGTCGTAATCTTTGATCAGTTCGAGCCAACGCCTTTGCCGCAAGTTTAGTTCCTTCGGCGTGAATAAATACTTGAGGCTCTTGTGATCGGTATAGATCGTGCATGCCATGCCATCAAGATAGTGACACCACAATTTTAATGCGAACACAATTGCCGCTAACTCCAGGCATGAGTAGGGTAGTTCTTTTCGTACGACTTTAGCTGTCGGGAAGGAAAAGATATCACCTTGTTCCGCTGCATCAGCACACACCCCAAACCCTGACTGGATGCGTCGCTGAATATCTGGAAACCCTTAGTACCTTTTGGAAGTGCGAGTATCGGGGCCGAGACGAGCCGTTGCTTTAACTCCTGGAAGAAAGGTTCACAGTCGTCTGACCAATCAAATGCGACTCCTTTCTGGGTGAGGCGATACGATCTTCGCGAAGTCTTTCACAAAGCGTCGGTAGTATCCCGCTAAGCCAAGAAAACTTTAAATCTCGCCGACGAACGCTGGCCATTTCCAATCGACAACGGCTTCAACTTTCTTTGGATCGACTGCAATGCCTTCAACTGAAATAATGTGTCCGAGGAATGTGACGCTCCTCAGCCAAAATTCACATTTGCTTTGCTTCGTATATAACTAATTTTCTCGAAGGGTCTGAAGCACGGTCCGTAGATGCTTAATGTGTTGCTGCCTATTCTTCGAGTAGACGAGTATATCGTCGATAAAGACCACTACGAACTTGTCGAGGAATGGTCGGAACACCCGATTCATTAAATCCATGAAAGCAGTTGGGGCATTTATTAGGCCGAACGGCATTACCAGGAATTCATAATAGCCGTATCGAGTGCGAAAGGCGGACTTCGACACATCGTCCGACTTGATCTTGAGTTGATGGTAACCCGAGCGCAGATCAATTTTAGAGAACACCGTAGCTCCTTGCAGCTGATCAAACAGATCGTCTTTGCGGGGTAGGGGATATTTGTTCTGGACTGTGGCTTTATTCAGCTTGCGGTAATCGATACAAAGACGCAATGAGCCATCATTTTTTTTGATGAACAGCACGGGTGCTCCCTTTGGCGAGACGCTGGGTCGAATGAATCCTTTGTCGAGCAACTCTTGCAACTGTACTTTGAGTTCTTTAAGCTCTGTAGGGGCCATTCTGTACGAGGCTTTAGCGATCGGCCGGGTATCGGAGAATGTATCAATAGTGAACTCAATCTCTCGATCGAATGGCATGTCGGGCAGTTCGTCCAGGAATACATCTGGGAATTCTGTCACAACGTCAGTCTGACCTGCGTTTGTACCATCCTATCGCATGTCTCGAACGGACGCTAGATAGCATTCACACCCAGAATGCTACATCCGTCAAGAAGATACTGCGGAGATCACCAAACAGGTCGGCGATGCCTCACCATACGAGTAGCAGAATTCAGGCACTCCAGGTATACGGAATGTGACCCTCTTTTCAGCAAAGTCTATGGTTGTATTACACGGACCGAGCCAATCCATCCCCAGAATGATGTTGTAGTCCTTAATATCTAGAACTATCGCATGAAGACTGATCTTTTGACCACCTATACAGATGATTCCGTCTCCGTAGACTAAATTTGCAAGTAGTGGCATGCCCGATGGTACATTAACAGTAAGATCGAGACCCAGCGGTGTCAGAAAAAATTTGTGCTCGGCGGTGAAGTCCGCCGATATAAAACTATGCGTGGCACCTGAATCAAACAATACACAAGCAAGCTTATTATTGAAATACAGTATACCTGTCACGACTGTATCAGATGCGAACGCTTCATTTCAAGTCATGGCATAGATGCGGCCCTGAGCATTGGGGCGATGGTCCTGGCCATTCTGTTGTGCAGTCTGTGGAGCCCGAGGTGCTTGGCCTCAGTTCTGTTGATGTTGTTGGGGGTGCTGGTTCGGCTTCTCCGGACAATTGCGTGCAATATGGTCCGTTCGGCCGCACCCGAAGCATGCTCCATTCTTCAATCGGCACTCGTTGGCCACGTGCCCCTCCTTGTGGCAGAAATTGCAGACTATTCGATGCTTTGCCTAGTTGCCGCCTCCGTTGCCACGATTTTGACGCTTGTGTGCATTGTTGCCTTCCGTATTATTATAGCATTTATTATTAAAGGGAACAGTGCCAGTAGTAGTAGGAGGATACTCGGACTCCAAACGAAGGGCATGGTTGAGTGCCTTGCCTATGGTTTTGTATTCAGGCACCGAAACATAGGCACGAATAGAGGAACGCAGGCCCACTTCGAATCGTCAAGCTCGACTTGCAGTTGTAGGTAGATATGCTCCAACAAATTTGGCCAGTTTGTTGAATTCGGTCGCATACTGCCGTACTGTCATATTGCCTTGCCTCAACTGCATAAATTTATTTTCTTTTTCCTGTTGTATGGTCGCAAAAAGATATTCGATCTCAAATGCTATTCTGAATGTGGCCCACGAGATCGCCGTCGTCTCATCTTTATGTCAAATTGCCCGCTTTTGTACGGCCCACCAATCGTGCACGTTCGTTCAAAGTAGGAGTTGAGCACACGCGACTTTCTTTGCATCTTCGACACCCAGAAGTTCGAATTTGTCTTCCAGCTCCTCCAACCAATCGATCGCCATGGAGGGATCTTCTGTGCCATTGAAGGAAGTGTAGCAGCTTTTTGTGAATTTTGACACATCGAAGTTAGAACTTCTCGGTGCCGCAGGTGAGAGCACGGGCGCCTCCAGTTCAGCTTCGTTGGATTGAACCGCAGGCTCGGTCACGACAGGCGTCATCATTGAATTTTTGTTGGCCACGACCGATGTACTATTTATTTGAGTGTATTCAGCTGCTGTTGTTGCAGCTTGAATTGAGCCTCGAACCGATTCTCGAACTGGGTCTGACGAGCCTCCGCCTGCTGACGATGGAGCTTATTTTGGTGTTGCCGTATTTTGAGCATCTGCAGCATCCGCTATATCGGGTCGCCGAAAGATCCTGCTACGGTAGGCGTCATCCCCGTTGGGTTGACAGAATGCTCGATCCTGGAGGTACTCGAGCCGATGGAAGCGCTCGTCTCGTCCTCTACCCGAGCTCTCGCAACTGCAGGGAAAAGAAAGGCAACTCTCGTTAGTTTCAGAAAATATCCTGGGTTCAGCGTATGGAACAACTCATTTCATCGACACGAGGGCAATGGTTTGAGACTAGAAACTCGACACTGGAGGCCAAGGACGTAAAGCTGTGCTCTGATACCATTATGTCATGCCCGGATTCTGTAGAATCGATAGTCGTCCCCCGGGCGTGATTTCGTACGAACCTAATTTGTGATCGCACAAGACATAGTCATAAGGTAATCCGAAACACGAGATCTAAGAGAGCAAGCAGACAAATTAAATCACATATTAAGTAAAGAGAAGTTTGATCTTTATTGATAATGAACATCATTTACACACTCCAGTACATGACTCATGCTGCGCGGGCTACAACGTGACTCAATTACAAAAGAGTGCCGATGAGATAGCCGTTCCATACATTGCATACATCCCTCAATATACAACAGAGTATTCCAGTGACCTGGGATGGAGGGACGCTGAGCCATCTTTGTTTGATAGTTGAGTGTCTTCAAAAGTGGAGTTGCGGAGAAAGTCTTCGACGCGCGGTCGAAGCTTCAAAATCATGAACGTCGTCGAGCTCGTTGGCACGTCCTTCCTGATTCACAGGACCTACAAAGAGCGAGGATTAGTACGATCACATGTACTGGCGAATGGCTAATTAAAATCCAAGCTCTGCATTTGATTCAAACAGTTTTATAAACATGTTAGCTAGCTATTTCTGTGATCTTTCTAACCATCCTGATCGATTTGCATGTTAACATGTTTTGAGGCAAGCATATGAAATTGTATACATTAAACAGCTATCATGTTCATCCCGTGTCACATGGATTAGTTAAGCAGTAAAAGGGTGTGAAGGTCACTAGCAATGTCAAGCCATCACGGACAATAGCTGGGTTAGACGGCGACCCATTCGCGGCGGGTAGCGAGCCATGTGCAAAAGTTTCCGAATAACCTACGTCGATGTAAGGCTGGCGCTTGCTATACTCGTTCCTTCCGGGCCGAATCGGTCCCTTGGCCTAGCTAACCATTCGAGAAAACTACACCTTGTCGACAAGTTGTCCAATGACCGTCTTGCAGAGTCTTAAAAAATGCTCTCTTTTCTAGAACCTTATCCTTTCTCTTTTAGTTGTAAAACTTAGCCTTTCTTTTGAACTTAGTCGATTTACTCACTTAGCCATATCGTTGCGATAAACGTTAATCAATTCATTCATTATTTTGCATAGGCTAAGTGGAATTTCATAAGAAAGAACGTTTTACATTTTCGATATCGGCAGTTTGATAGCAAGTGTTTCGTGAAGAATTATGCCATAATTTTTTTGACTCTATACTATGATGACAAGCATTTCATTTAACTTCATATTGCTTTTGAAATAGAGGGTCGAGGCGAAGGAGGTCAGCCACTCGCCTTAGACTTGCTTCAAGCGAGGGACTCTTTGGCTGCGCTGATGTCGCCTATGCGATCACCTGCAATCGCTTAAGCCACTGATTAGAACACTTATAATTCAAGGAATTTTGATATGAATGCGAAGCTCAAAAACGCAAGTCACAAAAAACCCATCAGAAACATTCACGAAAATACATTCATAAAAACTAAAGCCAAAGCCAAATCAAGGACGGCACAAAAACCAGAGCAACGGGAGGTCTCTCCCGAATCAGCCGTAGAGCCAATCCTTGAGGCACAACCCGCTGAATATGGGACTTGGTTCCGAAGAAGCCATTCTATAACGGGGAATGAATCTTAATTCAACCGTTCCCGTTCGACCGATTCGGCCGATTCCGACCTATCGGTCCCGATCGAATCGATAGCGACAGTGTTCCTTTCTCGCGTACCCCGTGGACAGAAACGGGGCACGATGTAGGGATGGGGCACTACAGATAGGACCGATGACATCCATACCCCAGACTTCAAAGGGCCAGGATGTTGTGGTAGGATGTAAGAATTCGGATGGTTGGTGGATGAAATATGTATGGATTTAACATGCTCGGCATTTCTTTGCATATTCGATTGCATCTGCCACCATAGTGGGCTAATAGTATCCATACGTCGGATACGATCCTGTAGCTTAGGACCAGGCTGATGTGCACCGCAGACACCGTCATGGGCTTCACGTAATATCCACTTTGCTTCATCTTCCGTAAGACAGCGTAGGAGCATACCATCAAATGATCGACGGTAAAGTGGTCTGGAGGAGTGATTGTAATAGAATCGAAGCGACCGACGATGGATTGTCGTTGCTTCTTTAGGGTCTTCGGGTAAAATGTCATGTACCGCAAAGTCAATAAAAGGAGCCCTTCAATCTTTGCTAGTAGTGCAAATTTTATCTGAATTGCTGAATTCAACATTCAGATTATTCTCGTTACAGAATAATTCCCGATTAGCGATGACGATTAATTATTGTCGTCTCACATGAATTGCTAATACTGCTTCTAGATTAGCAAGTGCATTAGCCTCTGTATTGCATGCTCGACGTACATGTTCAATGACTGATGCTTCCTTATATGGGATGAGATCTTGATGCCGAACTTTATACATACCTCTAACCTGGTTGACAATCAACTTAGAGTCTTCGTATACTTCAAGATAGTCAATATCCAACTGTTTAGCTAACTAGAGACCGATGAGTAAAATATTATACTCAGCAATATTGTTAGAGCATGGCTCGTCCAGAGAGTAGGCTCTTTGAATATCTACCTTCTGGGGATACAAGGACAATTCCTACTCCAGCAGTGATGATACCGTTGGGTCTAATTCTAAATGCACCATTAAAGAATAGACGCCAAGCGAGTATTTCTTCTGAAATCATGTTGGTCTCTAGAGTTTCATCAAGAATTTCATCGTAAAGTTTTGAAGTTTCAGGAATTGGATGTGCAGCCAAAAAGTCGGCTAAGGCTTGACCCTTAACAGACTTTTGTGGGACGTAAACCATATCATATTATGCTAGCAATATCGCTCATGTAACAAGTTTGGAATTGAGTGTACTAGGCTTCTTCATCAAAACTTGTAGAGGATTGACTCTGGAGATGACATGAATAGTCTGGCCCATGATGTAATGACACATTTTTTGGACGGAGAACATCAGGGCTAAGCACTTTTTTTCCACCGGGCTGTATCGATGTTCGGCACCGATCATTGTGCGACTGAGATAGTAAATTGCTTGCTCATGGCCTTCATTATTCTTCTGGGCTAGGAGGGCACCCAGAGAGTGATCCATTGCTCGAACATACATCAGGAAGGGTATTCCTATGATTGGAGGAACTAGGACTAGAGGGTTTATCAGATATTGTTTTATGTGTTCAAATGCTTGTTGTCATTCATCAGTCCAAACGAAAGACACACCTTTCTTCATCAATTGAGTGAACGGTCTGCAGCATCCACAGAGATTTGAGATGAATCTTCTAATGTACGCAAGTCATCCCTGGAATCCTCGTAGCTCTTTTAGGTTACGTGGATGACGCATCTCTTGAATGGCTTTGACTTTCTCGGGGTCAACGTGTATACCCTTAGAGGTAATAACGAATCCGAGAAATTTGCCACTAGAGACTCCCAGAAATGACTTGGTGGGATTCATCTTGAGTTGATGATGGCGCATTAGATCAAAAATAGTTCTTAAGTCTTGGATGTGATCTTCCTTTAAACGACTTTTAACAGCAATATCGTCGACATAGCATTTGACTGTCTTCCGTAAATGTTCATGGAAGATGGTGCTCATGGCCCGCTAATAGTTGGCACCAGCGTTCTTGAGACCGAACGACAGGACTGTATAGCAATAGACTCCTAGATGAGTGCGAAAAGACGTATGCTTTTCATCTTCGGGATTCATCCTGATCAGATTATATCCAGAAAACCCATCCATGAAAGACATTCGCTCGAATCCGCAGGTATTATCGATCATGATATTAGTGATTGGAAGAGAAAATTCATCCTTAGGATAAGCTGCATTAAGGTCTCTAAACTCAATGCAGACTCGGACCTTTTCTGTTTTCTTTATAACCGGGACAACATTAGACCGTTCTTCTTTATCAGACTTAGAAATATCTGGGGTTGAGATTAGCGTAGTGTAGCCTAACCCATGCTTTGTTTTGTTATAGTATTGCAACGACTTTCCTTTCAGGGTGGGTATACGAATAGGAGTTCGCCTACCCATACCGCCATTGAGGCCAGATTTGAAATTGTAGCCCATTTTTTGAATGATATTCTTGGATTGTTGACTGTAACGACGTAGTTGAATCCGTCCACTATCATCATTTTCAGAATCGCTATCGAATATAGCTCTTTGATTCAACCCTTTGCTGAAGAGGATAGGATGATCATCTTTCTTTCGGAAGGGAATTAGAAAAGAATGAGTCTTGTACTGATTTGAGTGATACTTCATTTTGGAGAGGTTGAACTGCCCCCAAGGTAAGGGGTTCGAAATTCTCCAGAATTTCTAAATAATGTTGTGTGTAATAATTGACATCAATATACTACAAAGTAGATGCTGGTTTATTGATATTTGTATTAACATTTACAATAGTGTTCTTAACCTTGGCTGATGACTTATCGAGGTTAATAACAAGAGGAGGAGAAGTAGGAGGCATGTTACGACGACGGTCGATAACAAGAGGCTCAAAAGAGGTGAGCTCCCTTTGTTCTATTTTTTAGTAGTGGGAGGTTTATCAGAAGGAGAGAGATTAATAGTCAGCATCTGGAAGGACGAGGGACGAGAAGTGCGTCTCTTGACTGGAATTGCTAGGAATTCGTTTGGATTATCTTTTCGATCTTCTTCGGTATCCATAGCCAATACAACCTTCATGTATTCTACTTCATACATCTTAGAGTCTGTATAATAGGCCTCAATACCTCGGAAGGGATTGAGATCAACAACTTCTTTCTTGACTTCTCCGTTGTCATCAACGTATTTAAAGCATTGATGGAGAGTTGATGGCACGATGTTATGTCCATGCAACCACGGTCTTTCTAACAATACATTATAGGAGACGTGATTGTTGATCACATAGAATGTAATTTTTGTGTGGAGATTTCCAATTTGGACTCTAAGACGGATCTTCTCCAACTGTTCACTTCTTCTGAAATTGAATCCAAGGATAGTCCAGATCGTCATGGAAAGACTATGGACTGGGATCTTCAGTGCATCCAAAAGGGTCTTCGGCATAATGTTGAGGGCGGATCCAGGGTCGACCAAAATACGATTGACCTTCATTGTGTTGACATACCCTATAAAGTAGAGAGGTCAGTCATGTCGATTGTCCTCCAGTAGCATTTTATCTGGAGTGAATGTGATATTAGGAATCAGTAACATCACACTATAACAATGAGAGCATGCCACAGGTTCTTCATCTGGTTTCTTGAGATGTGCCAGACAAGCGTCGGCTTGTATCAAAGCCTCACTTAATGTTTCTCGAGTTTCCTTCGAGAGACGCAGGAGTTCGAAAATTAATAATCTTGATGGAGTATTGGCTAGTTGAGCCAATATATCAAAATTATATGGTTTTTCTAGTCCTTGTGTCACGACCGGCACCCGCTTTTCGGGATACGAGTGCATGCGCAAGCCAGCTACGTATCAAGCGGACTCTAGCCCAACTCATGTCCAGAATAGGGTATCATGTCTAATATGACAAGTTAAACTATATCTCAATCCACAAGAAGAATATAAAACAAGAATGAACATTATGGTTCATGGTCTGCAGCCCACTAGCATATATGTCCGATTAGACTCCAAAGAAATAACTTGAGTCTATAAAGCTAGGCTAATAAGCAGAGTGCAAATAACGGATGTGAGTATGTAATCATGAAAGATAACTGAGTCTGAAATAATCAACTGCCATTATGATCAGCTAACTAACTCCGTGCAATCAACTACTTGAAGAGATCATCAAGTCCTCAGGGGACTAGCAAGATACATAAAACATGTCTATCTAACAGTATATCATGCATAAAGAAAACCAGGATATAAACAAAAAATGACTAGACAACTATGAAACATGAATTTGAGAACAACTACGCATAAATGAACTGCTGAAAAGAAAACATGAACACATGACAAGAAATCAAACGGATACTCAAACCTTCGCCCCTAGTGTGGACTCGCAGGTTTAAACAAATAACTAATCCTCGCCCCTAGTGTGGACTCGCAGGTTTGAACGAATAACTAACCATCCCCCCTAGTATGGACTTGCAGGTTAGCTCAAGAAATTAACCCTCGCCCCTAGTGTGGACTCGTAGGTTGAGAAAATGGAAAACAAAGTGGCAGTTCAATTATAAGCACTCGTCCTACGATATGGTATGACTCAGTCAAGGTACATGTAAGAACAGATCCAATATGAACTATAATGTCAAACCACGAACAATGACGGTATATGAACATGACAATTAAACTAGTATGCATAATATGAAGAAACACATATCACCAATCAACGAAAGAAACTAGTAATGACATATAACAAAGATTAAGAATATAAGCATGTAAATAAACTGTAAATATAGGCAAGGTATACTTGCCTGGTGGTAGCACCTAGAACCAAAACTATCTAGTCAATCGACGAGCCACAAAAGTTAAACTCTCACAACTGTCTTTGGGGTTTGAAACAAACATCACCATTGAGTTTGGCACAAAAGAAATGTTTAAGAATGCCTACCCAAAAGTCCAATTCTTGACACAAGGGCAAAATCATAATTTTGGATCAAAATAATGTCCTTCGTTGGACCCGATTTGCACCGAAAAGCTTACCAATATCTACGGTCTCTAAAGTCATCAAACTACATGTCTACAAATTTGGTTTGACGATACAAATACAACCGTATGTCCAAAGTTGGATTCTGGTGGGCCGTACATAAATTTGCCCGTTGGAACGGGTCGTGGGCCCGCCAAGATAGCGTTTTGATCGACCTTCTCAGAATCGGACCAAATTTAGTATACAGGACCAGAAAAATGATACGGTTCTATTGGCGCACATTTTGTCTCGAGATAATGAATGTACACGAAGTAATTGGCTAATGTACTAGTCAAGGTACACGACCACGCTATCCGTGCTATGATTTCTAGTCATCTTGCACTCCAAAACTTAACTATGGCTAAAGTCTTCTATCATAATAATTACTTAAGTAAATATTTATAAAATTCCAAAAATTACCATTTAATCCAAATAAATAATATTAAAAAAATACTTTCAAAATTTCGGAAAGAGGGGTTACAAATCTATCCACCTTAAAAGAATTTTGTCCTCGAAATTTAAGAAAAAAGTCCATCAGTGATGGTAGAAGATGGGGTCCCACTAGCTATTAATTATTCTCATGGTCATGGCATTTGACAAGGATTTCTAAGATAATTAGTCTACATTGCAACTAATAAACTAGTATAAGGCCAAATCTTTTTTTGTAAATCCCATATACTACTATGACTATCCGTGAATGCATCACATACGTCCTTTTCTCTTCGTCGTATCCCCAACTATATAAATTCAACATTTTTTTGAATACATACCTTCCAATATAAGCCCCTTTTTTATACTTATATTCCTATATCCTCGACAAAATTTATAGTCACATGTTCGGAGTCAAATTTATCTCAACTACATCCTTATAAATCCGTCCATTCAAGTCTACATTTCTTTTCTTCCTTCTTTTTTTCCACTAATCGAACAAATCTTGAAAAGTTCATCATTATTCTGTAGATTTTTTTTCCAAATCAACTTTCCTACTGAGATTGTCTATCCACCTTAAGTCACACCTACTCCATCAAAACTTCAAATTCTCGCAAGATTTTATCTTCCAAAATAAATTCATAATTTTATCTATCAGTGGTCGTCCTTAAAAAAACTTTCAATAACACTACATTCCTATGACATATAGTATCCCTACCACCCCATCTTATCCACCAAGGCAATCATAAACTAATTATGCAAATTACATAAGGATATTTAGTAACCAATTTTCTAACTTCCACCATGAACGATCGTTCATCTCTCCGAAATAGGGAAGACGAGAAACAATAATAAGAAATTCAAGAAGAGTATGATCGAGTTCGAATATGGAGTTCAAAGGTGATAAACGAATTCAAGGAGAAATTTTCAAATCAGTGTGGATTGAGATCCCTAGTCATGTTTAACACTCTGCAGGTTTGTTCGACATAGTAACGTAGTCGAGACGATATGCTCTGACTTGCATGGACCACCACAAAAACTTGTCACAACCCGTACCCACTTTTTGGGATGCAAGTGCGTGCGCAAGCAAGCTACATATCAAGCGGACTCCAGCCCAACTCGAATACATATACGTTGTCCAGAATAGGGTATCATGTCTAATATGGTAAGTTAAACAATATCTCAATCCACAAGAAGAATATAAACAAAAATGAACATTATGGTTCATGGTCTGCAGCCTACTAGCATATATGTCCGACTAGACTCCAAATAAATAACGTGAGTCTATAAATCTAGGCTAACAAGCAGAGTGCAAATAACGGATGTGAGTATATAATCATAAAAGATACCTGAGTCTAAAGTAATCAACTACCATTATGATCAACTAACTAACTCCGTACAATCAACTACATGAAAAGATCATCAGTTCCTCAGGGGACTAGCAAGATACATAAAACATGCATATCTAACAGTATATCATGCATAAAGAAAATCATGATACAAACAGAAAAGGACTAGACAACTATGAAACATGAATTTGAGAACAACTATGCATAAATGAACTGCTGGAAAGGAAACATGAACACATGATAAGAAATCAAATAGATACTCAAACCCTCACCCCTAGTGTGGACTCGCAGGTTTGAACAAATAACTAACCCTCGCCCCTAGTATGGACTCGCAGGTTAGCTTCAAAGAATAAACCCTCGTCCCTAGTGTGGACACGCAGGTTAGCTTCAAGGAATAAACCCTCGCCCCTAGTGTGGACTCACAGGTTTGAACGAATAACTAACCCCCACCCCTAGTTTGGACTCGCAAGTTGAGAAAATGGAAAATAAAGTAGCAGTTCAGTTAAAACTTGTCCTACGACTCAGTCAAGGTACATGTAAGAACAGATCCAATATGAACTATAATGTCAAACCATGAACGATGACGGTATATGAACGGAATAATTAAACTAGTATGCATAATAAGAAGGAACACATCACCAATCAACGAAAGAAACTAGTAATGACATGTAACAAAGAAGAAGAACATAGGCATGTAAATAAACTGTAAAGAAAGGTAAGATATACTTGTCTGGTGGTAGCACGTAGAACCAACACTATCCAGTCAATCGACGAGCCACAAAAGTCAAACTCTCACAACAGTCTTCGGAGGCTGAAATAAACATCACCAATGAGTTTGGCATTAAAAAATGTCTAAGAATGCCTACCCAAAAGTCCAATTCTTGACACATGGGTAAAATCATAATTTTGGTTCAAAACGATATCCGTCGTTGGACCAACTTTACACCAAATAGCATGCCAGTATCTACGATCTCTAAAGTCATCAAACTATATATCTATAGGTTCGGTTTGACGATATGAACCCAACTGTATGTCCAAAGTTGGATTCCGGTGGGTCGTGCATAAATTTACCCGTTGGATCGGATAGCGGGCCCGTCAAGATAGCGTTCCGATCGACCTTCTCAGAATCGAACCAAACTTGGCATACAGGACCAGAAAATGACACGATCCTGTTGGAACAAGTTTCGTCTCGAGATGACGAATGTGTATGAAGTAATTGGCTAATGCACTAGTAGTCAAGGTACACGACCACGCTATTCGTGCCATGCTTTCTAGTCATCTTGTACTCCAAAACTTAACCATGGCTAAGGCTTCTATCATAATAATTACTTAACTAAATATTTATAAAATTCCAAAAAATACTATTTAATTCAAATAAATTGTAACGTTCCAGTCCCAAAATACTTGGAACTAGATACGTATCATGACAGCTGTATACATACGAAGTATATGGACCATCGTATGTATACATAAGCTGTAAAATACAGTAACTAAGGCACTAAATCTCATCTATAAAGATAAATAATGATATAAAAGTAACTTTGAATTTTGTCATGATACAATCGTTGGGCGAAGACAAATCTACTACCAACTAATTTAAATAAGGAAGAAATATACAAAGAAAATGATTTGGTCGAGCGGAGAAGATGGCGATCCAAAAGCAACATCTCGAAGAATTAGAGCGCAAGTTATGGCCATAGCTAGAGCACCTGCAGAAATCACAAGACACACCTGGAGAGATAACCAGGTCCTCAGAGGGATGTAATAAGATACATGAAGAACATGCCATGTATAACTGCATAAGTAAACACTATAAATCTATAACACAACTGGGTCCCTAACCATCTATGTGATATGCACTTTGAGGACAACGTTCTACGCAGGGGCTGTAAGAATTCACACAAACAAGTAATAAAGAGTGGCCAACAAGTAGCGCTCATCCGAGACACTATCGGCCGGGTAACATATAGCGCTCATCCGAGACACTATCTCCTAAATGTGTATAAAAGAAAATGTAGCCCCTATGCTAGTAGCTGTCCCCTCCCCCCAATGATACTATACATGCATCGTAACTACGACACACCAACACATGTCGCTTCCACAATATTGTTTTATAATAGATATCTGTCAAGTCTTTTAACATGCATCTATTGACAGTTATTTCTATGCATACGCACGGGTGATCAGCCAACGCACAAGTGACCACTACATGATACTCACAACTCACACACAACTCGTGATACAATCGTGACATGGTTAATGACATGCACTCTATTAACGGAAGTCTCTTAACTCTAGGTCCACAGGTAAGAAAAAAAATACTAAAAATAAAAGTGCGGAAAATAATAATAGAATAATAAGATGCAACTAAATATATGCAGTAATTATGGCAAGGTATCTTGCCTGGTGTTACGCCTGGTGTGGTACAATGATCCAACAAGTCCTGTTCTGTCTAATGGTCGGGGTCGATATGTGAGGGTCCGGTATTTCATGAGAAAGAGAAACGCATGATCAGTCGTGATCAATGGTAAAAATCGAGGAGAAACTGTGAAGCACATACTCATACTATTTTTAGAAAAGTATTTCTAATACTTGAGACTAGATTTTTGTTAGTAAAAATAATTTTGGTAATTACTTGAAATCTAAAAACCGTTTTAGGCAAAATAGAATAATCATATCTTTATTTATTTGATAACTAAAAAAATACTAGAATACCTTTTATAATTTGAGAGCTACATTTCTGGAATATTTTACTATATATTTTTTTAGTCAACAAAATTTGTATAAGAAATTAAATACTAAAAAATGATAAACCATATTTATACGTATTTATAAATATTTATACAATATTCATTTCTGAACCCTATTAATAAGAAAATGATATCCTTAATAATAATAATAATAATAATAATAATAGTAATAATAATAATTGTAATAATAATTATAATAATAATAATAACAGTAACAATAATAATAATAACCCTCTTAAATAGCTCTACAGCTCTCTTCTTCCAAATGTTCACAGAGAAGGAGAGAGACGAGAAAGGGGAAAGAGGGAGGCGAGTGCGGAGGCTTACCGGAGGCGGCAGCGATAGGGTTTTCCGGCAGGGTTTTGCTCCGCGTGGCTCGGCGGAGGCAGCAGCACACCCGGCGGTGGTGGGTCTGATCCAGGCGTACGGAGACGGGGGCGCTGGTCAGTGGTTGCGGTGAGGTGCGGAGGATTGGTGGCACGGCGGCTCAGGGTGCCGGCGTGGATGTTGGAGTGGGGCTGTACGTCCGGACGCGGCGGCAGATCGCGCGAGTAGGCGGTGGCACCGAGATCAGGCGACGGCGCGCTTGGGGTGGCATCCAGCGCTCGCGGATGACCAGCGTAGCTCACCTCTGGTCGGATGTGCGGATCTCGCCGGGGAGTACGGCGGCGCTCCCTCGGAAACTTCGATACGGGGGCGGCGCCGGAGAGTGTAGCTCAGAGCGAAGGTCGATGCCGGGGCGGCGGTCAGGTGAGGGTTAGGTTAGATTTTGTCTTCTTTTCTGGTTGAGGAGTGGTGGTGCTATGGGTTTTTGGTCGGCTGGTGGTGTCGAGGCGGAGCTTTTGGGGTGATGGTGGTTTGGTTGTCGTGTGGACGAGAGGAACGACGGGGTTGGTCGAAACTATTAGCCGGAGTGGCGGTGTTGGTTTTGATGATGGCGGTGGTGGTGGCGGCTGCCCTGGTAGTGGCGATGGTATTTGCAGCCAGGTGGATGGGGGCATGGTAACTGGCCACCGGCTGGAGAAGGCCAGGGCAGGCGATCCTGGGTTCGATGGAAAGGAAGGGGGTCGTGGTGATGTTGTTGGCATGCTGGAGGTGGCGACAGAAAGGATGGCCATCGATGGGATGATCGGGGAAGGAGGAGTCCCGATGGAAGGTCGGTTCAGACAGCGACGGGTGGTATGGAGACGACAGGCAGGGTGGCAGGCTGTGCCGGGGTGGAACTGTGTCCGGTGTTGTCGGACACGAAAGAAAAGAATAACTGTATTTGTATGTGGACTTGATGAATAATGGGAAGACACCCGGGGTCGGACCCGAGGCCGTCACGGCTGACACGGAGTAATTGGACACCGACACGGTGCACTCACATTGGTGGAGAATTATTTGTGGAGATAATTGTGGAGAAATCAACGGGAAAGCTCCCCTATATGTAGGGTTGAGGAATCCTTGGTAGATAAAGATTAGGACTTATTTAAACCCAAAATAGATAATTTCAAATTCGATTTAAATCAAATTAAAAATAGCTCAATAAATCCAAATCTAATTTTAAAACAAGTTAAAACTTTATCTTTAATTTATACTATTTAAAATCATAATCCATAAAATCAAATCTCAATTTAAATTACCATGATAATTAAACATTTAAATCAAACAAATTCTAAATTATCTTTTTTAAAATAATAAAAATATTATAATAATTAATTTCAAAAATTATCATAAATATTTGAAATATATTTTTGCAAATAAATAAAATAATTATGATTAGTTTTTGAAAATCAAAATATACATGAATTAAATTTCATGTACCTCGTATGCAAATAAAACATATTTTTTCTAAATTACTAGTTATACTTTTGCCACAAATAAAATGGCATCTTTTTAGTATAAATAAATAAAGTTTGTCAAATCACAGCTCGACGTATATAAATATTTACCTTATACTATTTTTAAATATATACTTATTTAAATAAAATGGAGAAAGTTTATAATAAAACTTTTAAAAAATATGCATACCTTGCGCGTACGTAATCACACTCGTCGTACAAATACCAAAAACAAAAACCAATACCAAAATAAATTAGTTAAAAAAAATCATAGTAAAAATTTAGGGGTTTACATAAATAATATTAAAAAAATATTTTTAAAATTTTGGGAAGAGGGGTTAAACCTTGCAATAGAGTTGTCTTCTTCAGTTTTTGTCAAAGCGAGTCAGCTGCTTGCCTTTATCAGCTATTGTCAGTTTAGAAGGACCCGAGTCAGCTGGTAGAGCTGATGTTGTAGGGACATCAGGAGCAGAAGAAGATGATGCTGGAGGAACATTGGATACAGGAGGAGGAGTGACAACATTCTCCTGTCCTGGGTAGTCTCTAAGATAGAGCCTTCCATACTTGGTACTAGCCATGGCTTCTTCTTCTTCTAGAACAGGTGAGAAAGAAACCATGTTGCAGTTTTTCAGTCGTATCTTGCTTCTGGATGATTTCTTCTTTTGAGGAAAAGAATGATTTGTCCAGAATCCTAAGCCGACACATGACTGATTGTCTTAAAGAAGTAGAAAAAGAGGTATCGGAGACCCTTTTCCATCATTTAAGCCAGGAGCTTTCTGTAGGTCATATCTTATCTTCATCATTAGTTCGCGAAACTGTTGACTATATCGATGGAATTTTGGTTGGTATTTGATCTCTGGCTTCGGTGACACAGTTGTTGAAGATGAAAGCGAAGTTGTCGCTGGAGTGAATATAGTGTTCAGAGGAGGAACACGACCATCCAGTAAAATAGATTCACTTGAAGTCATATGACACGACTTATATTTGGCCGTCTTCTTTGACTTGGTAGAAGAAGTAGATGTCTTCGGTTCAAAGACGGCTACCAAATCAGGATGAATCCACATAATTTTGCCTTTGTCAGTTGATAAAGGTACCAAACCGTCACTTCTGGTTAGTAGAAGGTTGACGATCTCCATGGTAGCCTTTGGGATAGGGACAATGCCATCTTGTACCAGTTGAGCAGGGAAGTCACCGAACTGTAGAGAGACGATATTGGCGGTCACCGACTTCTCATCTTGTTGAAGAGTAATTGCTTTGGCATTGATCAACTCCTGGATCTTTTATTTGAGTATATAAGATGTCCTGGTTGGATGTCCCAGGAACCTGTTATACATGCAATATTTAGGATTGTTAGTTTTACCTACTTCATCTGGCCGTTTAAGGCAGTTGAAGTTTGTTCCTCTTGATTAGACAAACAAATATGCTCAGGATGTCATCTTCATCAAAGGAATATTATTCTTTGGGATGTGGTGCCCTCTGTGGAGGTGTCGTTATTGTAGGTGTCGACTGACTCGCGTTGATAGCTAGGGCTTTTTTTCCTTTACGGTTGTTTTGACGCCCTCCACTATTGGTAGTAGGATGCTCATCTTTGTCGAGGTTAGGCATCGGGACGCCTAACTGCTTGAATTTATCAGCACTGTCTTCAGCTGCCCTGGCACTTACTATGAAGGAGCCCCAGTCTTAGAATTGTGTGGGTCCCGTCAACATGCTGACTATAGATAACAAGTTTGATTTGCATGTACCAATAGTCAACGCATCAGGGGTACCTAAAGGCATTTTGAGTGCTTCACGACGGAAATGCTCTATAAAATGTTTAGCATTTTCATTAGGCCTTTGCTTGATTTTAGTAAGGGCGGACATGGTCATGTCATTTGTTCCTTCGTAGAACTATTCCAGGAACATCTGTTTTGGTGCTGCAAAGGATGTTATGCAACCATCTGGCAAACTACAGTACGAGTCATAGGCAACACCTGCTAAACATTCGATGAATACTCTAGTGAGTAGAGCATCGTTCTGCTGAAGATGGTCAGTCATCATCTCGAAATGGTTGATATACTAACTCGGTGATGTGCTGTCGTCGAATAGCATTATGGTTAGCGGCTTATATTTGGGTGGGAATGGAACTTCCTTCCATTCAGTAGGATAGGGTTGTTTGATCCCTAATTTATGCAAATCCTCTTTTTGCTTGAAAGCTTCGAACTAATTTTGTAGAAGCTCGATTGCTTCTAGTGGGTCTTCCAGTGTTTGAGGAGCAGTACACTGGTTCGATAGATTGGGAGGCAGAACCGCGTGATAAGTACAACCCCCAACACCAGAATGACTTGGGGTAGCCTGAGCTAGTATAACATAATTGAGAGGGGATTATACCTCCAGACTGGTGTTGATTAGGTGCAGAGACTGCTGCATATTCTTGAGTCGAAATTAGATTCGCGACCGATGGAACATCATATTGTGCCATAATCATGGCATGCATCCCCGTAACCATGACCCTCAGGCTGGCCTCTAATACGGCAATCCGCTGCTCCTGACTGGCAGAGCTAGAAGCGTCTTGCTCTTCATTAGTGACGTAGACAGACACTTATCTGGCCACCGAAGATGAAAGGGTGGATAAAATAGTCCGATCAAATCTTTACCAACGGTATCGAAGTCAGGCAGAGTACTACCTCCAATATTAGGAGTGGGAAGATTCCTTTGACCGAAGAATTCTCAGTTTCTTGCTCTTGTGTTCTGGTACACCCTCGTCGGAGTCACGGATTCGATCAAGATATTATTGACTAGGATTACGAGATGCGTTACGTCTTGGTCATTTTCCACCCCCAGTACTGCGGGATGTCATGTTGACTGAAGCAAATAGCAATTCATCTTCGTCGACTATGATCAGTTCAAGAGTCCGAGTGTAATTCAAGCGGTCAAATACAGACCGTTTAGTTGATTGACAACAGCACTTGATTACTATCTCATGATGTTGATTACAGTAATGTTCCCGGTATGGAATTATAGGTGTATGAGATGATCCTGCAATCTTTCGCTTAAGAATTTTGTGAAGATCAGTCACATTGAAAAAAGAAAAAGAAGAAGAAGAAGAAGGTACATGTTTCCTGATTATGTTAGGAATATAGTTCCTATTCCTGAGGTTATGTGTCCCCTGAGTGTCCAGGAAAGGGCTGAGTTCATTGGCATAAGTGAGAGGATTCTTAATTTTAGAAGCCTTCACTGTGGGCAATTTGGTAGTTGGCACAGACTATGCTTGGTGCACCATATGATTCGATGGGATAGATTATGTTCTGCACTTGTTAAGATAAGCACGCATGTCAGTATTATGCGCCACTTGCTTGTCGGTTTGAGATACCATCAATTTTCCCTGCTTTGATCTTGATATACGCAGGGTGGGGAGATTCTGATTTTGTCTTGACTGGCGTTAGCCAGTTTGATATAGAGTGGGCAAGATGCCATGTTGTTATGCACAAACTGTTCCAATGCATTTGGCACGACACAGATGGGCAGCAGGAAGTGAACTTTGAACAGATTCTATTTTTGGCATTGATCTGATTGTCTCTGCCAAAAGAAATAGAGTTTCTATTCAGAAGTGTTCTAGCATCGATTGGCACAGAGGCACAATCAGATGAGTTTTCCACCAAGTCCAGGACTGGGAAGAATAAGAAAAGGCCACAGAGCGCTTTCTCTTATTCTACGCAGAGGCAGTGATGGGTACACTCTCCACCAAGTTTGGAACTGGAAAGGAGTGAGGAATAGCCATGTGGCCCTTTCTTTTGTTCTACGCAGAGGCAGTGATTGGCATGCCTTCTACCAAGTTTAGAACTGGGGAAGAATAGGGAGTGGCTACAGAGCACTTTCCCTTGTTTTGTGCAAGAACAGTTATTAATGCACTCGTGGACTTTGGAGTCCAGATGGCCCGCGCTTCCTATCTTTGGAGACAGCAGCAGATACGCTTGACAGTAGCGCACTTGGCACCCCCAATGCCATTATTATTTCGTAGGCTGTTGG